>LR738715.1:493800390-493820832 GCA_902687465.1 Secale cereale | reverse complement strand
TATGACTTCTTTTTTGTACTCCTGGGAGTATGTACTCCCATCCTCAATATACCTCATATACGCATTAATTATACCTCTTTATCATTCTCAATATACTTCATTAAATATTCTAAGATACCCCAATACGAGTTTTGTTGAAAAAATATCATCTGCGACGTACTTTTTGTAATATACCTTTTTCACGTACAAACACAAACATTTAAAATATGTAGACTCGCATGAATTTTTTCATGAAAATCATTTTGGGGTATCTAATAATTACTAATGAAGTATATTAAAAATAATAAATAGATATAAAAGATTCATCTATATGGTATATGAGGAGCTGGAGTACGTACCCCACAGGAGTACATACCCCACATGAGCAAAAGTATGATGGCTAACTTACGAGTACAAGACTAAGATGAGCATCTACGCAAACGGTCGCAAACTAGTAATGATCGCTAAAGATCCTGAACTACCTACGAGTCAAGCATAACCCCACCGTGTTCTCTTATCAAAGTGGAAAGAGACAATCACGGTTACTCACACAGTTGTGTGTTTTACTTTGGATCCTCTGTCAAGTTTTCTACAACCGGACATTAACAAATTCCAATCTGCCACATAATCGCGGGCACGGCTTTCGAAAGATCATAACCCTGCAGGGGTGTCCCAACTTAGCCCATCACAAGCTCTCACGATCAGTAGAGATAATAATATTATTACCCCTTATCTTAGGGACAATCCGATCAGGCTCGGAATCCCGGTGCACAAGACATTTCGACAATGGTAAAACAAGTCCAGCAAGACCTCCCTGCGTGCCGACACCCTGATAGTAGCCGCGCGTATCTCGTCTCAGGCCACATCCGGATGAGCACTACGTACAGCAACCGAAGACCCCAGATAACTAGGTGGCACTGCAAGTGGCTCTAGTTTGGGACCAACACCATCAGCACGCCCCCCTGTTATGTAGAAGAATCCTCGGGGACATGACCCCCTATGCAATTTAATTAATTAATTAAGTTGTTATTATGAGGCAAATTAAAACCAATGTTGGGCTTTGCTGAAGGAGTTTTATTCAAAGACGAACTGTCAAGGGGTCCCCATATACCCAACCGTGTAAGGAACGCAAAATCAAGGAACATAACGCCGGTTTATTGGCTCCTAAGGTGGCATGAGTGGAACAAAACACCGAGCAAAAGGCCAAGCCTTCCACCCATTGCCAAGTATATAGGTGTGTTAATACATATGCGATATATTGTGATATTCCAACAACAAGATCCGACATAGATCAATCTTTAACTTCACCTGCAACTAACAATGCTATAAGAGGGGCTGAGCAAGCGGGTAACATAACCAAACAATGGTTTTGCTGGGAAGGTGTCAAAGGTTAGAGGTTACATGGCAACAAGGAGAGGGGCTGACAATAAATGATGGGTAGCGCGACATATAACGATAGCATCGAGACAACTAGCATGGCGTAAGGATTACCTGCTGCAGGGGACGAACGAGGGAGATGAGAGGAGGAGACAAGAAAGGAAGGAGAAGGCCCAGGGGCGAGGGGCACGGCCTGCTGGTGGTACTCGATGGCGGAGGGAGCTCCGGAGGAGTTGCTGCTTGCGGCGGCGCGGTCCGGGCGAGGCGAAGGACGGCTGGACGGGCCGCGCTCGAAGGTTGCAGGCGATGGCTGGAACCGTGGGGCTGCGGGAGGCTCTCTGGTCCGTCGGATCTGAGATTTGGTGGTCCAGATCGAGTGGGGGTTTGGCTGGTGGATCTGGCCAAGTGGAGGTAGGGAACTGGGTGCGTGCGGATTGGGAGGTGAGAGCGGCGGTGGCTGCGGGATTGGAGGGAGTTGGTCTGCCTAGGGTTTAGGTTTAACTAGAAATGGAATAGGGGAGGCTCCTATATATAGTTGGTGGATTTTTGGTAGGGGCTATTTGATCCCTTCGTTCAAAATTGAGCGGTCCGAGAAAATATATGTAGGAAGTCCAAATAAGAAAACGGTGATGTTTTAGGGATGTTTGGGGATGATCCGGACCTATCGGTAACAACATCTCGGGTCGGGTTCGGGACAATTTTAGACGCGCGTGATGTGGTCTGTGCGCTGTGCAGAGATGTTAGGCGGTTGCGGATAACTGTGTGGTTGGACCGAGAAGAGAGAGAAGAAGCAGCCCGGCATAGGTCTCCGAAACACCGAAAACGTCCGACGCTTTACCGGCTATAGTGCTGCTATATGTTTAACGGTTGGGCTATCAAACGAACTCCGAATGCGACGAAATTTGACAGGCGATCTGTCTACACTATAATAAGACCACACGTCAAGTTTCAACTCATTCCGAGAACATTTCCAGCTACCCATAAAATAAATATTCCGAGGTGCCATGACGCGTGCGAGTGTGTCTGGACTCAGAACGGACAACGGAGAGAACTGAGGAACCCGAACGAATGCAAGTTTTGAAAACATGCTGATGAAATGCACATGATGTCATGACAAAGTGCAACAGGCAAGCAAATGACATGGCAACGACGACAAATAACTGGCTGACACTTGGCGCATCGGTCTTGGGGTGTCACAGCCGTAGAGGAGGCGGGCGGGGTCGGGGCGGGCGGAGGCGGCCAGAGCGGAGGCGAACGCGATGGGGCAGCGCGGCGGCAGGCGGCGGCCTAGGTGGGGTGGAATGAGTGGCGGGGGTCTGGACCTACGGCGGGGCGAGGCCTTAGAAAGTTAACATGTATCTCTTGTAAACTATTTCAAAAGCCCGTGGCAACGCACGGGCACTCTGCTAGTGTATTTAAGTTTCCGGTCAATACAATTCTAGCATGAATAATAAACCTTTATCATGATTAATAAAATATAATAATAGCCATTTTATTATTGCCTCTAGGGCAAATTTCCATCAGTCTCCCACTTGCACTAGAGTTCATAATCTAGTTCACACCGCCATGTGATTAACACCCATAGTTCACATCACCATGTGATTAATACCCATAGATCACATTGCCATGTGATTAATACCCATAGAGCTTACTAGAGTCAATAATCTAGTTCACATCGCCATGTGATTAACACCCAAATAGTTCTAAAGTATGATCATGTTTTGCTTATGAGAGAGGTTTTTAGTCAACGGGCCTGCAACATTCAGATCCGCGTGTACTTTGCAAATTTCTATGTCTACAATGCTCTACAAAGAGCTACTCTAGCTAATTGCTCATACGTTCAATACGCATACAAATTCATACTCAGGGTCATCTGGAATAGTGTCAAAGCTTGCATCGACGTAACCCTTTACGACGAACTCTTTATCACCTCCATAACCGAGAAACATTTCCTTATTCTTCTGAGGATAATTCGACCGCTATCCAGTGATCCACTCCTGGATCATTCTTGTACCCCCTTGCCAGACACATGGCAAGGCACACATTAGGTGTGGTAGACATCATGGCATGCTTTATAGAACCTATGGCTGAGGCATAGGGAATGACTTTCATTCTCTCTCTATTTTTCTGCCGTGGTCGGCCTTTGAGTCTTACTCAACTTCATGCCTTACAACTCAGGCGAGAACTCCTTCTTTGACCGATCCATTTTGAAATTCTTCAAAAACTTTATCAAGGTATGTGTTTTGTGAAAGTCTTATTAAGCGTCTTGATCTATCTCTATAGATCTTCATGCCCAATATATAAGCACCTTCACCGAGGTCTTTCATTGAAAAATTCTTATTCAAGTATCCTTTTATGCTTTCCAGAAATTCTATATCATTTCCAATCAACAATATGGCATCCACATATAATATCATAAATGCTACAGTGCTCCCACTCACTTTCTTGTAAATACAGACTTCACCGTAAGTCTATATAAAACCATATGCTTTGATCACCTCATCAAAGCGTATATTCCAACTCCGATATGCTTACACCAGTCCATAGATGGATCGCTGGAGCTTGTACACTTTGTTAGCACCTTTAGGATCGACAAAACCTTCTGGTTGCATCATATACAACTCTTCTTTCAGAAATCCATTATGGAATGCAATTTTGACATCCATTTGCCATATTTCATAATCATAAAATGCGGCAATTGCTAACATGATTCATATAGACTTAAGCATCGCTACGGGTGAGGAAGTCTCATCGTAGTCAACTCCTTGAACTGGTCGAAAACCTTTTGTGACAAGTAGAGCTTTGTAGATAGTAACATTACCATCTGCGCCAGTCTTCTTCTTGAAGATCCATTTATTTTCTATGGCTTGTCGTTCATCGGGCAAGTCCAACAAAGTGCATACTTTATTCTCATACATGGATCCTATCTCTTATTTCATGGCCTCGAGCCATTTTTCGGAATCTGGGCTCATCATAGCTTCTTCATAGTTCGAAGGTTCGCCGTTGTCCAATAAGATGACTTCCAGGATAGGATTACCGTGCCACTCTAGTGCGGTACGTGTTCTGGTCAACCTTCGAGGTTTAGTAGTAACTTGATCCGAAGTTTCATGATCATCATCATTAGATTCTTCTCTAGTTGGTGTAGGCATCACGGGAACGGTTTTATCTGATGAGCTACTTTCCAATTCGAGAGAAGGTACAATTACCTCATCAAGTTCTACTTTCGTCTCACTCACTTCTTTCGAGAGAAACTCCTTCTCTAGAAATGATCCATTCTTAGCAACAAAGATCTTGCCTTCAGATCTGTGGTAGAAGGTGTACCCAATAGTTTCTTCTGGGTATCCTGTGAAGACGCACTTCTTCGATTTGGGTTCAAGCTTATCAGGTTGAAGCCTTTTGACATAAGTGTCACAACCCCAAACTTTAAGAAACGACAACTTTGGTTTCTTGCCAAACCACAGTTCATACGGTGTCATCTCAATGGATTTAGATTGTGCCATATTTAACGTGAATGCAGCTGGCTCTAATGCATAACCTCAAAATGATAAAGGCAGATCTATAAGAGACATCATAGAACACACCATATCCAATAGAGTACGGTTATGACGTTCGGACACACCATTACATTGTGGTGTTCCAGGTGGCGTGAGTTGTGAAACTATTCCACATTGTTTTAGATGAAGGCCAAACTCGCAACTAAAATATTCGCATCTGCGATCAGATCATAGAAACTTTATTTTTTTCTTACGATGATTCTCTACTTCACTCTGAAATTATTTGAACTTTTCAAATGTTCCAGACTTGTGTTTCATCAAGTAGATATACCCATACCTACTTAAATCATCTATGAATGTGAGAAAATAACGATACCTGCTGCGCACTTCAACACTCATTGGACCGCATACATCAGTATGTATTATTTCCAATAAGTTATTAGCTCGCTCCATTGTTCCGGAGAACGGAGTTTTAGTCATCTTGCCCATGAGGCATGGTTCACAAGTATCAAATGATTCATAATCAAGTGATTCCAAAAGTCCATCAACATGGAGTTTCTTCATGCGCTTTACACCAATATGACCTAAACGGCAATGCCACAAGTATGTTGCACTATCATTATCAACTTTGCATCTTTTGGCATCAATATTAGGAATACGTGTATCACTACGATCGAGATTCAATAAACCATTTACATTGGGTGTATGACCATAGAAGGTTTTATTCATGTAAACAGAACAACAATTATTCTCTAACTTAAATGAATAACCGTATTACAATAAACACGATCTAATCTTGTTCATGCTCAACGCAAACACCAAATAACATTTATTTAGGTTCAACACTAATTTCGAAAGTAGAGGGAGTGTGCGATGATGATCATATCAATCTTGGAACCACTTCCAACATACATCGTCACCTTGCCCTTAACTAGTCTCCATCTATTCTGTAACTCATGTTTCGAGATACTAATCTTAGCAACTGAACCGGTATCAAATACCCAGGGGCTACTACGAGCACTAGTAAGCTACACATAAATAACAAGTATATCTAATATACTTTTGTTTACTTTGCCATCCTTCTTATCCGCCATATATTTGGGGTATATCCGCTTCCAGTGACCATTACCCTCGCAGTAGAAGCACTCAGTCTCAGGCTTGGGTCTAGCTTTGGGCTTCTTCATTGGAGCAGCAACTTGCTTGCCATTCTTCGTGAAGTTCGTTTTCTTTCCCTTGCCCTTTTCTTGAAACTGGTGGTCTTATTAATCATCAACACTTGATGTTCTTTCTTGATTTCTACCTCCGCCGATTTCAACATCGCGAAGAGCTTTGGGAATCATTTTCTTCACCCCTTGCATATTTATAGTTCATCATGAAGCTCTAGTAGCTTGGTGATAGTAACTGGAGAAATCTTTCAATCACTATCTTATCTGGAAGATTAACTCCCACTTGATTCAAGTGATTGTAGTACCGAGACATTCTGAGCACATGCTCACTGGATGAGCTATTCTCCTCCATCTTGTAGGCAAAGTAACTGTCAGAGGTCGCATACCTCTTAAGACGGGCATGAGCCCGAAATACCAATTTCAGCTCTTGGAACATCTCATATGTTTTATGGCATTGAAAACATCTTTTGAGCCCCGATTCTAAGCCATAAAGCATGGCACACTAAACTATTAAGTAGTCATCAGATCAAGCTTGCCAAACGTTCATAACGTGTGTATTAGATTTTGCAACATGTGTGTCACCTAGCGATGCATCAAGGACATAATTCTTCTGTGCAGCAGTGAGGATAATCCTCAGATCACGAACCCAATCCGCATTATTGCTATCGTCATCTTTCAACTTAGTTTTCTCTAGGACCGTATTAAAAATAGGGAGAGCTATATCGCGCATTATTGATCTACAACATAATATGCAAAGACATTTTGACTAAGTTCATGATAAATTTAAGTTTAGTTAATCAAATTACTAATGAACTCCCACTTAAATTAATACCCCTCAAGTTATCTGAGTGATACATGATCCAAATCAACTAACCCATGTCCGATCATCACGTGAGATGGGGTAGTCATCAATGGTGAACATGTTGATCATATCTACTACATGACTCATGTTCGACCTTTTGGTCTCCAGTGTTCCGAGACCATGTCTGTACATGATAGGCTTGTCAAGTTTAACCCAAGTATTCTGCATGTGTAAAATTGTCTTACACCCGTTGTATGTGAACGTAGAGTCTATCACACCCAATCATCATGAGGTGCTTCGAAATGACGAACTTTAGCAATGGTGCATACTCGGGGAGAACACTTTTATCTTGAAATTTAGTGAAGGGATCAGCTTATAATGCTACCGCCGTTCTACACAAAATAAGATGCATAAAGGATAAACATCACATGCAATCAAAATATGTGACATGATATGGCCATCGTCATCTTGTGCTTTTGATCTCCATCTCCAAATCATCGTCATGATCTCCATCGTCACCGGCTCGACACCTTGATATCCATCATTGCATCGTGGTCGTCTCGCTAACTATTGCTTCTACAACTATTTCTAACTCATAGCGATAAAGTAAATCAATTACATGTTGCTTGCATTTCATACAATAATTAAGAGACAACCATAAGGCTCCTGCCGGTTGTCGATATTACAAAACATGATCATCTCATACAATAACGTATACCTCATCACGTCTTGACCATATCACATCACAACATGCCATGCAAAAACAAGTTAGACGTCCTCAACTTTGTTGTTGCAAGTTTTACGTGGCTGCTACGGGCTTCTAGGAAGAACCGTTCTTACCTATGGCAAAACCCACAATGGTGATTTATCAAGTTTGCTGTTTTAACATTCTTCAAGGATTAGCCATAGTCAAATTCAATTCAACTAAAGTAGGAGAAATAGACACCCGTCAGCCACCTTTTTGCAAAACAAGTTGCATGTCTGTCGGTGGAACTGGTCTCATGTACATGGACATGTAAGGTTGGTCCGGGCTACTTCATCTTACAATACCACCGAATCAAAATAAGATGTTGGTGGTAAGTAGTATGACCATAACCGCCCACAACTCTTTGTGTTCTACTCGTGCATATAATCTATGCATAGACCTGGCTCATGATGCCATTGTTGGGAAATGTTGCATGGAAAACAAAATATATTCTATGCACACACAAGATCTATCCATGGATATGCATAGCATCGAGAGGGGAGAGTGTGTCTACGTACCCTCATAGACCGTCAGCGAAAGCGTTTAGTAACGTGGTTGATGTATTTGAACTTCTTCATGATCCAACCGATCGAGTACCGAACGTACAAAACCTCAGCATTCAGCACACATTCAGCTCGGTGACGTCCTCGCCTTCTTGAACCAGTAAGACGGGCGAAGTAGTAGATGAGTTCCAGAAGCACGACGGCGTGGTGATGGTGATGGTGATTCTATCTCTGCAGGGCTTCGTGATACGTCTCAAACGTATCTATAATTTTTGATTGTTCAATGTTGTTATATTATCATTCTTGAATGTTTTACAATCATTTTATATCATTTTTTTGGTACTAACCAATTGACATAGTGCCAAGTGCCAGTTGTTGTTTTTTGCTTGTTTTTTACATCGCAGGAAATCAATATCAAACAGAGTCCAAATGCAGCGAAACTTTTTGTAGATTTTTTGGACCAGAAGACACCTGTTGGGCCAGAGAAGCACCTGGGGGGTGCCCCGAGGGGGGCACAACCCACCAGGGCATGCTCACCAGGGCGTGCCTGGGGGTTGTGCCACCTCGGTGGCCTGCCGCACCGCCTCTTTGCTCTATGAATACCCCAATATTCCGGAAACCCTAGGGGAGTCGACGGAAATCAATTCCAGCCACTACAAGTTCCAGAACAACCAGATCCAATCTAGACACCATCACAGAGGGGTTCATCATGTCCATTGGTGCCTCTCCGATGATGCGTGAGTAGTTCTTTGTAGACCTACGGGTTCGTAGTTAGTAGCTAGATGGTTTCCTCTCTCTCTCTCTCTCTCTCTCTCTCTCTCTCTCTCTCTCTCTCGATTATCAATACAATGGTCTCTTGGAAATCCATACGATGTAACTCTTTTTGCGGTGTGTTTGTTGGGATCCGATGAACTTTGAGTTTATGATCATATCTATCTTTTTATATCCATGAAAGTTATTTGAGTCTTCTTTGATCTCTTATATGCATGATTGCTTATCGCCTCGTATTTCTTCTCCGATATTGGGTTTTGTTTGGCCAACTTGATCTATTTATCTTGCAATGGGAAGAGGTGATTTGTGATGGCTACAATCTTACGGTGTTTGATCCCAGTGACAGAAGGGGAACCGACACGTATGTATCGTTGCTATTAAGGATAATAAGATGGGTCTGTTTCTACATAAATAGATCATGTCTACCTCATGTCATCATTCTTATTGCATTATCCATTTTCCCATGAAGTTAATACACTAGATGCATGCTCGATAGCGGTCGATGTGTGGAGTAATAGTAGTAGATGCATGCAGGAGTGGGTCTAATAATCTTGGACGTGATGCCTATATAATGATCATTGCCTGGATATCGTCATGATTATTTGAAGTTCTATCAATTGCGCAACAGTAATTCGTTTACCCACTGTTTGCTATTTTTCTCGAGAGAAGCCACTAGTGAAACCTACGCCCCCCAGGTCTCTTCTTTAATATATTTGCCTTTGCGATCTATTTTATTTGCTTTTATTTTCAGATCTATTAAACCAAAAATATAAAAATACATTGTTGCACTTTATTTTATCTGGCATTCAATCTATTAAATTATTACAACTTTCTCACGTCTGTTTGCCAATCGTTTGGCACCGTTACCCGAAAGGGATTGGCAACCCCTTTAATACGTCGTGTTGCGAGTATTTGTTATTTGTGTGCAAGTGCCGTTCATGTAGTGCTGCGTGGTTCTCCTACTGGTTCAATAACCTTGGTCTCACACCGAGGGAAATACGTACCATTGTTGTGCGGCATCATCCCTTCCTCTTTGGGGAAATACCCACGTAGTTCTATCAAGCAATCAAAAGGAATTTCTGGCGCCGTTGACGGGGAGGATCACGTCAAGATAGTCTCCCGTCAACTTGCCAATTTATGGCGCCGTTGCTAGGGAGACATCATCAACATCTACCAGGTTCCTAATCACAAATCTCATCTCCTTGCAATTTATATTATTTGCCATTTGCCTCTCATTTTCATGTCCCCCACTAAACAAAAATTTGCCCTTTTATTCATCCTCTTTTCCGTTCGCCGTTTTCTCGTTAGATCTATCTTTTTGCTTGCAATCTTTGCTTGTTTTGCCATGTGCCTTCTATTTGCTTGCATCTTTACTTGCTAAAAATCTATTGATATGGATCCACATCCACTTGCGAATCTTGTCAAAAGACCCGAATACGTTGAACCAATTGCTAGTGAGTTGAGTGCACTAGATTATCTTTATGAAGTTTTGCTTGAGATTCATGAATCTAGAAATTGTGATGAAGTGATAAAAGAAGAAATTTATGAAGTGATTCATGATAGTTCCTTGTATGAAAAGCATGATTGCAATGATGTTATTATAAATTCTATTAATATCAATTGTGCTAATGATATGAAAAACCCCAAGCTTGGGGGTGCTAATTTTGCTATGTCTACTACTTGTTGCAATTATCATGATTGGGGTGATTTTTCTTACGATATTGAAAATTTATTTAACCCTCATGATGAATATGTTTGCGATAATATTGAAAGTAGGTTTGGAGAGGTCTTGACTTTATTTGATGATAATCCCACTATTTTTGAAGAGTGTCAACTTTTTATGCATGTGGATCATGAAGAGAAAATTTTATATGATAGCTATATTATCGAATTCGAGTATGATCCTACATGTAATTATTATGAGAGATGAAACTATGGTTGCAGAAATTTACATGTTACTAAATTACCTCTCGTTATGTTGAGGTTGCTATTGTTTCTTTGTTCTTCCTTGCATATGCTAGATGTTTATTGTCTTGATAATTTGGTTGCCTGCAAAATGCCTATGCATAGGAAGTATGTTAGACTTAAATGTGTTTATCATGTGTTTTATGATTCTATTTTTATGCTTCAACTCTTGTCTTTCATGTGAGCATCATTGAAATATTATGCCTAGCTAAGGGCGTAAACGATAGCGCTCGTTGGGAGGCAACCCAACTTGTATCTTTTTGTTTTTTTCTTTGTTGTTTTCAATAAAATACCCAATAATACTTATGTTTAGATGTGTTTTTGTGGTTTGAATAAATTTTTGTGCCAAGCAAAGCCTTTGGGATGATTTGGTTGATTGATGTGAAGGCAACCCGATCTTTCGGTGAGAGTTTGGATAATTATCGATTTGGTGGATTTTGACCTTGACGATCCGGCTATATTGTACCCGACGATATGCCTCGACAATCGCTAAACCAATCTCCGATGGTTATTGACCCTGCCGTAGGCACGATCAACCTGAACAACGAGGTTCGAGTTCCTGCAAGCAACCGAAGAACCGGCAAGAACAAAGAATTGTAATCTGAAATTGCAGATGAAAAAGTGAGCACACGAACTAGATAAAAAGTTGGGGTTACACTGTGGATCTGACAAGGCGGTAGTCCTACACGTCTCGTAGATGCGAAATTGTAGCGAAGGCTAGACAATACAACAAAACTCGAGTCTAAACCCTAGAATATGATGACTATTTATTGAAGGCTGGTGTGCAGATCGCTTCGTCTATTTTCTTGGAAGTCAATATGTGCCTGTTAATCTGCCGGACCCACACGCGATCCGATCTGAAATGAACTTCTCGTATGAATCTGGTGGCAAACTACCTCATCAGTACTAGGCCCAGATGCACAACACGCAAGGCCATGCATGGGCACCTTTGTGTGTACTGCTTGCCATGCATGTGGGCTGGTCACGTGCATGCATATGGGCCCCACCTTGACATGCATAACAAAGTGAGATGGATTGCATGTTCGTATGCCCTTGGCCACTAGATGCATGTAGTTTTGATAATGCTCAAGTGTAAATCCTCTCTATTAAACTTCACATCTTCACCCGAGGTTTGTGCATGTCTTCTTTAATCCTGCATGTCAAATATTGTGTTGTATTTCTGTTTCGAAGGACAAAATAATAATTCATATAATCTATTAGAATTCACCTGATAATTATATTTACACGTATAACTGTGGTTATATCCGTACGGGTCATGTCCATATCATCCTCCCTTTCTTGAAAACAAAGCCGTCCTCGACTTTGGATAATCTGAAAATGGTCTAATCAGAGAGACAAAGTGTACACATGGTATATGTATAAGTCATCTGTTTTTACTCTTCTTTGTTGTTGCACTATTAATATCTTGATACATGAGTAATTGGCATATGATATGGGCTGAAAGTCCAAATAATTAGCACAAGAAATATACTAAGGTGAAGTATTACCACTTAGTTTGCACATATAAGTGAAGCACATATTTCTGACATCCAATTTATAACGCTCATCGTTAAACCATCCCAACATAGATGAATGAACATTATCGGTATCCAAATTACATGGCACAACATGCTTAAATAAGCAATCATGCAACATGCTATTTGGCATATAATCAACATCAATGTTGGAGGTCATATCAAGATGATCAACCATTCGCATATGCGTACGATCTTTCGATCCAACAAGTATTAACTTTGAAAATTTCTCATATATGATGCATATTTGGTGTACGAGAAAATCGTTGTTCATACCATGTTCTCGACTCAATTTACTTTTAAGTTTTCCAAGGGTATGAACACTAGTAAAAGATTTCAGACTTGTCAACTTAGAAATTTTATTCTTGGCATGCGGCAAACTCATAGGTTGATCAAGCATAATATCACACATAAAATTAGCATGTGAAAATAGGCGTAACCACTTCTTCATGTTTTATTATCTCTGCATAACCAAAATCAGGAACAGAGCTCTCGCATGGCTCGTTACTAACGATAGAAAATTGATTTTCTTCAACTATCTGATCACACAACTTATCCAAGTTAGCAACACAAATATCCATAATAACTGATGTGACCGAAATGGGTGGCATTTCATTCAACTAGACACATGAAGCTTTCAATTCGTTATGACATACAATAATCTCACGTGGAAGGGTAGATTCACCCGGTAAACTTAAGGGAGCAAGATGATCATCTAAAATAGGTGGTGTGAGCAAACCAATACCTTATTATTACCTTGGAGTCCTCGCTCACATGAAGTAAGAACGGTCGATGATGATGCCTCATAAAGTCCATGTGGCGCAATCATAGTTGGTGGTGCAAGGGAGGAAGTAACCTTCTTTGATGGGGATTCCATCGCACGCTTGTTCGTCATATAGACGCGTCCTCTTAATTTCTGTTCAGCTTTACAGGCAAGACGAAACAAATGGTCGATAGAATATAGTTCTTCATGCATTATTATGTCTTGTATATCATGGTTTAAACCTCTCCAAAATCGATTCAGAAAATCTTCTTCACATTCTTCTAAGCCAGAATGAAACAAAGCAATACAGAAATTGTCATGATATTCTTCAACAGTGTTATTGTCTTGTGCTAAACGTTGCAATTTTCTAAGAAAATCACTAGCATGGTATGAAGGAACAAAACAATTTTGCATAACAAGTTTTAAAGCTTTCCAAGTATAAGGCCTATTATCGGTATTTGCCCTACAGTAATTTCTCCACCAAACTGAAGCAAAACCGAAAAAGCTATTAGTGACATCATTTATTTTCTTATGCTCGGAAAAATCATGGCTACCAAATATTTCTTCTACCTCAATTTCCCAATCAATATATGAATCAGGGTCATATTTACCCTCAAAATTTGGCAAAGAGGTAACCTGAGGATGTCTGTTTCTACCATGATGTACATCCTGTGACGGTAGCCGTACTTTCTGTGGTGGGAAAGAGTGTTCTGTATCAATATATGGTAAGTTATCTCCCACAATAGAGGTAACCCAACTGTTGACCGTTCTACAAGCTGCCATGGTTAGTACCACACAAAAACAAAATCACAAGTATAATGTTCCTATAGTACTACTCAGAGGTGGTGGGAAAAAAATCTCTCAACACTCTAGCAATTACCAAGCTCTTACCGGTTCTTACTGTGCTGCGGTGCTTGTCGGCCTTTGGCGCTGTCAAAAGTTATCAAACGTTGGATATAGCGATTGCCAATTCGACCGACCAAGATACAATATAGTAAGTGGAGCTTGGTTAAGGTTTCCTCAACTCACAATATCAGTGGCGCAATTTAACAAAAAGTAATGCAAGTTGAATAATTGCTCAAACTCCTAACTAGTGCTGGTAGTCGACTAGTAAGAGATAAAATAATCTAAGCCCAGATACTGAATCAAGTGAGTGAAAACCGATGAAAATATGATAGCTCTAAGTAGCTAGATATCAGTGATGAATAAACGCAGTGTATGACAACCAAGAACAGAAGATGGGCAGCAATTACCACGTATATGCACAAATAAAAGTTCTGAATAGCAGGAGATATTCCAAAAGTTGTGAACGGGCCGACCCTGTGCAAATATTTCTTCTTTGTTTTCTTTTGCTCCTTTTTTTCTCTATTTTTTTCTTTTTTTCTCTTTTTTCTACTTGCCGGTTACTAGCAGAAGATACACAAGATGGCACGTACACAAGTTGGGGCCAAAAGAAGAAACAAAAGTGTGTTGACCAAGTGCTATAGCAAGGAAACAAGGCTAGAAAGCTAGCTAGATATTAATGGTTGTTGTGATTAGAGAGTAGTACTATTACTTCACACAAGATCAGTTGGCGGAGTGGTGTGGTGCGCGTGGAGTGATGCAGAACTGTGCCACGCGGGGAGTCAGACGCAAATGGTGAGATGTCTGGTGACTTCGTCCACGTGTGGGCAGCGGCGTTACCCGGGCTCTCGTGAAGTGCGACACGTATATGGATGGGACGCACGCGCAGTGCCAGACACGATAGATGCGTGTCTGGTCGTTTGCGTAATCTGCAGTTGTGCGACCGGTAATATGTAATGTGATCTTAATCAGCGCCGGATAAATATTGTAACCAAGGAAACAAAGGCATCCCGATTCCACAAGAATTGGAAACAACCAATCACAACCTTTTTTTCTAATTTTTTCGGACAAGCGCGATGGAGGAAAATATGATGGACAAAAGAGGATCGATCTAGTAGATAATTTCTTCCTAACTAATCTAAACTAGCACTAATTCTAAGATGAATGCAACCAAAAATTCTACTATGCAAATCCAAGATGCAAAAATTGCTAAAGGCTAAAAAAAGATAGGTGCAAAGGATGAACTAATGTAATTTTTTGTGTGGCTTTTTCGTGGGTTATGGGACAAAAAATAACTAACCTAGCAAAGCTGTAAATCTCTCACCGATAACCTGAAAACTGATACCACTTGATGTGATGGCAGCCCGATCTTACAATGAGAGTGGGGATAGTTACCGATTTGGTGGCTTTTGACCTTGACGATCCGGCTATACCGTACCCGACGATACGCCTCGACAATCGCAAAACCAATCTCCGATGGTTATTGACCCTGCCATAGGCACGATCAACCTGAACAATGAGGTTTGAGTTCCTCCAAGCAACCGAAGAACCGGCAAGAACACAGAATTGCAATCTGAAATTGCGGATGAAAAAGTGAGCACACGAACTAGATAAAAAGTTGGGGTTCCACTGTGGATCTGACAAGGCAGTAGTCCTACACGTCTTGTAGATGCGAAATTATAGCGAAGGCTAGACAATACAATAAAACCCGAGTCTAAACCCTAGAATATGATGACTATTTATTGAAGGCCGGTGTGCAGATCGCTTCGTCTATTTTCTTAGAAGTCAAGATGTGCCTGTTAATCTGCTGGACCCACACGCATCTGATCTGAAATAAACTTCTCGTATGAATCTGGTGGCAAACAACCTCATCGGTACTAAGCCGAGATGCACAACACGCAAGGCCATGCATGGGCTCCTTTGTGTGTACTGCTTTTTTTTGCGGGGTAAAAACTTGTATTACTTAATCAAAATGTCCTTACACTCAAGAGATGCAATCTCCATCAACTCAACATGACCAGCCCCTAGCCAGGTCATGGTCCTACCTTGGGTTCTAGCAAACCCTGCTAATATATCACTAGCCTTATTTTGAGATCTAACAATATGAGAGAAACAAGTTTGTCTAAATGATAACAAGTACTTAATCTCCTTGATGATGGACGCGTAGACAAAGTGGTCAACTACGCCACATGAAATCATGGTCACGGCCTCAAGGGAATCCATTTCCACCATTATAGGAAGATTAGAGCGTTGGATTGCCAACGAGAGTCCTTCCATGCATGCACAGAGCTCCGCCTCCAAGGCATCTCTACAGGAAAACAAGGTCCTGCATGCCGAGAAATTGATGGTCCCGTGGTGGTCTCGCAAGATCATTCCCGTCCCAACATTGCTAGCCGAATCAAAAGATCCGTCAGTATTCAGTTTAATCCACCCCAGCTCCGGTGGCCTCCATCTTCTCTCATCTGGCCTGGTAATGACGCTTACATATGGCCTTGGTTTTTCATACACTATGGGGGACTTGCCTTTTGTTGGATCAGCATGCGGGTATAACTTGATTCCAATAAGGGAATCAACATAACTTCGCAAGAACCGTACTGAAGCCTCCATATGCGGCGCCGGCTTGCAATGTACCACTTCATTCCGCACAAACTAGCTTCTCCAAAATATCATCAAGACCATCATTCGCCCCACGTCATTCAGCGGTTCTAGCAAATGAAGCAGCAACTTCTTCCCATTATGCCGTATAGAATCTATCTCCGGGATCATCCATACTTTGGACATAGCGAGGTACATGTCCCGTCCAAATTGACAGTTAATGAAAGGGTGAAAGTTGTCTTCCTCCTCCATCCCACAAACCGGACACCTGCTTCCAACTTCGAGGCCAATTTTATGTTTCCGCTGCCAAGTAGGGAGTGAATTAGTGGCTAGTCTCCATGCAAAGTTACGCACCGAAGGTGGCGCCCAACTTTTCCAAATGTACTCCCAGCACTTCCTCTCTCCTGACGGAACCGAACTGGATGATGCATCAGTGGCCCTGTGCGCCTCCTCAAAGACCAGATTATAGGCCGACTTAACAGTGAATATACCAAATTTACCTGGAGCCCAAGCTATCACATCGTCCTCCATCCGCGGAGATGCTCTGAACTTCACTATTTCTTGTACATCCGCAGCAACAAAGTACTCGTTCAGTAGCTCATAATTCCAAGAGCTGTTCTGGTTTAACAAATCAGACACAAAACGAACACGACATCTTCCCTGCGGTGAGATTGGTTTATATGAAAAAGGCCTAGGAATCTAGTTGTCTCGCCAGACCCGAATATTTCTGCCGTTGCCAACTCTCCAGATTAGACCCTTCTTCAGAAGATCCAAGCCATAACTGATCTCTTGCCATGATGATGACGCATTCCCGGTGAAAACTGTATCGTCCAGCCTGCCCAATGGGTAGTACCTTGCTTTTAAAACTTGCGTGCACAGGCTCTCTGGTTTAGTTAAAAGTCTCCATGCTTGGCGTGCTAACAAGGCTTGATTAAACATCCGAAAGTCACGGAAACCCACTCCTTTTGACTTAGGCCGCATCAGATAGTCCCATCCATGCCAGTGCACTTTCCTCTTGCCTTCCTCCGATCCCCAATAGAAGTTCCTTACCATGCGAGTGAGATCATCACATACCGAGAAGGGTACTTTGAAGACTCCCATTATGTAGGTAGGCAGCGCCTGAGCTACTGACTTGATTAACACCTCACAACCTGGTTGGGCTAGATGTCCATCTCCCCATTGCACCAATCGTTTCGTCAGTCTAGCCTACAAGTTCTGAAAACGTCCTTTCGACATCCTCCCCTTCGGTGTAGGCAGCCCCAAATACTTATCCTCAAAAAACTGGTTAGTAACCTGTAGAGCCATTTGGACTTCCTCTTGGATTAGACCTGGGCATGCATCCCCAAACAAAAGTGAACATTTGTCAAGGTTTAGAGTCTGTCCTGTAGCAGCACCGTACACATCCAATACTGTTCTCACCCTTTCCGCCTGAATTTTGGATGCTTCAAAAAAAATTGTATCATCAGCGAAAAGTAAGTGTGATATGCCCGGCGCACCTCTGCACACTTTGACCGGAGTTATAAGTCCCATCTCCACACTTTTCCTCAGCAAAGCTGAGAGTCCATCTGCCACAAACAAAAATAAGAATGGTGATAAAGGGTCTCCTTGCCAAAGCCCACGCGACGACGCAAACGAATCCAAGAGAGTTCCATTAAGATTCACCGAGTATCTCACCGACGTGACACATGCCATTATCCAGTCAACCCATCGCTGAGAGAAACCCATCTTTTGCATCACTTGCCTCAAAAAGACCCAATCAACCCTATCATAAGCCTTGGACAGATCCAACTTATATGCACAGAAGCTCTTAGTTGGGTCCTTCTCTTGCTTGATGTGGTGGATGCACTCAAAGGCCACAAGAGCATTGTCCGTAATCATTCTTCCTGGAATAAAGGCACTCTGTTCAGGAGAAATGAGATCATCCAAGAGAGGTCTCAACCTGTTAACCAAACACTTCGAGATAACCTTATAGATAACATTGTAGAGACTAATAGGTCTGTAATCCGAAAGCTTGGAAGGGTTTGAGATTTTAGGAATAAGCACAATGGATGTGGAATTCACCCCCTCCAGCATAACTCATGTCTGGAAAAAATCTTTCACCACCGCCAAAACCCGTTCCTTTAGCGTGCTCCAGTTGCGCTGGAAGAACCTTGCGGGAAGGCCATCCGGGCCCGGTGCCTTGAGCGGGCCTATCTGAAACAAAGCATCTGAAATTTCATTATTAGAGAAAGCCTTGCAAAGCTTAGAATTATCCTCGGCCGACACCCTAGATTCCAGCAAGTCCAAAATCGGTGAAGCATCCGGGGATGTATCAACTGAGAAAATGTTATGAAAGTACTCATTTGCCAATAGCCCCATGGTTGCAAAATCAGAGTGCACAACCCCAATACTATCCGTAAGCTCTCTTATTTTGTTTTTCCTTGCTCTCCAAACAGCTTTGCTTTGAAAGTATTTTGTATTCCTGTCCCCCTCTTTCAACAAAGTGATTCTAGATCTCTGAAGCCATATCATCTCTTCTTGGTATAACAACTCATTCATTTTGTCCGTCACTCTTCTAATTTTCTGTCTATCCGCATTCATATGCATGATTTCATCCAACTGAGAACGAGACTTCGCCAGCTCTCTTGTTACATTACCAAACTTCCTACTCCACATGCTCAGAGTTCTCATTGTTTTTGATAAGGCATCCCGGAGTTGTGCTAGATTTTAAACATTACCGATCGACTCCCACGCCTCTTTAATTACATCAGGGAGCGCAGAATCCCTTTCGCAAAACAACTCGTAGCGTCTCTGCTTTCCTCCTGGCGGCCCTTGGTCCGTTGATGCTTTCAGTACCAACACTACATGATCGGAGCAAGGCGATGGCACATGAAATACCGAAGTAAAGGCAAACAGGTTCCTCCACTCATTCGTTGCCACAGCTTGGTCCAACCGGACCTGCACATTGCCCGCCCCTCCTCTCTTGCTATCATATGTAAAAGGTATACCCACGAACCCCAGATCAACAAGATCGCACATCTCCAACGTATCCCGGAAGGCCAACATTTGTGGTTCAGCCCTCGGGGTCGATGACAAATGTTCGTAACTCCACATTGCCTCGTTGAAATCGCCCATCACTAACCAAGGAGCATCACTTGTATTCTTCAACCTCTGCATCGTTTCCTACATAAGATGACGGTTCTCAACTCTTGGCTCTCCATATATGCACGTAATCCTCCATTGGGTTGCTCCCTCCTTAACACACACAAGGGCGTCAATGTAACGTTCATCTTTATCTAGTATTTCCACCTCATAAGCCTCATGCCGAAACAGAGCAAGCCCACCACTCAAACCATTGCTATCCATTCCCGCAAAACCCTTCAACCCCAGCCGACCATGGATCCTCCTCATCTTATCAGCCTTCTGCCTCGTCTCACACAAAAACACCAAGTTGGGGGAATGCGACTTTGTGATTGTCGCCAACTCACGAACTGTCCGGGGATTCCCCCCTCCCCGACAGTTCCAGCTTAGCACATTCATTGGGCCCGGCGTTCCTCCAAATCGGAGGCCGCCTCGGACGCCACATCTATATCCATAGTTTCACCATCTGCCCTTTGTTTCCTTCTCTTGACAATTGGCACCTTCCCCGGTATATTAGAAGAGCCCAACTCAACCTCCTCCGACGTACTACCTCACAGAATAGCGCTCGAGACCTTACCAGCTAGATTAGGAACAGGCTGACCCCGAACACTAACTGTGCCATCACTGTTGATAAGGCATTTGCGGACCAGACGACCCTCCTCCTCCCCCCAAAATGCTCCTCCATCTCCCTCCCACCACCTCCTGTGTCAGAAGAAACACCTACAACTCCTCTATTCACCTTATGCATTGTAGCTTTACCTCGTCCTCCGGCTCCTCCTCTACC
>LR738715.1:493743550-493800354 GCA_902687465.1 Secale cereale | reverse complement strand
CCCTTCCTGCTCCTCCTCTACCCCTACCTCCTGCACCACTAGCTCCACCTCCTCCACCGCGACCACCACCTACACCACCCATAGGCTGCTCGTTACTCCAATGCAACCAATCCCCCCACTCACACTTCGACGGATCGTGAACTCCATCTCCACATTCTTCCACAACATGGCCCATGCAACCACAAAAGAAGCAAAAATCCGGTAATTTCTCGTAACTCACGGGATATCTTTTGTATTCCTTCAGTGTAATCGGAACAAATCTCACCAAGGGCTTATGCACATCCACAAAAACCCTAACCCTCAAAAAACTCGACGGGTTGATCCTCCCTTCATTAACAACAACTGTAAAGGCGGCATGCCCACCTTCTTGGCTACTTTTTCAGCCAACTCTTTCTTCCTCGTTAAACCATCCGGCAAACCCTTAATTCTAGCCCATAGAGGGTACATATCCAAAGCATATTCTGCAACGTTTGTGAAACCATCATACTCAACAATGACGACCGGATCCCTCCTGAATCGCCAGGGCCCTCCCTCCACCACCCGCTTCCAATCCCCCAAGCAATGGCACTGAGCTAGGAACATGTTAGGCCCTTTGATATTGAAGGTAACTCCTTGGGCGCACGACCACGCGTTTCTCAGCGAGTTTAACAGCGCCGCGTGGCTGAAGAGTCGCATAGTATGAACCCTAAACAGGCACAACCATCTAACCTCCTTGATAAGTTTTTCCACTTCGCCGGACAGATCCAAGTCTTCCTCCTCTTCTCCATGCAGCTTCAACCCTTCAAAGGCATACTCCAGGCCCGGATCATGGCCCAGATTATCCCAATCCTCCTCCTCCTCCTGGCGAGGTACCGCCTCCTCGTTCTCCTTCTCGTCATCCGCAGGTTTCTCCAGGACCGGATTGCTAGCCACCGTTACCCCTTCACGTCTTCCATCTCCTTCTATCTTCCCATCTGCAAACCCTAAGCCCACCCATGCTTCCTTCGATCCTCCTTCCTCCTCTGTAGGAACCAGATCCGCTATGGTGCCAGGCGCGTACAGGTGATTCCTAAGCCAGACGACCACCGGGGACGGCCCAGACGATCGGCGGTAGGGTTTAGTGGTAGACTGTGGCGTCGCCGCCAGAGGAACGGGTGGACTCTAGGAAAACCCTAGAGGAACATTGCAAGCGCTTCTATTGTGTATACTGCTTGCCATGCATGTGGGCTGGTCACGTGCATGCATATGGGCCCCACCTTGACATGCATAACAAAATGAGATGGATTGCATGTTCGTATGCCCTTGGCCACTAGATGCATGTAGATTTGATAATGCAAGTGTAAATCCTCTCTATTGAACTTCGCATCTTCACCCGAGGTTTGTGCATGTCTTCTTTAATCCTGCATGTCAAATATTGTGTTGTATTTTTGTTTCGGAGGACAAAATAATAATTCATATAATTTCTATTAGAATTCACCTGATAATTATATTTACACGTAATAACTATGGTTATATCCGTACGGGTCATGTCCATATCATTGATAGTTGATGTGATCGTGTTGAAAAATTCAGAAACTTTTGCATCCAGGGTTAAAATTACTGACGATTACTGGAACGTGGTAAATTCTTGATTTTTTTGGGGGTTATCAATATACAAGTTTTCCACGTTATATTATTTTTTCAGAATTTTTAGAGTTGCACAAGTATGGTCAAAATTTGTATCTTTACAGACCGTTCTGTTTTTGACATATTCTCTTTTTATTATGTTACGTGCTTGTTTTGCTGATTCTATGGTTTCCTTTAATGAGTTTTTGCCATAGAAAAGTTAGAATACAGTAGATATAATACATTTACAAAATAAGAATTGGTTTTCTATAGTAGTTGGAGTAAAGATTGGTTTTATTATACTAACGGATCTCATGAAGTTTTGTTGGGTTTTGTGTGATTGAAGTTTTTAAGTTTTGGGTGATGTTACGATGGATGAAGGAATAAGGAGTAAGAAGAGCCTAAGCTTGGGGATTCCCAAGGCATCCCGAGCTATTATCCAAATAGAAGCAAGCAACTAAGCTTGGGGATGCCCGAGTGGCATCCCCTCTTTCTTCTAACGACCATCGGTATTTTACTTGAAGCTATATTTTTATTCTTCACATATTATGAGTTTTGCTTGGAGCGTCTTGTATGATATGAGAATTTGCTTGGTTTTCTCTTTAATTTTCAATAAATATCCTTGCTGCACACACCCATTTGAGAGGGCCAAAATTATGTCATGACTTGTAAGAATTGAGCCTTCGCCCCGCCCTGGCGGTCCGTTGCCTCTTCTTCCATGCTTCCCCTCTTCCTTGGTGCTTCCGCCTTTCTTCAGGAGGCCACCGGTGGGACTCCCGACATGCCTCCTCGTGGCTTCCGGCTTTGTTCGCCCTACCGCATCCTGCCGGTCCCGGTGGCTGTGATTGGGGAGCCGTTCACGTGGCTCCCTTCATCACCTCCTTTTCCCAGGCACTCCTTTTGTCCCCTTCCCCTCTTGCTGCAATATTTGGGAAAGGAGGAGCAGATAAAGGGATTACGGGGCACTTATCCTTTTTTCAATCTTAAATTGTAGGCATTTGCTAAACTTTAATTCAAATAAATGTAATCTCTTTCATCCATGTTTGTGTTCTGTAAGATTTGTACTCGTTGATCAACATATTAATGAAAAAGATAAACCTTGCCAGGGACTCGTGCATGTAACGTGTCCATGCAGAGGTGGGATGCCTCTATACTTCCAAGTAAACAAGTTTTCCCCCAGCAGGCTGCCTTGTTGGTACCCTCAGTCTTGTTGCCGCGGAGCCAAGCTCACCGGGCGTAAGACGTGGAGAGGGAGTAGCCCCCCGCCAATCCTTTTTCAACAAAGGACATTGCGACCATCGTGACCGAAGCAGCGTTCAGGTCGAAGGATGGGAGCACCTAAGTCTCAAAAGGTAGCGGGGTCTTCTTATGCACAAGTTCTTACAGAACATGTATGGATAAAAGGAAAGAACTTATCTGTTTGGCTTGCTGGAGATTGCAATGTTGGCTTCTCTTCTCATCTCCTCTTGGGGAACCAATTCCATGACATGAGCCCGTGGTTTATGCAGACGAAAATGATGCCAAATGCAATCTTATCTACATGAACATGATATGCTCATGATATGCTTGTGCATGCATGCAACTTTTCGGGGCCCCCTATCAGTGCTTCGTTTATTTCTCTGTTGCTCAGGGTCTGCGCCTGGCTTTGTACAAGGGGTTACATGTAACTGAGACAAGGCCTGTACAAAAGGGTGGTTGCCGGGCAGGGCCCGACAGCCGTGCCTTACGGGTAGTACTTGCGGAGATGTTCAATGTTCCATGAGTTTTGCAACAGAATGCCATCTCCGGTCTCCAGATGGACTGCACCAGGTCTGGTGACTCGTACAACCCGGTAAGGGCCTTCCCACTTCGGTGATAACTTGTTTGCACCCCTGGCGGACTGAACGCGGCTAAGGACAAGTTCGCCTTCCTCAAAACACCGGGCATGAACCCTGCGGATGTGATAGCGATGCATGGCTTGCTGGTAGCATGGAGCACGCGTAGTAGCCCGAAGATGGTTCTCCTCGAGAAGCACTGCGTCGTCACGCCGGTGCTGATCCTGCGCTACTTCATCGTATGCAAGCACTCAAGGAGACCCACAAATGAGTTCCGTGGGGTAACTGCTTCTGCACCATAGACAAGGGAGAAAGGAGTCTGCCCGGTAGCTCGGTTTGGTGTCGTTCCGAGGGACCAGAGAACCATCGGGAGCTCTTCTATCCATCGCCTGCCGCACTTCTGTAGCTTATCAAATGTTCTTGTCTTGAGGCCCCACAACACTTCAGCGTTTGCCCTCTCAGCTTGTTCATTGCTTCTGAGATGTGCAACAAAGGCCAATGAGATCTTGCTTCCGAGGGCACGAACATGTTGCATGAAGGCACGACTCGTGAACTGGGTGCCGTTGTCGGTGATGATCCGAGCAGGGACTCCGAAGCCGCACACCAATCCTTTCAAGAACTTGATAGCTAACTGAGCAGTCACCTTTCTCACAACATCTACTTTCGGCCACTTTGTAAACTTGTCGATTGCAATGGACAAGAATTCAAAGCCCCCAGCAGCTCGGGGAAGGGGCCGGAGGATATCGAGCCCCCAGGCCGAAAACGACCATGACAAAGGGATTGTATGAAGAGCTTGGGTGGGCAGATGGATGTTCTTGGAATGGAACTGGTAGGCCTCACATTTGGTGACTAGCTCGACTGCATCTTGGAGGGCTGTGGTCCAATAGAATCCTTGCCGGAATGCTTTCTCAACTAATGCCCTTGATCCAATGTGGGAGCCGCACATGCCTCTATGTATTTCTGCCAGCAGTTCCTTTCCTCCTTCTCGGACAATGCACTTCAATTTCACACCGTTGGGCATTCTTTTGTACAGAGTGTCATCCACAAACTGATACATACTGCCCCTCCGGGCTACTCTTTCAGCTTCTTCTTGCTCTTTGGGAAGTTCTCCGGTTTGGAGGAAGTTGACTATGTGCCTTGCCCAAGTTGGAGCGAGAGGCTCGGCAACGAGGACTAGAGGCACCTCCGCATTTGTTGGGGCACATTCCTCGACCGCGGGGACCTGAGGCCCGACAGGAGGGTGTAACCCGACAAGCGAATGGGAGTTGTTTCCAGCAGGGTCCCTACCAGGTGCCCCGGAAGGCTCTACCGGGAGAGGCTTACCGGAGTCCAATTTCCTCCTCTTTCGGGCTATTGTTGTTGGGGATACGGAGGGCTAGTAAGGTGGAGAACAAAAGTTCCTGGTCCCACAGGAAGCTTCTGCGCATCACACTTTGACAGATGATCAACAATGTTGTTTTCTGCATGGGGTACGTGCTCTGTTTGCAATCCGTCAAAGTGCTCCTCCAACCTTCTCACTTCCTTGACGTATGCCTCCATCAATGGGCTTTGGTAATCCTTGTTGACTTGCCTCACCACAATTTGCGAATCTCCTCTGATGATCAACTTCTTGATTCCCAATTATGTGGCGATCCTAAGCCTGGCAAGGAGCCCTTCATGCTCTGTTGTATTGTTGGTTGCCTCCTCCCGGGGAAAATGCACCTAGACCACGTACTTCAAGTGTTCCCCGGAGGGAGCAATGAGAAGCACACCAGCCCCCGCACCTTGTAGGGAGAAGGCACCATCAAAATACATGATCCATTCTTGGGGGGATGCCTTGTCGGGAACAACTGTCTCTAGCACTTCTTAATCAGGGGTTGGCGTCCATTCTGCAATAAACTCTGCCAATGCCCTGCTCTGTATTGTTGAGGTGCTTTCAAACTTCAGGCCAAAGCTGGATGACTCCAATGCCCACTCCACTATCCTGCCGGTAGCCTCGGGGTTCTGGAGTATCCTTTGCAATGGAAAGCGTGTAGCAACCGTGATCTCATGGGCTTGGAAGTAGTGACGCATTTTCCTTGAGGTCATAACTAAGACAAAAATCAACTTTTGCACGCTAGAGTACCCGGATCTAGCCCCCTGCAACAGAGAGCTGATGAAGTACACCGGGCGTTGAACCACTTTGTTCCTTCTTGCGTCCTTGGGGCTATTATCGTTGTCGTGCTCTTCTTTGTCCCGGTCCATATCTGACCTTACCGAGCTGTTCTCATACTATTCTCCCGAAGGGACACTAACTGAGGTTGTTTCCTCTTCCACTTCTCGCCGTGCCACTAGTGCCGCACTTACCACTTGACTTGTTGCCGCTAGGTATAAGTACCGGCTCTTGTGGTTTAGGGGCAACCAAGGTAGGCACAAAGGACAAGTAGGCCTTTAAATCTTGTAGTGTCATATCTACTTCCGAGGCCCACTTCACTGGTCTTGCCTTCTTCAAGATTTTAAAGAACGGCAAGGCACGCTCGGCAGACTTGGAGAAGAATCTGCTAAGTGCAGCAACGCACCCTGTCAAACGTCTGACATCCTTAACTATTCTTGGCGCCTGAGTCTGCTCTCTAGCCTTGATCTTATCAGGGTTGGCCTCTATCCCATGATGGGATACAAAGAAACCAAGTAGCTTGCTAGAGAGAACACCAAATACGCACTTCTCCGGATCAGCTTCAATTTGATCTTACGCAGATTGGCAAATGTTTCTTCCAAATCCTGGATGAGGGTTGATCTGTCCTTGGTTTTGACCACAATATCATCCATATAAGCTTCAATGTTTCTTTGCAGCTGTGACTCAAAGCCAGTCTGGACTGCTCTAGCAAAAGTAGACCCGACACTCTTCAATCCGAAAGGCATACTGTTGTAGGGTGGAACCCTAGGTGGAGATCTTTCACGAATTGGAGGGGAATCCCTAAGAACAATATGAACACAAGAGAGGGAAAACACTCAAATTGACTAGATCCAATCACACATATGCTAGATCCAAGAATATGCAAGAGTTCACAATGATTCAAGAACAACAAAAGGAAAGATACAAGGTAACTAGTTCATCCCACTCCTAGAGGAGGTGAGGTCTTGATGATCTTCTCCCTTGGGAGGTCTTTCAATCCACAAGGATTCTTCTCCCTTGGGAGGTCTTGATCTCCTAGAGGAAGGGATACAAGGAGCAAAGCTCTCAATGTCTATCAAAATACTTTGCTGACCTCAGCAAAGAGGTGGAGGAGGTCTACTTATAGTCTAAGCCACCAAGGGGTAAGTGGAGAGGGATAGAAGACTAAAGGCCCGCAGCTGCGCACAGGCAGGGCGGTAGTACCGGACCTCGGGCGGTAGTACCGCTTGGGAGCGGTAGTACCGCCTGTAGGCGGTAGTGCCGCATGGGAGCGGTAGTACCGCTTCTGGTGGTAGTACCACCCGTTCCGGACTGGATAGGCCCTTCTTCTTCCGTCTTCTTCTTGGTTCATCTGATGAACTTGGTGATTCCTTCGTGCTTCCTCGTAGCGATCTCCGAAGTACCTAAGAATGCATAACGTTCCATGGTGTCGGTGTACTAAGGTAGGGGTACCTCAGTACCCCAACTTGTGCACGGGCAGTTGCAGCTTCCCGCGGCAGGGTTTACCGCGTGCTCGCCGGAGACCTTCCTGCTCCATATCAAACCATTCAAAAACAAAGTATACAAGACAGAAGATCGAGACCCCGGCAAGTGGAGCTTGCCGGGAAGGCCGTTCCAGGCTCAAGATGACCTCACTCACGCAAGGCCCTGGCAAGAGGAGCTTGCCAGGGTGACTAGAAGATTATTTCATGGAAGACACGCCCCGGCGCTATATGCGTCCCGGCGAGGGCCCGGGGAGCGACAAGCTCCCGGGCCCGGCAAGGTCAGGACCCCGGCAAGGTGCTTGCCGGGAGAGATGCGCTGTGTGCCTGCGCTCCAGCTCATCGGCCCACGCGTCGCCCTGGGGCCATTCCAGGGACGCGTGGCGGATGGCTGTGCAGCCTGGGGGACACGGTGGCACTTCACGGTGGTGAAGCCATCGCCGTGGCGAACGGAGACGCAAGGGCGGGAGCTTTTGGGGTCGACGACGACGGGCATTAAATGCCCTTGTCCCCCACTGTCAAAGTAGGTAGCGACCACTGTTCGCGCACTGTAGCTCCACTATTCCCGCACTGTTACAACTACCACCTCTTTTACGTTTTTACCCCTTTCTCCTACGTTGACACCTGTCGGTGACCCCTTGCACTATAAAAGGAGGCCCATGCACAACGTGGAGGGGGTTCGGAACCTAGATCGCTCATACGCTCGGTGTAGCTGCTTCTTCAAGCTCCCGAGCTCTCCAACTCAATACACAACTAAGCAGGAGTAGGGTTTTACGCGTCTACCGCGGCCCGAACCTGGGTAAAACTGCTCGCGTGCTCGCTACGATCTGCTCTCCGTGCTCCCTCCGCCCTCTTACCGCACAGACAAGGGGCTCCGGTCCCATAGGTGTTCGTGGCGGACAGTTTCCCCCGACATCTTTGGCGCGCCAGGTAGGGGGCGTCGAGGTTGTGCGAACCTGATCCGGCGTTCACGCGGGCGCACTCTTCATCAACCTCTCCGAATTCGTCAGCGTCATCAACAACAGCACTATGGCCCCGAAGAAGAAGGCTTCGGAGGTCGGAGGCCCGTCTGCGTCTCATCCGCCGCCACCAGAGCCAACGGTGGGCGGGGGAGGCGCCGTCGGAAGCGTGGTCGCCGGCGAGGACACTCGCGGCGCCACCAGATCCAAGGACAAGACGGACGACCGAGCCTCGGTCTCCGTGGACGCGCCACGTCCATCTCAGCACACAACAACCCAGCAGCGCCATACCACAGGAGGTGGTATCCGCTTGCTGGGGCAAGGACAAACCGGAGGCTCGCGGGACGCCCCGGACCACCGTCCGGGCACAAGCAAAGCGAAGGCGCCGGCGCGGGACCCTGCTCCTTCTAACGTTGTTAGGAGTCCGAGCATATCCCGCTCCTCGCGCCGTTCGCCCCCGTTCCCCTCCACTCCAGCAGAAGCGCTCGCAAGGGCACAACTGCTCCTCGACTTCCCTCCAGCGGCAGACAAGGCCGAAGACTGGAGGGCCACCATCCAGAGCCTGATCGCCTTCGCCAACAACGACTCTCCACAGCAGCCGGCGACCTCGCGGCCGCGGCAAGCTGAGAAGACGAAGGCCGACGGCGACAAGACCGCCGGGGGTGCGACGACCGTGCACTCCCCGCCGCAGAAGCAGAAGACGCCGCCCCGCCGGAACAACGCCGACGACGGCTCCACGGCATCGTCGGATCCGCGGGCCCGTCGGGACCAGCGCCAGGTCCTCGACGACCGGCGACAAGAAGACGCTCGAACAACAATCGAGCGCCGCCGAGAAGCTCGGCGACAATCAGACCAGAGGGCTGGGGACGCTGTCGATGCGCGCGCGCCCGGTGAACCAGGCGACTTGCCGTACGCGGCAGGTTGCCCTGCGTTCACCCGCGAGCTGCGGCGCGTCCAGTGGCCCAGCATGAAGAATTTCAAGCCCGACGTACCGGAGAAGTACGACAGCAAGACGCACCCCTCGGAATTCCTCAGCGTCTACACCATCGCGGTGCAGGCTGCCGGGGGGCGCGACGAGAAGATTTTAGCGAACTACTTCCCGCTAGTGCTAAAGCCGAACGTTCGTTCCTGGCTTATGCACTTGCCGGAAGGTTCCATTTCTTCTTGGGCCGACCTTTGCCACCAGTTTGTTGGCGCCTTCACCGGCGGCCACAAACCCCACGGCCAGGAGAGCGATCTCCACATTCGGGCCCAGAAGGAAGGAGAATCCCTGCGCAAGTACATCCAGCGCTTCAGCCGTGTACAGCACAACATCCCCGACGTCCACCCTGCCACGGTTATTAGCGCGTTCCACCAGAACGTGCGTAACCGCCGCATGCATGAAGAAATGGCGATGACCAAGATTCGGGATGTCAGCGAGCTCTATGCCCTGGCTGATAAGTGCGCACGCGCAGAAGAGGGGAGGAGACTCCCCGGGAAGGATGCTGGCGCAGGAGGAAGCGACAGCGACGACGCCGCCCCGGCAAAGAAGAGCCGGCGGCGGAATAACAGAAAGAAGAACAAGAAGGAAGTGCTTGCCGTCGAGAAGTCCGGCAAGGAGGCTCCCGCCAAGCAAACACAGGCTGGCGGCTCCGGCAAGGAGCCTGCCCCTGTAGCGGCAGCCGACAAGCAGGACGGCTCCGACAAGCAATACTGCAAGATCCACCGCACCAAAGGCCACGATCTCTCCAACTGCAAACGCGTCGAATACCTCGTCGAGCAGCAGAAAGCTGAGTACGAGAGGCGCGACAAGGAGAAGGCCCAAGGCGGCGGGGGAGAGCCAAGCAAGAAGCGGCCGTTCAATGGCCGGGGAGGACGCCGCGGCAAGGCCAAGCAGCGGCAAGGTGATCGACCTCCCCGGGGCCGCGACAAGGATGAAGAGGACGATGATGAAGACATGGAGGACGAGGATAACAGCGAGCAGGAGTTCCAGAAGGCCACGGAGGTCCTGTGCGTCGACGGTGGCGCCTCTCTGCACACCTCCCACCGCCAGCTAAAGCAGTGGGTGCGTGAGGTGAATGCAGCCGAGCCGCCCGTCGAGTCGCGCAGGCTCCTCAAATGGTCCAGCACGCCCATCATTTTTGATCTTGAGGATCACCCTGACCGCACCACTGCGGTCGGGTGCTTGCCGATGCTGGTTTCACCCACCATCCGCAACCTCAAGGTCACCAAAATGTTGGTTGACGGTGGGGCCGGCCTGAACTTGATCTCCTCTGCTGTGATCAAGAAACTCCAAATTCCAGATGGCGAGCTCGAAGAGACCGGTTCTTTCCAAGGAATCAACCCGGGAAGGAGCAAGCCCAAGGGGAAGATCACTCTGCCGGTGACCTTTGGCGGGGAGCTCAACTTCAGAACTGAGCGCATCACTTTCGACGTTGCTGATATTCCATTGCCATACAATGGAATACTCGGCCGTCCCGCCCTCGCCAAGTTCATGGCGGCTTCCCACCATGCTTACAACGTACTCAAGATGCCGGGGCCGATAAGCGTCATCACTGTCCATGGCGACAAGAAAGATGCGCTTGTCTGCGCCGACAAGATCTACCGGGATGCAGCAGCTGCGGCCGAGAAGGACACACTTGCCGCTGAAGCTCCCGGGGGGAAGAAGACCAAGACCAAGTCCGGCAAGTGCTCTGGGGCCCACTCCGGCAACCGCACCTCTTCGGAGTGCTGCGTCGCCGTCGAGGACGTCCCATCGAGCTCCACCGGCAAGTATAAGAAAGGAATGGCCGCTCCTCCGGCAACCAAGAAGGTGTCCGCCAAGGAGGACGGCACTGGTGGTACCTTCACCATCAGTGCCACGCTTGACAGCAAATAGGAAAGCGCGCTCGTTGCCTTCCTGCGGGCGAATGTCGATGTGTTTGCCTGGCAACCATCTGACATCCCCGGTGTTCCCAGGAAGGTAATTGAGCACAAGCTTGCTGTTTGTCCTCATGCGCGGCCCATCAAGCAGAAAGTGAGGAAGCAAGCCGTGGAGCGCCAAGAATTCATCAACGAAGAGATCAAGAAACTAGAGGCAGCAGGCCTAGTTAGAGGTGTGATCCATCCGACGTGGTTGGCAAACCCAGTCGTCGTGCGCAAGGCCAACGGGAAGTGGAGACTGTGTATAGACTTCACCGATGTGAATAAAGCATGTCCCAAGGATCCATTCCCTTTGCCGCGCATTGACCAGATTGTTGACTCCACTGCCGGATGTGAGCTACTCTGTTTTCTTGATGCATATTCAGGCTACCATCAGATCTTTATGGCCAAAGAGGATGAAGAGAAGACTGCATTTATCACTCCATGTGGCACTTATTGCTTCATACGCATGCCATTTGGACTGAAGAATGCAGGGTCAACATTCGCAAGGGTAGTGCACACTGCTTTTGAACCACAGATCAGAAATGTAGAAGCTTACATGGATGACATCGTGGTGAAGAGTAAGAGCAAGGAAACCCTGGTCCAAGATCTGGAAGAGACATTTCATAACCTGCGCAGAATACAACTCAAGTTGAACCCCGAGAAGTGCGTCTTTGGAGTCCCCTCCGGCAAGCTTCTCGGGTTCTTTGTGTCACAGAGGGGGATTGAAGCTAACCCCGACAAGATTAAAGCCATTGAGCAGATCGAGGCCCCGAAGCGCGTCAAGGATGTCAGAAGGCTTGCAGGTTGTGTGGCTGCCCTCAGTAGGTTCATTTCGAAGTCTGCAGAACGCGCCCTACCTTTCTTCAAAATCTTGAAGAAGGCAGGTCCCATGAAGTGGACTCCGGAAGCGGAGGCAGCGCTGCAAGATTTGAAACGGTACCTATCCTCCACTCCAATACTTGTCGCACCTAGACCACAGGAAAAGTTGTTACTGTACCTAGCGGCAACCAACCAGGTGGTTAGTGCTGCGTTAGTAGCGGAGAGGGAGTCCGACGAGGAGCCTACACCACCGGCAAGCGAATCCAGCGACAAGCAGGGGGCTGCTCCGGCAAGCTCTGGCCCCGACAAGGACAACTCTGCGCAGGAACAGGATGAAGCGCGGAAGAAGATGGTGCAGCGCCCAGTGTATTTTGTAAGTTCCCTTCTCCAGGGGGCTAGGTCAAGATACTCTGGTGTGCAAAAGTTGCTTTTCGGCCTCCTCATGGCCTCGAGAAAGCTGCGCCATTACTTCCAAGCACATGAGATAACAGTGGTCACTCGCTTTCCGCTGAAGAGGATATTGCACAATCCGGAAGCAACAGGCAGGATCGTTGAGTGGGCACTGGAGCTGTCGAGCTTTGGACTCAAGTTTGAGAGTACTTCAACTATACAGAGCCGAGCTTTGGCAGAATTCATAGCTGAGTGGACCCCAACGCCCGATGAGGAAGTCCAAGAAACAAGTGCACCTGTGCAAGAAGCGACAAGTGAATGGGTAATGTATTTTGATGGTGCCTTCTCGCTGCAAGGCGCCGGTGCCGGCGTGGTACTCATCGCGCCCACCGGAGAGCACCTCAAGTATGTTATCCAGATGCACTTCCCGAGAGAGCAAGCGACAAACAACACTGCTGAATATGAAGGCTTGCTTGCCGGCCTCAGGATTGCGGCCGAACTTGGGATCAGGAAGCTGATTGTGCGGGGAGATTCTCAGTTGGTGGTCCGGCAAGTCAACAAGAGTTATCAGAGCCCTTTGATGGAAGCTTATGTAGATGAAGTGAGGAAGCTTGAGGAGCACTTTGAAGGTCTGCAGATGGAGCACGTCCCGAGAGCTCAAAATGAAATTGCAGATGGCCTCTCAAAGTGTGCCTCGATGAAGTTACCTGTGGAACCAGGGACCTTCTTGCTCAAGCTGACTCAGCCATCCGTTACACCATCAGTTGGGCAGTCCAAGAAGAGAAAGTTGGTCTCCGGCGACTACTTGCCGGCGGATCTCCCTGAAACCGCCGCCAAGGTCCCCATGATCAACAATCAGAACGCTGAGGAACGGTTTGCTCCTATAGATCCTCGGGTCTGTGCAGTTGAAGCAAGCGCTCCCGACAAGCCTCGCCCCGGCGAGCTTGCCGGGGGACCTTCAGCTCCGGCAGAGCCAGAGGTTCTTGCTGAAGAAGCTGAGGTTCCCGCAGCGGCCCTCATGCCTTTAGTCCTTGCCGTTGAGCCCCAGGCTCCGGCATGGGCACAACAGATCGTCCGTTTTCTGCAAACTGGAGAACTTCCCGACGACCCAGAAGAAATAGAGAAGATAACCAGGCAGTCGAGTATGTACCAGTTCGTGGATAACGAGCTGTACAGAAGAAGACTCAATGGTGTCAGATTGAAGTGCATCTCCAGGGAAGATGGACAGAAGCTGTTAGCGGAAATACACGGAGGCATATGCGGCCACCACATTGGCGCAAGGGCGCTTGCCGGGAAAGCTTTCCGGCAAGGGTTCTTTTGGCAAGAAGCCCTCCAAGATGCAACTGCGCTAGTAACCAGGTGTGAAGCGTGCCAGTTCCATGCAAAGCAGATTCATCAGCCAGCTCAAGCTCTCCAAACAATTCCTTTGTCCTGGCCCTTCTCGGTCTGGGGGCTCGATATCCTCGGCCCCTTCCCCCGAGCTGTCGGGGGCTTTGAGTACTTGTACGTTGCAATCGACAAGTTCACAAAGTGGCCAGAAGTGGAGCCAGTGAGAAAGGTGACAGCATAGTCAGCAGTCAGGTTCTTCAGGTCGATTGTTTGCCGTTTCGGGATCCCTAACAGGATCATCACCGACAACGGTACACAATTCACTAGTCGCACCTTCATGCAGTACGTCCAAGACCTTGGTGCCAAGGTCTGTTTCGCTTCTGTTGCTCACCCGAGGAGCAATGGTCAAGCGGAGAGGGCCAATGCTGAAGTGCTGCGCGGACTCAAGACAAGGACCTTTGACAGGCTGCGCAGGTGCGGAAGAAATTGGATAGAGGAGCTACCGGCGGCTCTTTGGTCAATCAGAACGACACCAAGTCGAGCCACCGGACAGACACCCTTTGCTCTAGTCTATGGAGCAGAGGCAGTTCTCCCCACGGAACTCGTGTACGGATCTCCTCGAGTGCTCGCTTATGATGAGCTCGAGCAAGAGCAACTGCGACAAGATGATGCATTGCTCCTTGAGGAGGAACGTCTCCAGGCTGCTGTACGAGCTGCTCGATACCAGCAAGCCTTGCGCCGCTACCATAGCCGCAAGGTCAAGGCCAGGAGTCTCGAGGAAGGCGACCTTGTTCTTCGGCGTGTTCAGTCCGCCAAGAATTCCAACAAGTTGACGCCGAAGTGGGAAGGCCCTTATCGGGTGAGACAAGTCACAAGGCCCGGCGCTGTCCGCCTTGAGACCGAAGAAGGCTTACCGGTGAGCAACTCCTGGAACATAGAGCATCTTCGCAAGTTTCACCCATAAGGCGCGGTTGCCGCGATCCGCTCCGGCAACCACCTTTTGTACAAGCCTTGCCGCTGTTGCATGTAACCCTTTGTACAAAGCCGGGCGCAGACCCCGTGCATCAGTAAAGATTTTGTGTTTTGCGCTATTTGCCTTTTGCATGCTTTTCTTTGCTGTTTGCATGTGTTATTTGGCATCTTGTGCAACATACACATCCGGTAAGCATTAGCACGCCGAAAGGCCATGTCTTTTTTCCCTCTTCTTTTCCTTTGTCTCTTAAGCAGAAGGAACGTTCCTCGCGCACAAGTTTGCCGGGGGGGAAGGAGATGGAGGAGGAACCAAGTGCTGTTCAAGAAAGAAAAGCCTTACCGAGAAGGAAGCAATATATGAAAGCTAAGTTATTAGAATTTGGCCAGTTCAAATTTTTAAATTTTAGTTGTCTTCCTTGAACAATCACACTTTGTATGGAAAACCTGTGCGCGGAGGAACCTACCCGTAGCTAGCCGCACCCTTGTCTTGCTTCCGAGTACGCTCAACGATCTAAGTGAGCTGCGACAAGTGTCGCGCCCTTACTTCGTTTTCGAGTTCGCTCAGCAAGCTAAGTGCGTTGCGACTAGCTACGGCAAGGTTGCTTGCCGGTGAGACCTTGGCCGGCAGGCTGCTCAGAATCCAGCACTCAGCGCTCGCGGCAAGGGCCCCTTGCCGGCAAGCTCCCCGGGAGCGTAGGGTGAAAGCATACAAAGTAGATGACCAAGACAAGGAAGATAACATTGCACTGATTGATCAAAATGAGATAAATATCTTACAAAGGATAACTTGTTGCAATGGACTAATAAGTTCATAACACCCTGTGCAGCAACAAAAAGAAATAAAGAAAATGGAGGCCTAATCTACGCGGTCGCCCTCGATCCTGGAGAGCTTGCTCACTTTGGCGATGATGTGGGCGACCTGCTCCTTCAACGCCTCCATGTTTGCGTCGGCCGGCAAGCTGCGGAGAACGTTGGTGAGGTTTATGCCGGGATTGCGGTATACAATCTTCGTCAGCACACGCTCCAAGGTCCCCGTGCAGAGCAGACGTGACTCCTCGGCCAGTTGCGCGAGAATCTTATTCCGAAGATTTGCGAGGGCCGGCGCGATCCCTCTGAAGAAGAGGCTGAGTTTGACGCTGTGCGGGAGATTCTGATCCGGGGAGTAGATAAGATGTTCAACTTTCAGCGCCAGCAGCTCTCGGTCGATATTGGTCGCGGAGGACACCAAGTCCTCGGTCCATACCTCAATGGTATGGCGGAAGTTCTCGGCCGCCTTGTTGGTGCTGTCCACCAAGGCTCGCTCCTTGCGGAGCTCCTCCTTCAACTTGGTCTCCCGATCCCGGACGGCGTCAAGTGAGTCCTTCAGTGTGGAGACCTTCAGCTCCAGGTCCTCGATGGAGTCCTTGGCGGCCTTCAACTCGTCGCCCCTCTCAGAAAGACGCACCTGGAGTTCTGAGTTAGTGTGGGCGTCCTTCTCGCGCTCTATATTGAGCGCGGCGACCTTCTCCACGCTCGCCTTCAGCGACTCCTCCAGCTGCGCGACCTTGGCGGAAAGCTCCTCCTTGGCGGTCTCCGCGGTAGCCGCGGCAGCTCTCGCCTCCTTCAGCTCCCCGCCAAGGGCCTGCTCCCGGGCGGCAAGTTCTTCCTTGTGGGCGTCGAGGTTGACCTTCCGCTGGGCGAGCTCTCCTTCTCGCCGGGACAGCTCCACCCCGGCGAGCCGCTGCTGCTCTTCGGCCTCGGCCTTCTCCAGCACCCACTCTTGGTATTCTCCGGCGAGTCGCTCACGCTCCTCCGCCACCTCGCGGAGGGCCGCCTGGTTGGCGGCGCTGAGCTCCGCCGCGCGCTTCTCCATCTCCACGGCGGCCTTGGCGGCGAGGGCCTCCCGAGAAGCAAGCTTCGCCTGCCTGGCCCGGTAAAGGGCCAGGAGCTGGTGAAGCAGCTTCTCCTCCTCGGGCCCGTCGCTTCCGCCGGGCGCCTCGACGATCTTCAAGCCTGCGGAGGCGAGGATCTCCCCGTCAAAGGCCTCGCCCTCCGCGGGAGCTCGCGATGAAGAACCCCACGGCACCTGGATGAAGACGCCGTTGGGGGCTTCAAGGTAGTAGCCGGCCTGCTCCTTCCCGGCGGAGGGGTCGGCGGCTGGCGCAGCACTTGATGCTCCCGCCGCCTCCGGGCAGGCGGTGCGGTCGCCGTCCCCCTCCCCGGCCGCTGCGTCCGCAGCCGGAGCGGTCTCCTGCGCGGCCGGCTCGGCGGCTTCAGCCGTGTCCTCGGCGACAGGGGCGTCGCCGCCGCCGCCCTGCGCGCCCTCCTCCTCAATGATGATGACCTCGGTCTCCATCTGCTCGGGGGGAGGGGGATCTAGAAGAAGAAGAAGAAGCAAAGGAAGTTCAAGCAAATATCCAAAAAGAAATGACGCCAAGAAGACAAAGTTACAGGACCTACCTTGGCGGACGTCGTCAGCGGCGGGCTCCCTTGCCGGGGAGCTCTGCCTTGGCGGAGTAGCCACCCTCGCCGGGCTGCTCGCCCTTGGCGGGGTACTCGCCCTTGGCGGAGTACCCGCCCTTGGCGGAGCGCTCTCCCTTGCCGGGGAGGCCGGCCTTGGCGGGGACGGCGGGGCCCGTGGCTCCTCGGGGGCGACCTCCGGACGCTCCTGCAGCTGTGGCTCCACCTCTGCTCAAGTCAAGACAAAATAATCAGGATATCAACACAAGGACAGATGCTCAAGCGCACCCGACAAATGGAAGTATAGAACCCAGACTTACGCTGGGGGCTGCGCTGGGGGCTGCTCCTCGGAGCAGCGCTCGGATCCGGCAAGCTTGGCTCCGGCACGTCCCCAGTTGCCGCGGCGGGCGAGTCGTCCGCGACCTCGACCACGGGCACCTTGGCTTTCTTTGCCACTCGCTCCGCCAAGGTCCTGAAATCAAAGCAAGACACAAGATTAGCATCAACAATAATCAAGACGAAGTTTGAGAAGACAAAGATCTCGAATGCTTACTCCTGTTCCTCCTCGTCGTCGTCGCTCAAGGCGGAGAAGTCAAACTCCACCCGGGGCGCGTCTGCGCGAGGAGCGGGAGGCGAAGATTCCCTCGGGCGCTTGGCGATCCCTGGGGCTGGGGGCTGCGAAGACCCAGCCCTTGTGGTAGCCGAGGCCCGGGGAGCGGGCGGAGCCGCCGCTCCGCCCCGTGAAGACTCCTGTCGGCTCGGCGCCGGCCTGCGAGGCGCCTCTGTTGTAGCCTGCTTGCGGGGCGCCTCCGTCGTGGCCTGCACGCGGGCCGCCTCCACTGTAGATGGTGCGCCGGTCGCCCCCGGCGCAGCTTGGCTCCCCCGGGAAGCTCGCGCTGCCCGGCGAGCTGGTTGTTGTTGGGGCGCCTGCGCCCCCTCCCCCGTCGCCGTCTTGCGGAGACGCTTCAGTGGAGACCGCCTAGGGCTTGCCCGGGGCGGGGAGGTCTCCGACGACGAGGAGAGGTCGTCGGCATAGAGCTCCGTAGACCCGCCGGAGTCCTCGGCGTCCTCGGCGTCGTCCTCCTCCTCCTCCCCGGCAGGCTTGCTGGGCCCGGCGCCCTGCGCCGCGGCCTCCTTCCCTCCGGCGCCTCCGCTCCTTCCGGCGCCTCCGCTCCCTGCGGCGCCCCTGTTCCCTCCGGCGGCGTGGCCTCTCGCCGCGGCCTCCGTCTGGATCCCGATGATCCCGAAGTGCCTCAAGGATGGGACCCCGGCGAGCTCGTCGGGAGGCAGCTTCAGTAGCCTGCGGATCTCCGCCTCCTCCGCTTGGCAGGACGCCTCCGCAGCATCTGCCTCGTCGGGCATGTAGCCGAACTCTCCTGCCGCTGCAGCTACGGCAGCCTCTTCAACCCGAGAAGCGATGTATGCTATCTCCTGGTCGGTGGTGTCCCGCGTCAGCTCCCGGGTCTCGTTCTTGTTCTTCGCCACCTCCACGAGGTTGTCGAAGAAGCTAAGAATGTCTGATGGCTTGGGCGGAATCCACGTGCGGTCCATGCCGTGCGAATCACACGCGGGCATCATCGCGCGAAGAGGATCACAAGCCGTACTGTTGCAAAGGGGCACCACTCCCCGGGGCCCCCTGAACCATTCCGGGTGGGCCGGGTCGTGCTTAAACAGCTCCCGGACCATCCCCTTCAGCTCCAGCGACGTGAAGTTGTAGTTGAGCCCGGGCCGCAACCTCATGATGTCCGCCGAGTTGCCGTACTCCCAGGCCAGCCTTTTCCTGTCTTGGAGAGGGGTGATGCGGCGGCGGAGGAAGTCTGTGCCTACTTCTGCGACAGACAGCCTAGCGGTCCGGAGACGCAAAATCCTGATGAGAGCGACGTTGAGCTTGCCGTCATCCGAATCCAGCTCGCTCCAGTCCCTGCCGCGCACGATGGGCGTTGTGCGCGGCGCGGTGAAGGGCTGCGGCTGGTCCTCGACGATCCAACACCAGTCAGCACGCCACTCCTCCCACTTGCCGCGGAGCTCTCTCGGCAAGTAGGACTCCTTCTTGTTCAGACGGAAAACCCAAGAAATTCCTCCGGAGAGGGGGGCGCCGGCCTCTGCTCTAGGGGTGAAGAAATGCCTAAACAGCGCTACATTTGGGTGTATTCCTATATAGTTTTCGCACATGTGTGCGAAAACCGCCATTGTGAGGATGGCGTTGGGGGTGAAGTCAAGAAGGTGGAGGCCGTAGGTGTGCATTACGTCACAGAAGAACTCAGAAAAAGGAGGGCAAAGACCGCAGTGGAAGAAGGCTGCGAAGAAATAGTACCCGCCGGGGTAGTTGTCCTTGGCGGCGGCCGGATAAGCTCGGGTGCGGGGGTGCGCCGCGGTTCCCTTGGACCAGAACAAGCAATACTTGTTCCAGAGTTCCCGCGCGCTGAGCTTCGGCGGGAAGACGAGGTTCCGCTTCCGGTACGCGGCGAGCTTCGCCGCTTGCTCCGACTTCTCCTTCTTGGCTTTCTCCGCCTTCGCCTTCTCGGTCTTCGGGGCCATGGCGGAGGCGGCGGAGGAAGAGGGACGAAGAGCCCGGCGGCGGCGGAGGTGTAGAGGCGGAGCGCAAAGGGGACCTCTGGAGGAAGAAGAGGATGCAATGAAAGCGTAAGGAGGGGAACCGCTCCTGCTTCCTCTGCTTTTATGGGGAAGTGGGGGGGCGTTTCGCTCTTTCCATTGAAGGAACGTGGGCACGTCCCATCCCACGACGCCGCAATCGACGCGTGCCGTTACGGGGGGACGCGGCGGATGCGGAAGTGGATTCGGCGCGCCGTGGGCCGTGTGTGCCCGTGCACTGTTTTGGGCCTGGCCCAACAGCGCTCGGCACCGTGTGTGGCCCAGGCCCGGGGGCTCCTGTCGGTGTACTAAGGTAGGGGTACCTCAGTACCCCAACTTGTGCACGGGCAGTTGCAGCTTCCCGCGGCAGGGTTTACCGCCTGCTCGCCGGAGACCTTCCTGCTCCATATCAAACCATTCAAAAACAAAGTATACAAGACAGAAGATCGAGACCCCGGCAAGTGGAGCTTGCCGGGAAGGCCGTTCCAGGCTCAAGATGACCTCACTCACGCAAGGCCCTGGCAAGAGGAGCTTGCCAGGGTGACTAGAAGATTATTTCATGGAAGACACGCCCCGGCGCTATATGCGTCCCGGCGAGGGCCCGGGGAGCGACAAGCTCCCGGGCCCGGCAAGGTCAGGACCCCGGCAAGGTGCTTGCCGGGAGAGATGCGCTGTGTGCCCGCGCTCCAGCTCATCGGCCCACGCGTCGCCCTGGGGCCATTCCAGGGACGCGTGGCGGATGGCTGTGCAGCCTGGGGGACACGGTGGCACTTCACGGTGGTGAAGCCATCGCCGTGGCGAACGGAGACGCAAGGGCGGGAGCTTTTGGGGTCGACGGCGACGGGCATTAAATGCCCTTGTCCCCCACTGTCAAAGTAGGTAGCGACCACTGTTCGCGCACTGTAGCTCCACTATTCCCGCACTGTTACAACTACCACCTCTTTTACGTTTTTACCCCTTTCTCCTACGTTGACACCTGTCGGTGACCCCTTGCACTATAAAAGGAGGCCCATGCACAACGTGGAGGGGGTTCGGAACCTAGATCGCTCATACGCTCGGTGTAGCTGCTTCTTCAAGCTCCCGAGCTCTCCAACTCAATACACAACTAAGCAGGAGTAGGGTTTTACGCGTCTACCGCGGCCCGAACCTGGGTAAAACTGCTCGCGTGCTCGCTACGATCTGCTCTCCGTGCTCCCTCCGCCCTCTTACCGCACAGACAAGGGGCTCCGGTCCCATAGGTGTTCGTGGCGGACAGTTTCCCCCGACACATGGTGAGGTAGTGACCAAGTCCAACGGATATACATGTCAAACTTGAAGAGGAGCGGGTTCACCTTAGGTCCACTAGGGACATGAGGTGCTATGACGGTGTACATCGAGATAGCCGTAGGATGCTCCGCATCATCTCCTCCCCCTTGGAAAAGATCCATCCTCGGATCGTGAACCATATCGTCATGTACACGGTAGACATGGATGAACTTGTAGTTGGTAGAAGTGTATGTCACGCTGCGAGCAAAGTACTCCAAGATGTCATCGGAATGGTAGACATGCAAAAAGAGCAAACACAAGGGACACTTAGAAATACAATTGTTAGCGGACGCAAGGTGTCCATCATTTAAGTATGAGTCCGTCCAATGAAATCGGTAGTGGCAATGAGCATGAATTGTAGCAAAATGAAAGAGCATGGCATACAATGCATTCATGTGATCAAGCTCATTGTGCAAGAAGTTGCAAATGACCTTTGTGCAAAATGATGTCATAATGGGATTGTGTATCAAAATCATGAGCATGGTAAATGATGCTCAATGTGAGTATGTGATCATGCAATTGATGCTTGGCAATGTGATCAATATGTATGAGGAGTCCGTCAAGAAAGATCACAACAAATTTGCTAAGGAAATGAGAAAGCTCATATATCATGGATGACATGGGAATATAAGATGCAACAAGGCAATCATAATGTGAGTCAATCCATGCATAAGATGCAAATTTGTTATGGGTATGATATGACCATGGAGCATGGTATGTGGGCGCACAATCAACAAATATGGAGGTTTGGATGCAATGTGCCAAAGGAGTGTTGATATACCCATGCTCAAAGTCGTGGCAAGAGTGGTAGACCGGTGGTGCATCCATGAAATCCAAGCACATGTGAGGATGGCTCACTAGGAAGGAATGCACCTTGATGAGGATGTTGAAAATGTTGTTGTCGCACAACATGTATGCCTTCACATGCCCAAGATGCCTGGTGATGGTACCGCCTTGTGAATCGTTCAAAATGAAAGAACATGACAAACACTCGGAAAAACAAATGAGGTTAGCGAATATGCAAAACCTATTCGTGTGGTGAGTCACCCAACAAGTATGTTCGTCATTCTTATCATAAGAAAGGACAAGGGGACATGGCAATGTATGGAAGCATATGATGCGATAACAAGCAAATACATTAGGCTCAAACAAGCAAGCATGCATCACAAGTAAAGTGTCCAAGTCTCCGAGATCAACAAGTATAGCATGGTTGCCCTCACAACAAGTGAATATGAGAGATGTAACTATTGGAGACAAGTGACAATGACCAAGATATATCATGTGAAATGCATGAACATATATGTCATCAACCCAAGAAAGCAAGTAAGAGTGGAACATGGGTGATGCAACATAGCAAGCAATCATGGCAATCAAATTGTGGAAGCTAGTAGTGCGAAGATGCAACATACTAGAGGTAATCATGGCAAGCGTGTCATGTGTGCAAATAGTAGGCATGAATAATGCACATGGCATAGCACAGGCATGAAAGCAAGATGTGAGCAAAGTATCATCATTGTGGTGGTAAGAAGTCCTATGTAAATAGCAATGGAACATCATGACTCTCCCAACACAAGAATCAACACGAGCATGGGGCACAAGGTAAACATGGTAATAGCAACAAGCATCTCCACCAAGCATGCAAATACACATAGAAGTAGCATAATGGCGAATCATGTGTAAAGGCAAGCAAGGGTCACAATTGCATGGCAAATTCATAGCAAGAGGCATAACATGCAAAGTGAACACGATAGAATGGGCATAAGATAACAAGTGGTAAATAGCCCATAGTCGTGTGAGAGCTAAGTAAAAGAGATGCGCGTAGAGGTTGCGCGAAGAGAACGGCAGAAAGGATAGTCCACGGGATCCCAAGTCGTTGTTGCTCTCTAGAGCTCGTTTCGTCAACTCGTGCTCTTGCGAGGTTAACGAGTAAGAATGGGTACCTACACAAAAGAGACACAAACCAAAGAAAGTGTGTTCGTGGTAAATGTACACATCATCCACCATGATGTGTATGTGCATGTGTGAGTTAGCACAAGATAAACATCTCTCAAAGAAATTTGATGCATGGTATAAGAACATGTCATCCATCATGAAAGAATAGTTATTGTGTATGACATGATGATGACACAACTTAGAGCAAGTATGTGGCACAACAATAGCATTTGCATTCATGGGGAACATATTGTGCACACAAGTATGGGGATCATGCAATGGATGGGATTGATCAAAATCTCCTAATATGTATGAGGAAACTATGGGGGTCTCCTCATGATCAATAGTGGAAACATCATATGGAGAATATTGACAACATCCAAAACAATGCATATCCGAAGCTAGTTGGTCATGGCATGACATAAGAGATAAATGATGCAAAGGGAGCATATCAATATCATCACAAGAAAAACAAATGCCAATAACCATGGGCTTGTCATCTATGCCATATGTGCAAATTGGGTTTATCTTAATGGCATATGCATGGTTACTACGAAGAGATTGCAAATATGACATATGGTTGATCTCATTCATAGCATATGACAAGTGAAGCGGATTGTCAAACATGATGTGACCTAGAGGATTTGCACATGAAATCCTATGCAACATGGCATCACGACTAATAGACTCCACATTGCAATCATCAAACTCATCATAAATGGGTAAATCATCGCATGGGGAAATCATACTAGCACGAAGCATGGCAATAGGTGGATCAACATCATGCAAGCAATCAATGTAGACATAGTCCACTAGTGGGACGAGAGCATCACCTTCACCTTTGTTACCTTTCTCGTTCCACTCGTGTGGTGTAGGTGAGGTGGGAAAGGCCAAATGGTGGTCATCATCTTCATCTTGATGGAACCATGTGGAGGGTGCATCATATTCCACCATGGCCATCGTCTTGTCCAAAGGGAGGACAAAGTCGTTGCGAATCGGCGCGTCATCATAAATGGGACCTAGCACCAAATGAGAAGACACAATAGAGGTAGAGGTTAAGTTGTTAGAAATCGAAATGGCCTCACATGCCCTATAAACTACCTCACTCTCTCTATGTGGTGGTGGCTCACTCACTCCCTCAAGGTAGGTGCACTCAATGTCACATATGGTGGAGTCACTCAAATCACTCAAGTGGTGGTGGTGGTAACTCTCCTCACATGGGAATTGTGGCAGCTCATCATATATGGGGCTAGTGGTGAAGTCACTCTCACTGTCGATATGGTGGCAAAAGTCACTCAAGTCATCATACATCACCGTGGTCTAAGGGAAAATCCCATGCTCAACCTTTTCTTCATCGTCGCCGTGGATGAAGGCCGAATATGGCACATCATCACTCTCGCCTTGAAAGATGGAAGCATCATCCGTGCTCATCACCGTGTCGTGCGCCTCCAAAGCATGGTCCTCGAATGGCTCCGTAGTCGTAGTGGTCGCCGCACCGTCTTTAAAAAGAGGTGAAGTAGACTCGGCATCAACAATGCCACAGAGAGGAATGGCGGTGGAGTCGAACTTGGGAGCGTCATCTTGGAGCTCATTGGACTTGGACATCGTGGTGGTACTAGCCTCATGCTCGCCATCTTGGAGCTTGGTCTGCAAGAAGTGTGCTTGCGGTGGAGAAGTCTTGGCCTTCATGAGTTCTTGTTCCGCCTTGAGAGCGCCCATGTAGTTGTCGTCGAGGGACTTGTAGTTCTCGAGGAAGATAGTCTTGGAGATGTCGTTGTCCAATCCCATCATGAAGAGAAACTTCATCCAAATGGGGCCGTCCACACCGGCTCGTCGCAAGGCATTCTTCATCTCGTTGAAGTACGCGTTGATGGACTTGGATCCTTGTATGATGTTCTCCAATTGGCGAAGAAGTTGTTCTGTGTAGGTGGGAGGCACAAACTCTCGTCGCATAGCTTTCTTCGTCTTGGACCAACTCATGTCATAGCTCTCCGAAGGTGTGTGAAGCCACCATGTCGACGCACAGTCGTGGAAATTTTCACTTGATCTTCAGGAGGAACTTGAAGTAGCGTGAGGTAGTCGTCCATCAAGCGCTCCCACTCGAGATACTCCTCGGGGTCTTGAGTCCCATAGAAAGGAATCGCGTGGTCGTTGTCGAGGTTGTAGTAGCTCGTGCAAGTCCCAGACTTGAGCTTGGGGAGCTTCTCTTGAGTTGCGGGTTGGCGAAGATGCTCCAAGTCCGAAGGCGAAGATGCCTTGAAGTCACTTGGCGAAGATGCCAAGGTAGATGGTGAAGTCGTTGAGCGGTTGTTGATGTTGAGTTCGTGACCTTCACGTTCTTGTCGTTGATAGTTTCGATGCCGATGTGATCTTGCCGGAGATGAAATGCCTTGCCTATCCATCACAAGACTCGAGCAAATGTGAGTCGGAGAAAGGAAAGAACTAGACCAAATGTACCTTTCCAATGTTGAAGATGGATAAATGATCACTCAATAATGTATCAAGGAAATAGCACAATTGGTACCGGATCTTGTCAATTCTCACACCTACACAAGTAAGGCTTATGGTGGAGCTCGATGAGGATAGTGGCACAAAAATTTGATGCAAAATGTTAGAAAGAGTCAATAATGTTGAAAAAGATTCACAAATTCGCAAATGTAACAAGTAGACCGCAATATGTGGCACACGGAAACACACACACAAATAGATAAATGGGGTCGTGCAACCAAGGAGTGAGCACAAAATGTGGAATCCACGGAAAACGCTCGTGTTGCACAACTCAAGAGAGACGCTAGCACGATTGCTCAATAGGCGGATACAACACTTGTGCACAACCTATAAGATGCAAATGTATGAGCCTTCTATCCCAAGTATGCTATGTGTATGATGTTCCCGATGTTCTTCTCAAGATGATCCAAGATGATCGGATATGACAATCTTAAGTGCAAAGTGGTATGATGCTATGGCTCTTGCTTACAAGCTTCTTTGTCTTTCTCTTTTTGCTTAAAAGCTTTTTTTTGTATGGCCACCATGTGAAATGCACAAACCAAGATATCAATTGTGTATAGGCGGGAACAATCTTGTGACACAAGGGATGATATGATGATACCAAGATATGGTATGTATGCAATGGAAGGGCGGATCGCTAATGTGCACAAGTAACGTTGCCGGCAATACTCAAATGGCTAGTCTCGATGGGCAAGTGACACAAAATGGGCTAGGGGTTAACAATGCAATTGCAAGGGGTATATACAATGGTGTCGTCGAGGTTACCATCCGATGATGATGATGAGAGGCGGTGTTCTCGATGGCGACCTATTCCTAATTAGCGAAACACCTTAGGAAACGGAAAAACCACAACTCAAAATCTCAAAGGCCAAAGTCAAATGGTGGTAGCGGAAAGCGGTGGTGGTGGTGTCAAAGATGGCAAATGTGGAAGTGGTGGTGGTGTTTGATGAAGAAGCACTCGTCCCTAAGTAGCCTAAACACCTTAGGAGACTCAAGTCACTACTCAAGCAACCACAAATGCTATGGGAAACAAAATGCTTAGGTTGCGGAAGTCGGAGGTGGTATAGCGGATGATGTGGTGGAGGGCCTAGGCAAACTTGCCAAATTTGGCAAAATTTGATGGAGTGAAATGATGATGGTAGTATTTTTGTGGTATGGGGGATGTCAAGAGCTTCAAAATGAGCTAAAGAACGTCAAAATCGGACTCCGGATGAATTAGTTATCGTCAAAACGGTGAAACTCAGAAGGCTGAAAATGTGCGGGGCGGTAGTACCGCTTTGAGTGGGCGGAAGTAAAAAAATTGTACCGCTTGTAGGGCGGTAGTACCGCTTGAATGGGCGGTAGTACCGCTGGTGTCGGGAAAAATTCGCAGATCGGGAGCGGGGCGAATTTGGGGCGGAAATGGATGATTTCGGGGGCGAAATTGGATGGATTTCGTGGATGGAAAGTGGTGAAACTTGGGGAGATGCTAGATCCACTCGAAACCAAGCAAATCCATGTATCAAAGCCAACAAAACCTCATCAAACCAACAAATCACAAAAAAAAATTGGGGCTATTTTTGGTGGGGATTTTCGAAATTGGGCAAGAACACAACAAAACAAGGCTAGAAAAAGAGATGGGGGGCTCCAAATTCGTGATAAACCATAGCTCTAGATACCATGATGTTGTAGGGTGGAACCCTAGGTGGAGATCTTTCACGAATTGGAGGGGAATCTCCAAGAACAAGATGAACACAAGAGAGGGAAAACACTCAAATTGACTAGATCCAATCACACATATGCTAGATCCAAGAACATGCAAGAGTTCACAATGATTCAAGAACAACAAAAGGAAAGATACAAGGTAATTAGTTCATCCCACTCCTAGAGGAGGTGAGATCTTGATGATCTTCTCCCTTGGGAGGTCTTGCAATCCACAAGGATTCTTCTCCCTTGGGAGGTCTTGATCTCCTAGAGGAGGGGATACAAGGAGCAAAGCTCTCAATGCCTATCAAAATACTTTGCTAACCTCAGCAAAGAGGTGGAGGAGATCTACTTATAGTCTAAGCCACCAAGGGGTAAGTGGAGATGGATACATGGCCAAAGGCCCACGGCTGCACACAGGCAGGGCGGTAGTACCGCTTGGGAGCGGTAGTACCGCCTGTAGGCGGTAGTGCCGCATGGGAGCGGTAGTACCGCTTGTAGGCGGTAGTACCACCCGTTCCGGACTGGATAGGCCCTTCTTCTTCCGTCTTCTTCTTGGTTCATCCGATGAACTTGGTGATTCCTTCGTGCTTCCTCGTAGCGATCTCCTAAGTACCTAAGAATGCATAACATTCCGTGGTGAGGTAGTGACCAAGTCCAACAGATATACATGTCAAACTTGAAGAGGAGCGGGTTCACCTTAGGTCCACTAGGGACATGAGGTGCTATGACGGAGTACATGGAGATAGCCGTAGGATGCTCCACATCACATACACACTAAGCAATATGTGCAACATGGGGTGATGAATGAGGTCTTCTCTTCGTCTTCCTTAGACATAAAAATCTGATGATACCCAGGATATGCATCCAAGAAAGAGAGGAGATCACAACATGAAGTGGAGTACACGATCTGGTCGATGCGTGGCTAGGGAAATGGGTCTTTCAGACAGGCCTTGTTTAGATCAATGAAATCTATGCACAACCTCCATTTTCTGTTAGCCTTGCACACGACCACTGGGTTTGCTAACCATGTTGGATGTAGCACTCCTCTGACCAAACCAGCTGCCTCAAGCTTCTTGATCTCCTCGGTAATGAACTATTGTCGCTACAAAGCTTGCTTCCGGACCTTCTGCTTGACGGATGTAATGCCCCGGATGTAATACTTTCCCTTTTGGGCATATAATATATCTCTGGCTTCATCAATTCCATTTCGGGTTCTTTGTCTTTCGGATTTTTCGCTGTTTTGTCGTGTTGCATGTGTGGCATTTATTCATATCATGTAGTCATGTGCATCGCATTGCATTTGTGTTGTCGTTTGCATCCGGTTCCACGCGTTCCTTCCCGTTGTCCGTTTCGCGTTCCAGAGCTCCCTCACGTGTCCGTGGCGTCCCGTAGGCCTACTTTGGTGTTTGGCCGTGTAACGTTACCGGTTTGGCGCGAGACTTGTCGTGTGTTGTTGTTTTGGTATGTGTAACCCGCCTGTCAAATCTCGTCGCGTTTCGAGTCCGTTTGCTACCCCAATAGTTATTCTCGTGGGCTCAAAGTGCCTCCACTTTGAGGCCCAAGACACCCCTCCAACAGCCCACCAACCACTCCTAGCCACTCCTATCATCTAGGCCATCCAATTCTGATCGTGTGGCCGAAAACCACACCCCAATTGGACAACCCTAGCTCCTTGTGCCTATATATTTGTCCACTTCCCCAAATTTTGCCCCAAATCAAGGAAACCCTAGCCCCCACTTCATCCCCTTCCTCCAGCCACCACCACCTCGCCGGAGACTTCGCCGGAGTCTCGCCGGAGCACCACAACCTCGCCGAAAACCACCTCCTCACACCTCTCCTTCCTCTCCCCTCTCCACCGGCGCCTCCTCACCTTCTCAGCCCCATCGCCGGCTTCCTCTCGCGCAGGAGCCCTGCCGGCCGGAGCCTCAAGCCAGCATCGCAGCCGCCGTTTTCCTTCGCTCGCGCGGTCAACGCCAGTGCCGCCGCTAGGCACTGGATTGGGGGATCCAGCCGATCTGGATCGATCGCTTCGCCAGATCCGCGCGAAGGCCCAGCTCCTCCGAGCCGGACGCCTCCCTCCAGGCCGCGCTAGCGCCAGGCTCCCCGCCTGGGCCGTTCGCCAGCACCGCTAGGTGGGCCGGCCGCCTCCCACCGACACCAACAGCCGCCTCCGCGCATCGCCAGGACGACGCCGGGCCGAGTCCCTCCGCCGACCCATCCAGATCGCCACCTTCCCCCAGGCCCTCCAGCCGCCAGGTGGGCGCCTCCCTTCGCCACACCGCCTCCGGGCCTCCTCCGAGTGGGCCGCGTTGCCAGCTCCCAGCCGCCCAGGCGCGGGCCCGAGGCATTCGAAGGCCAGATCCGTGTGACCTCCGCTCCTCCAGCCGGAGCCCCGCCGCCACTCGGGCCGGGCCGCCGCCGATCTGCTCCCTCCGCCTCCAGCCTTCGCCAGATCCACCACGGGCCTGATCCACTCCTCAGCCCGTTTGTTATCTCCAGATCTGAAGGTTGACTCCCAAACCCTAGTCCCAGTTTTGTGATCTCTGATGCTATCTTGCAATTGTGATAACTTTTTGTGTGTTGCTCCGTTTTGCGCAAATGACATGTCCAGACGTTCGTGGTGACTAGCACTACGTATCATTCGTTTGTGCCATGCATGTTTGAGATCATCTAGATGCTTATTTTCCTGTTGCAAGAGTGCTTCCCGTTACAAACTGCTGCTATGTGTTGTTTTTATGCCATCTTTGCATAGTGATATCTTTTAGCTCGTTTATCCGAATGATGCAAATGACATGTCCACGTGTTCGTCTTGCCATGCTCTACATGTTGTTTGTGTTAGGTTGCATGAATCTTGCCATGTTTATCTTCGTTGCAAAGTGCCATGTGGCTGTGATGTTGTTTAACTTGTTATGAGATGCCATCTTGTTGAGCTCGTTGCTATCGTTGTGTTTATCTCCATGATGCATGCTTGTATGTTTCGGAATCACCATCATGTGTACTTTGATGTGGTGCTTACCACTTGCCATGTTTAGTTTTGAGGTGACTTAAACTTGCTCTCTTAGATGCCATGATGAAACTGCTGTTTTAACACTTAGTGGATTTTCACTAAGTCTGGAATCTGTAATTTCCAGATGCCATGTTTGCTTGGTGTTCTAGGACAAACCATGATAGTTTTGGGGTGGATCTTGATGGTTCCTTGCTGTACATATTGTTTGCTTTCCATTCATGCTCTCACATGCTTATTTGAGTGGCTGTAGCATATTTAACTTTTGCTCCAAGTTGCAATAAATTACTGCTGTCAGGATTTTGTTGTCAAGTTCAATATGTCCAAGCTTGTTGCTATTGATCTGTGGCTCCTTTGGGGGTGCACCTTTGGACTTATTTGCTGTAGGATATGTCTAGTTTCTGTTCATGCTCTTTGCCATGGTGTTTGAGTGCTGTAGCTTATTTATCTAGTGCTCCGAAGTTGCTATGTTGCTGTAATTTTCAGCTTTCGCATGATTATTGTTTTGTGTGTAACTTTTAGCCCGTAGCTCCGCTTTCAGCAAGCCTTATATGAAACTTGATTGATTTTTCGTGTAGATTTGTAATATCCTATTGTTATCTTGTTTTGAAGCTTTTGATTGAATGCTTATTTTCCGTGCTCCGTGTGCTCTCATAGTGCATCCATCATGCATCCATCATTTTGGTGTGCGCATTGCATCTTGTTGATTCGTGCCTTGTGTGATTGTATTGTTTAGAGCCGGAAGCTGAGACCGAGTACAAGTACGAGCACGAGGTTACTACCGAAGTTGAGCACGAGGACCCCTCTTTCGATCCGAACGACTACTCTTCAGGCAAGATGACCGAACCCGGATACCATTACTATTTTTGCCTATTGCTAGAAGTCTCGATCTATAGTTTTGCCTCGATGCCCTTGTTTTTCCTGTAAGCCTCCTACTTGTAACCATGTCCATGTCTAACCACCCTACCTATGCAAACCATTGATTGGCTATACGTAGGCTTCGCTCAGCCCCTCTTATAGCGTTGCTAGTTGCAGGTGAAGTTGAAGATGCTTGCTTCATGTTGAAGTTTTGTTGGGTTATATCACACTATATAAATGCTTAAAAATGAAATCATCTATATATTGGCAATGGGTGGAAGGCTAAGCCTTTTGCTTGGTGATTTGTTCCACTCATGCCGCTAGGAACCGTTTAAACCGGTGTTATGTTCCTTGATTATGCGTTCCTCACACGGTTGGGGTTTATGGGCCCCCCTCGATAAACCGCTAAGTGCTAAGTCTTTTCCAGCAAGTCCCAACATTGGTACTATTTGCCTAATAACTAAATAAACTTGCATAGGGAGTAATTACCCTCTTTCTTAATCAACAACCCCGGGCCAGTGCTCCACATGAGTGTTGGTCCGAAACGGGGAGCCTGCGGGGCCACCACGAGGGAACTCGAGGTTTGGTAAAAACCGGTAGCTTCACCCATCCGGTCGTGGCCCGAGACGAGATACGCGCGGCTCCTATCAGGGTGTCGGCACGCCGGGAGGATTTGCTGGATTAGCCTTACCTTAGTTCGGAGTATCTTGAGCACGGGATTCCGAGAATACTCGGGTCTTCCCACCTTGGAGTTGCGACTCCGCGGATCGTGGGCTTGTCATGGGCCAAGTTGGAACACCCCTGCAGGGTTATGAACTTTCGAAAGCCGTGCCCGCGGTTATGTGGCAGATGGGAGCTTGTTAATATCCGGTTGTAGAAAACTTGACACATTGTTCTAATACACTACCAGCGTGTGTACCGTGACTGTCAATTTCCGAATAGGGATTCGGGAGTTGAACACGGTGGGGTTATGTTTGTTGAGCTTTAGCTAGGATCACTTCGTGATCACCTCTCGACCGAGGCACTTCTCTTCTCGCACTCTTTACGTAAGTTAGTGCTAGTTGCTGCTGCAGACTCTTATTCTTTTCTTCAGCCTTATCCTCACCCAAGGCTGAATTAGTCTTGTTACCCGGGAATGGGATTGCTGAGTCCTCTGTGGCTCATAGTTACTTCACCACACCAGATGCAGGTCCGACGGTGAGCTATCCAGGTGATGGCACCGAGCTAGACTGGGAGTACGACGAGGAGCGTAGCCATTACTATGTTCGTTATCCTGATGATCAGTAGTGGTGACTTCTACTAGGATTCGATCCGACCTGTGGATTTAAATTATGTTTGGTATCTTGTCATTTGGATTTTACCCTTAGAGGGCTGTGATGTTTTATTGAATGATGATTTGGATATGTATTGTATTTGTGTGACGTGGCGAGTGTAAGCCAACTATTTTATGTTTTCCATCCCCCTCTTTTACATGAGTTGTGCAAAGATACCAGACTTGCGATCATTCCAGCATGGGGTTATGTCTTTAAGTCGTGCCTCGACACGTAGGAGATATAGTCCCATCCTGGGCATTACAAGTTGGTATGCAGAGCCTTCTCCGACCTAGGAGCCCCCACTGATTGATCGAATCGTTGACGGTCGAGTCTAGGCACACACTAAAAATATTTTTGAGTCCTATATTTATATCGAAGAGTAGGATTTCTTTGCTTCTCATCCCCTTTCTCTCTGGTGAGGACTCCTGACGACTACTCTTGCCTCTTCTACTTTCAAAAATTGCACCAATTTTTTTTAGGAATCTCGCGAGTATTCTGGGATTGTTTCGATGTTCTTGTGACGAGAATATTGTTCTCGATGCCTCCTGACATTAGGGGTTGTGGCAGTGTCCCGGGGAGTTGAGCTTCGAGGTATTGTCGTCACAAGCATATCGCGGCACTACTAAATACTTAAGACGGCCGACATCGAAAATCTCTCCTATACGGTTAGTGGCAAGATAACCCCGACATCACCCAGTATTGGGGAGGTAGTTCGGGAGTATTGCCATAGCTTGGTATAGTGGATGCTTTTCGAAGGTCCGAGGTAGACAATTTCCGAGAAAGACTGGTTATGTGTTGAAGGATGGATACAGCTGGATGTAGGTTTAGAGTTGATTGCGCGGTGCTTCCCCTGTATCCCCAACACCTGATTGCATAACTGGAATCTTTCGGAAATTAATAGGTGGGTTTTATCCAGTAGATCGTAGGCATTCTTCCAACGAATGCAGGTTAGCGAGTTCGGGGTTCTACATTGAGTGAAGTTGTATTATGACCGATGTTCCGATCGGGAGTTGCATCTTAAAGGGTCCTTGGCTATGCTGATCCGGGGATTGCAAAACCCTTTCGTAACGCGTTCATAAGCTTTCAGCACAAAGATGTTAGAACGAAGCTCCTATCTTGTGTTTGTTTCCATCCGTACCTTGTTGTTTTTCTTATTTTACCTTTTGTCCCCTATGTGGCTTCTTGTGAAGATTGTTGTTATCATTAAACTGAGAATTTCATTCGTTCCTCTTGTTAGAATGATTTCATTCGTTCCTATTGTTCGAATGATTATTGTGAAGACTTGTTGCAATTCATTCCATTGATTCAGCTTATACCTTCTGTCAATCAATTGCTGATTCATGGTCATCTCTTTCAGGATGGCTCCGAAAAAGTTCCCAACGCTAACCCAGAGGGTGAAGAGGTCCCAGATCGTCCTCCTTCCCCTCCTCCTCCGTCTGAGGCTTGGAGAGCGATTATGCAGACTACAAATCAGAACACCCAGTTGTTGATGCAGATGATGCAGCAGATGCAAGCTAATCAAGCTAATCAAGGTGCTCCAGGGAATCAAGGCAACTTCTTCAACCAACAGCACCATGCTACTCTCAACCAGTTCTTGGCCAATAATCCAAAAGCTTGAAGTTACTGTGTGGACCCTCTTGATGCTGAAGATTGGTTAACCGATATCAAGAAGCATTTTGAGTGCAGTAACGTGAAGGAAGAGGACTATGTGAAGTTTGCAGCCTTCCAACTCAAATATCAAGCAGCTGACAGGTGGCAGCAGTACAAAGACTCCAGGCCAGGTCGTGTGATCTCTTGGGAGGATTTCTGCAAGGACTTTCGCTCTCATCACATTCCAACAAGTGTCATCGAGGGTATGCGTGAGCAATTCCGCAACCTGAAGTAGGGCTCTATGTCTGTCTATCAGTATAATGTCAGGTTTCAAAACCTCGCCCGCTATGCTAAGCAAGACATTCCTGATGCCAAGAGCAAAATCTACCAGTTTCGTGGTGGTCTCAAAGATGAACTTCAACTTTCTCTCACCTTGTTCGAGGCCGATGAGTTCGACAAATTCTATAACATGGCTTTGAAACAAGAGGCAACTCAGCTTAAGATGGAGGCTTCTAAAAAGAGGATTCGAGATGCCGTTCACTCCTCCTCATCGTCTCAGATGGTCTAGAAACAGCAGAAATTTTGGCTTCCTCCTCCTCCAGTGATTCGAGCTCCTTACAACAACTCGAACAACTCCAACAACAACAAGAACTCTAGTGGACGTGGTTTCTCCCACCCACCCAACCCGAGCAACTAGTCGAGGAATCAGTTTCAGTCTCAAGGTTCCAAGTCAAGTGGTTCTCATTTCCGTCCTCTCTCAGAAGTGACTTGCAACAAGTGCACTCACAAAGGTCACTATGCTAACAAGTGCCCCAACCCGAAGCGTCTTCCACCTCCTCCGCCTGTCAGTTCAGCTATTGTCAAGCATAATCCCAAGCAAGCAAGGGTCAATCTGATGAGTGCAGCGCAAGCGGAGAATTCTTCTGATGTCATTTTGGGTAACCTTCCAGTTAAATCTTTTCCTGCTAAAGTGTTATTTGATTCGGGTGCTTCATGTTCTTTCATGTCTCAACCATTTGCATCCAAGTATAATGTTGACGTCCAAAGTCTGCCTCAGAAGTTGCAAGTTATTTCTCCGGGGAGACGTATGACTTCTAATATATTTGCTCCGGACGTATCTATTCGCATGGGTGATTATCGCTTTCTGGCTAATCCGGTGGTTCTTGGTAATTCTGACATTGACCTCATCCTCGGGATGGACTGGCTTTCTCAGCATGATGCTCACATTGACTGTGCACGGAAAGAAGTCAAGATGACTCATCCTGATGAAGATGTGATTATTTTTGCCTCCAGGGATAACACTATCAGGCTTTTCTCTCTCAATGATAAGGGCGAGATTAATGCCATATCTCAAATTCCAGTGGTAAACGAATATCAAGACGTCTTTCCTGAAGAACTTCCAAGCATGCCTCCACACCGTCAGGTGGAATTTGTCATTGAACTCGAGCCGGGTACTGAGCCAGCATGCCGGCGTCCGTACAAGCTCTCTCCCAAAGAATTGAAGGAATTGAAGAAGCAGCTTGATGAACAGGAGCGTATGGGTCTCATCAGGCCTAGTCCGTCTCCTTGGGGCTGTGGTGTCTTATTTGTCAAGAAGAAAGATGGCACGGAACGTCTCTGCGTTGATTACCGGCCATTGAACAAGAAGACAATAAAGAACAAGTATCCGCTCCCCAACATCAACGAACTCTTCGAGCAACTCAAGGGAGCTAAAGTGTTCTCTAAGATCGATCTCCGAATGGGCTATCACCAAATTCGCATTCGCGAGAAAGACATTCCCTAGACTGCCTTCAGAACGAGTTTCGGTTCATATGAGTATACAGTCATGTCCTTTGGTCTCGCCAATGCTCCTCCTACCTTCTCGAGAATGATGCACTACATCTTCAACCCCTATACCGGCGAGTTTGTGCTTGTGTATCTGGATGATATTCTGGTGTTTTCCAAGAATGAAGAAGATCACGAAAAGCACTTACGTCTGGTTCTTGATCGACTCCGCGAGCATAAGTTCTATGCCAAGTTCTCCAAGTGCGAATTTTGGCTCGATAAGGTTTTGTACCTGGGCCATATCATCTCAGCTGACGGTATTGCGGTAAATCCTGAGAAAGTTGAAGCAATTGTCAACTGGGAAGCTCCTCAGAACGTCAAGCAACTCCGCAGTTTTCTGGGTCTTGCCAGCTATTGCAGAAGGTTCGTCGAGAACTTCTCCAAGATTGCCAAGCCTCTTTCCAACTTGCTTCAGAAGAATGTCAAATACTTTTGGTCTCCAGATTGTGAAGTGGCATTCAGAACTCTCAAAGAAAAGCTCGTCTCTGCTCCAGTTCTTACTCCTCCAGATGAATCCAAGCCCTATGAAGTATTCTGTGATGCTTCTCTTCAAGGACTTGGTGGTGTGCTTATGCAAGATAAGAGAATTATGGCATACACTTCTCGTCAGCTCAAGCCAAGTGAGAAGAACTATCCCACACATGATCTCGAGCTAGCAGCTGTGGTACATGCTTTGATTACGTGGAGACATCTGTTGTTGGGCAGAAAAGTCGACATCTTCACTGATCACAAGAGCTTGAAGTACATCTTCACACAGCCTAATCTGAACCTCCGTCAGACTCGTTGGGTTGAAATGATCCAAGAGTATGATCCCAGCATCGAATACACTCCTGGCAAGGCGAATGTGATTGTAGATGCTTTGAGCAGAAAGGCATATTGCAACAGCCTTCTTATCAAGCCATTCCAGCCTGAGCTTTGTGAAGCATTCAGGAAACTCAACCTCCAAGTTGTTCCGCAGGGTTTTCTTGCAAATCTTCAAGTTGCTCCTACCTTGGAAGATCAGATCCGTGAGGCCCAACTTAGTGATGCCATGGTGCAGAAGGTGAAACATGGTATTGCTAAGGGCACTCCTAAATACAAGTGCTATCGTGTTGATGAGAGAGATACCTTGTTCTTCGAGGACAGACTCGTTGTTCCCAAAGGTGATCTCAGGAAGCTCATAATGGAAGAAGCACATGATTCTCTCCTTTCCATTCATCCTGGTAGCTCCAAGATGTACCAAGACCTCAAGCAATCTTACTGGTGGACACGCATGAAAAGGGAGATTGCCCAATTCGTGAATGAATGTGATGTTTGCAGAAGAGTGAAAGCAGAACATCAACGTTCAGCCGGTCTTCTCCAACCTCTTCCTATTCCCGAGTGGAAGTTCGACCACATTGAAATGGATTTCGTCACTGGCTTCCCTAAGTCCAAGAGAGGGAATGATTCTATCTTTGTGGTGATTGACAAGCTTACCAAAGTCGCTCACTTCCTTCCAGTCAAAGAATCTATCAATGCAGCTCAATTGGCAGAGTTGTACACTTCTAGAATTGTGTCCTTACATGGCATTCCTCAAGTCATCTCCTCAGACCGTGGAAGTTTGTTCACTTCAAAGTTCTGGGACTCCTTTCAGTCCGCCATGGGCACTAAGATCAGGTTCAACACTGCTTTTCACCCTCAGACTAGTGGTCAAGTCGAGAGAGTGAATCAGATTCTAGAAGACATGCTCAGAGCCTGTGTCATATCTTTTGGCATGAAATGGGAAGATTGCCTTCCATTTGCCGAGTTCTCTTACAACAACAGCTTTCAAGCAAGTGCCGACAAAGCTCCGTTTGAAATCCTCTATGGCAGAAAGTGACGTACACCTCTCAACTGGTCTGAAACAGGTGAACGTCAACTTCTTGGCAATGACTTGATCTCAGAGGCCGAAGAAATGTGCAAAGTCATACGTGAGAATCTCAAGGCCGATCAGTCGCGTCAGAAGAGCTACTATGACGGCAAGCATCGTGATTTGGCCTTCAACATTGGTGATCATGTCTATCTCCGTGTTTCTCCGATGAAAGGCACCCAAAGATTCGGTATCAAAGGAAAGCTTGCTCCTAGATACGTCGGGCCTTTCAAGATTCTTGGCAAAAGAGGCGATCTAACCTATCAACTTGAGCTCCCTTCCAACTTCGCCAATGTTCATGATGTGTTCCACGTGTCTCAACTCCGCAAATGCTTCAAGACACCTGAACGCATGATTCCGTTTGAAGAGATTGATCTTCAACAAGATTTGTCCTACCGAGAGCATCCCGTTGCCATTCTCGAAGAAACCGAACGCAAGACCCGCAACAAGTCCATCAAATTCCTGAAAGTCAAGTGGTCACACCATACCGACCGAGAAGCTACGTGGGAACGAGAAGATCATCTTCGTTCCGAGTACCCTTCCTTTTTCCAGTCCTAGATCTCGGGACGAGATCTTTTTGTAGTAGAGGAGAGTTTGTAATGCCCCGGATGTAATACTTTCCCTTTTGGGCATATAATATATCTCTGGCTTCATCAATTCCATTTTGGGTTCTTTGTCTTTTGGGTTTTTCGCCGTTTTGTCGTGTTGCGTGTGTGGCATTCATTCATATCATGTAGTCACGTGCATCGCATTGCATTTGTGTTGTCGTTTGCATCCGGTTCCACGCGTTCCTTCCCGTTGTCCGTTTCGCGTTCCGGAGCTCCCTCACGTGTCCGTGGCGTCCCGTAGGCCTACTTTGGTGTTTGGCCGTGTAACGTTACCGGTTTGGCGCGAGACTTGTCGTGTGTTGTTGTTTTGGTATGTGTAACCCGCCTGTCAAATCTTGTCGCGTTTCGAGTCCGTTTGCTACCCCAACAGTTATTCTCGTGGGCTCAAAGTGCCTCCACTTTGAGGCCCAAGACACCCCTCCAACAGCCCACCAACCACTCCTAGCCACTCCTATCATCTAGGCCATCCAATTCTGATCGTGTGGCCGAAAACCACACCCCAATTGGACAACCCTAGCTCCTTGTGCCTATATATTTGTCCACTTCCCCAAATTTTGCCCCAAATCAAGGAAACCCTAGCCCCCACTTCATCCCCTTCCTACAGCCACCACCACCTCGCCGGAGACTTCGCCGGAGTCTCGCCGGAGCACCACCACCTTGCCGGAAACCACCTCCTCACACCTCTCCTTCCTCTCCCCTCTCCACCGGCGCCTCCTCACCTTCTCAGCCCCATCGCAGGCTTCCTCTCGCGCAGGAGCCCTACCGGCCGGAGCCTCAAGCCAGCATCGCAGCCGCCGTTTTCCTTCGCTCGCGCGGTCAACGCCAGCGCCGCCAACAGGCACTGGATCAGGGGATCCAGCCGATCTGGATCGATCGCTTCGCCAGATCCGCGCGAAGGCCCAGCTCCTCCGAGCCGGACGCCTCCCTCCAGGCCGCGCTAGCGCCAGGATCCCCGCCTGGGCCGTTCGCCAGCGCCGCCAGGTGGGCCGGCCGCCTCCCACCGACACCAACAGCCGCCTCCGCACATCGCCAGGACGACGCCGGGCCGAGTCCCTCCGCCGGCCCATCCAGATCGCCACCTTCCCCCAGGCCCTCCAGCCGCCAGGTGGGCGCCTCCCTTCGCCACCCCGCCTCTGGGCCTCCTCCGAGTGGGCCGCGTCGCCAGCCGGGCCGCGTCGCCAGCTCCCAGCCACCCAGGCGCGGGCCCGAGGCCTTCGAAGGCCAGATCCGTGTGACCTCCGCTCCTCCAGTCGGAGCCCCGCCGCCACTCGGGCCGGGCCGCCGCCGATCTGCTCCCTCCGCCTCCAGCCTTCGCCAGATCCACCACGGGCCCGATCCACTCCTCAGCCCGTTTGTTATCTCCAGATCTGAAGGTTGACTCCCAAACCCTAGTCCCAGTTTTGTGATCTCTGATGCTATCTTGCAACTGTGATAACTTTTTGTGTGTTGCTCCGTTTTGCGCAAATGACATGTCCAGACGTTCGTGGTGACTAGCACTACGTATCATTCGTTTGTGCCATGCATGTTTGAGATCATCTAGATGCTTATTTTCCTGTTGCAAGAGTGCATCCCGTTACAAACTGCTGCTATGTGTTGTTTTTATGCCATCATTGCATAGTGATATCTTTTAGCTCGTTTATCCGAATGATGCAAATGACATGTCCACGTGTTCGTCTTGCCATGCTCTACATGTTGTTTGTGTTAGGTTGCATGATAGATTTAATCTTGCCATGTTTATCTTCGTTGCAAAGTGCCATGTGGCTGTGATGTTGTTTAACTTGTTATGATATGCCATCTTGTTGAGCTCGTTGCTATCGTTGTGTTTATCTCCATGATGCATGCTTGTATGTTTCGGAATCACCATCATGTGTACTTTGATGTGGTGCTTACCACTTGCCATGTTTAGTTTTGAGGTGACTTAAACTTGCTCTCTTAGATGCCATGATGAAACTGCTGTTTTAACACTTATTGGATTTTCACCAAGTCTGGAATCTGTAATTTCCAGATGCCATGTTTGCTTGGTGTTCTAGGACAAACCATGATAGTTTTGGGGTGGATCTTGATGGTTCCTTGCTGTACATATTGTTGGCTTTCCATTAATGCTCTCACATGCTTATTTGAGTGGCTGTAGCATATTTAACTTTTGCTCCAAAGTTGCAATAAATTACTGCTGTCAGGATTTTGTTGTCAAGTTCAATATGTCCAAGCTTGTTGCTATTGATCCGTGGCTCCTTTGGGGGTGCACCTTTGGATTTATTTGCTGTAGGATATGTCTAGTTTCTGTTCATGCTCTTTGCCATGGTGTTTGAGTGCTGTAGCTTATTTATCTAGTGCTCCGAAGTTGCTATGTTGCTGTAATTTTCAGCTTTCGCATGATTATTGTTTTGTGTGTAACTTTTAGCCCGTAGCTCCGTTTTCAGCAAGTCTTATATGAAACTTGATTGATTTTTTGTGTAGATTCGTAATATCCTATTGTTATCTTGTTTTGAAGCTTTTGCTTGAATGCTTATTTTCCGTGCTCCGTGTGCTCTCATAGTGCATCCATCATGCATCCATCATTTTGGTGTGCGCATTGCATCTTGTTGATTCGTGCCTTATGTGATTGTATTGTTTAGAGCCGGAAGCTGAGACCGAGTACGAGTACGAGCACGAGGTTACTACCGAAGTTGAGCACGAGGACCCCTCTTTTGATCCGAACGACTACTCTTCAGGCAAGATGACCGAACCTGGATACCATTACTATTTTTGCCTATTGCTAGAAGTCTCGATCTATAGTTTTGCCTCGATGCCCATGTTTTTCCTGTCAGCCTCCTACTTGTAACCATGTCCATGTCTAACCACCCTACCTATGCAAGCCATTGATTGACTATACGTAGGCTTCGCTCAGCCCCTCTTATAGCGTTGCTAGTTGCAGGTGAAGTTGAAGATGCTTGCTTCATGTTGAAGTTTTGTTGGGTTATATCACACTATATAAATGCTTAAAAATGAAATCATCTATATATTGGCAATGGGTGGAAGGCTAAGCCTTTTGCTTGGTGATTTGTTCCACTCATGCCGCTAGGAACCGTTTAAACCGGTGTTATGTTCCTTGATTATGCGTTCCTCACACGGTTGGGGTTTATGGGGCCCCCTCGATAAACCGCTAAGTGCTAAGTCTTTTCCAGCAAGTCCCAACATTGGTACTATTTGCCTAATAACTAAATAAACTTGCATAGGGAGTAATTAACCCTCTTTCTTAATCAACAACCCCGGGCCAGTGCTTCACATGAGTGTTGGTCCGAAACGGGGAGCCTGCGGGGCCACCATGAGGGAACTCGAGGTTTGGTAAAAACCCGTAGCTTCACCCATCCGGTCGTGGCCTGAGACGAGATACGCGCGGCTGCTATCAGGGTGTCGGCACGCCGGGAGGATTTGCTGGATTAGCCTTACCTTAGTTCGGAGTATCTTGAGCACGGGATTCCAAGAATACTCGGGTCTTCCCACCTTGGAGTTGCGACTCCGCGGATCGTGGGCTTGTCATGGGCCAAGTTGGAACACCCCTGCAGGGTTATGAACTTTCGAAAGCCGTGCCCGTGGTTATGTGGCAGATGGGAGCTTGTTAATATCCGGTTGTAGAAAACTTGACACATTGTTCTAATACACTACCAGCGTGTGTACCGTGACTGTCAATTTCCGAATAGGGATTCGGGAGTTGAACACGATGGGGTTATGTTTGTTGAGCTTTAGCTAGGATCACTTCGTGATCACCTCTCGACCGAGGCACTTCTCTTCTCGCACTCTTTACATAAGTTAGTGCTAGTTGCTGCTACAGACTCTTATTCTTTTCTTCAGCCTTATCCTCACCCAAGGCTGAATTAGTCTTGTTACCCGGGAACGGGATTGCTGAGTCCTCTGTGGCTCATAGTTACTTCACCACACCAGATGTAGGTCCGACGGTGAGCTATCCAGGTGATGGCACCGAGCTAGACTGGGAGTACGACGAGGAGCGTAGCCGTTACTATGTTCGTTATCCCGATGATCAGTAGTGGTGACTTCTACTAGGATTCGATCCAACATGTGGATTTAAATTATGTTTGGTATCTTGTCATTTGGCTTTTACCCTTAGAGGGCTGTGATGTTTTATTGAATGATGATTTGGATATGTATTGTATTTGTGTGACGTGGCGAGTGTAAGCCAACTATTTTATGTTTTCCATCCCCCTCTTTTACATGAGTTGTGCAAAGATACCAGACTTGCGATCATTCCAGCATGGGGTTATGTCTCTAAGTCGTGCCTCGACATGTAGGAGATATAGTCCCATCCTGGGCATTACAACGAACCTGGCATGTGGGCAGACAACAAGGTGGTGCTCGATTACCTCCATGGGAACACCATGGATGTCAGATGGTTGCCAGGCAAACACATCGACAGTCGCTCGCGGGAAGGCAACGAGCGCGCTTTCCAATTTGTCATCAAGGGTGACACTGATAGTGAAGGTACCATCAGCGCCATCCAGCGCTGCTGGGACCTTCATCACAATAGGTACAACAACTCTGGATCTCTTGTTGTTGGAGCTCTCCGACAAGTCATCAACAGGCAGAACACACTCCAGAGAGGTGTGCTTCCTGGGACCCTCACCGGGGCTCTTAACAACTCACTCCTTTTTCTTGTTCTCCTTGGCGGGACCAGTAATCTCCGTGCCCTCTGCCGCAACTGCATCCCTGTACATCTTGTCCATGCAAATGATTGTGTCCTTCTTATCAGATTGAATGGAGAGGACTCCCATTGGTCCTGGCATCTTCAGGGTGTTGTAGGTAAAGTGGGATGCCGCCATGAATTTGGCCAAAGCTGGGCGTCCAAGGATTCCATTGTAAGGCAGGGGGAGATCAACCACATCGAACACAAACTTCTTAGTCTGGTAATTCAATTCTCCCCCGAATGTTACCGGCAACGTGATCTTTCCCTTAGGACGGCTCCTGCCGAGATTAACTCCTTGGAATGTGTCAGTAACCTCAAGCTCTTCCTCTGCTGTCTGGAGTCTGCTGGTGACCTTTGGGGAAATCAGATTTAACTCGGCCGCGCCATCAACCAACATCTTTGTAACCTTGAGGTTGCGAATTATTGGTGAGACCAACAACGGCAAGCACCCTACCGTGGTAGTACTGCCAGGGTGGTCCTCCTCGTCTAAGATGATGGGTGTGCGAGACCACTTGAGCGGCTTCCAAAACTCCGCTACTGGCTCCAAGACATTGACCTCACACGCCCACTATTTAAGTTGGCAGTGAGAGGAGTGCAGAGATGCACCCCCGTCAATGCATAGGGCATCAGCGGACTTTTCGAACTTCTGCACACTGGTTTCCTCTTCATCCCCTCCATCACTCTCTTCATTTGAATCCTCCTTCTCACGGCCCCTGGCAGGTTTCCCTTGGTTCTTGAGAGCCTTGCCGGGGCGATTTGCTTCACCACCCAGCCCTTTCCGCCAGCGCCATTCTGACATTTTTCCTTATCTCGCTTCTCATATTCAGCCCTCTACTTCTTGACAAGCTGCTCAACCTGATGACAGTCCTGGAGGTCCCGACCCTTGGTCCGGTGGATCTTGCAGTAAGGGCCATCACTTTTCCCAGCCTTCTTGGCAGCCGCAGCTTCCCGGCAATCCATGGACACGGCAACCTTCTTGCGGGGGGCTTCAGCCTTAGCCTTCTTGCCAGTACTAGGCGTGCTCGACCCCTGAACTATCATCACTGGCTTATCCTTGTGCTTTTTACTGCGCTTTTTGTTCTCCTTCTTCTTACTAGAGGCATCGTCGTCATCCTCTGAGTCGACATCGATGCCATTTTCTTCTCTAGGGAGTTTCCTCCCCTCTTCCACCCGAGCACACTTGTCCACCAAGGTGTAAAGCTCCTTCACAGTCTTGGGCAGCCTAACGTTCATCTTGGAACGTATCCGTCGATTGCGCATGTTGGACTGGAATGCTGCTATCACTGCAGCTGGGTGGATGTCTCGAATATTTCTATGGACTTGACTGAACCTCTGCATGTACTTCTGCAGAGTCTCTCCTTCTTTCTGCGGGAGCAACTGCAAATCGCTAGGCTGCCTTGGTTCTTGATGGCCACCCGTGAAGGCACCCATGAAATCATGGCACAAGCCAGCCTAGGTCGAGATGGAGTTCTCCGGCAGATGCATTAGCCAAGACCTCACCTTCAGCTTGAGTGCCAAAGGGAAGTAGTTGGCGAATACCTTCTCATCTCTTCCCACGGCAGCTTGAATAGCAATGGTGTAAATGCTCAAGAACTCTGTCGGGTTCCGTCTTCCATCATACTTCTCTGGAATCTCTGGCTTGAATGTGCGAGCGGACGGCCAACAGACTTGCTGCAGCTCATGGGTGAAGGTAGGGCACCCAGCCTCGAAAGGTAGGTACCCGCCCCCATCAAGCACGTGCTCGTTGACGTTGGGGCCATCACGCCCGTCTGGCTGGTAGTGGTCGCCACGGCGTTGCTCGATAGTGACATGAGATCGCTCCACCTGCCTTCCCTTCGGGGCCCGCTGTCGGCCTTGATGCGCTCGAGGGTCTGACGAGGCCATTGAGACGTTGTCTGGCTCATGATGATGTGGCTCACGCGCCGGCCGCCGTGGCGGGGACTGCACCGTGCGGGTGCCCCCCTTAGTACGGCCAGCGGCGTGGGCCGTCACTGTCACCTAGGGAGGTCACGACGGGCCAGCTCGTTGTTATCCTCTCGCCTCGGCAAAACCAATCAGACTTTGGATGGTGGCTCGCCACTCATCCATCTGATCGTCCGCCGTCAGATATTTCAGCAGCAGTTGGGGCCACGCCATAGCCTTCGAGGCGGTGCTTGGCATAGGTGATAATGATGTGAATTGCAGCATTGCCCAACTCCTAGAGGTGTTGGTGGCGACCGTGCCGTGCCCTCGTCGCTGGGAGCCAACCGCTTGGACGGCGTGGGGACGAGGCAGAGACGCTTGAGGGCCAGCGGCTCCATCGAGCACAGTAGTTTGGTTAGCTCATTCCGGGCTAGCGCATGCTCTACGGTCGCGCCCGTGAGGGGAGCGACCGGAGAGTTATGGTTCACCTCAGAACGACTGACATCGCCATAACTGCACTCTTTGGCTGGGCAAGGAGGTAAAGAAGGAATAATATCTCTGCTCGTACCTCGTGCAGTGTGACCATTGGGATGTTGTTGATGTTGCTCTATTTCGGCGCCTCCAGCTCCTGCTTCAGCCGCGGGGGTGCGGTAGCGACGCCGCCTGCATCGATCACGTCCCCCATAGCGTTCGTGTTCCCGTGCGCTCCCGCATTCCCCATGGCGTCGGCCGCCGCGGGCAGCGAGGCCCTCGAAGTGGATGGATGAGCGGTGGCACCGGACTTCTTCTTGGGCACCATAGTTGATGGAGCCGAAGATGGTGAAGCTGGTGATGAAGATGATGAGCTGCTCAAGCTCTCGGGTTCGTGTAAGTGACCCCCCTACCTGGCGCGCCAAAGATGTCGCGGGCAAACCACGACCACCTATGGGACATGAGTCCCTTTTTGGTTCGGCGGGGGGATGGGCACGTTGCACAAAGAGCGGAAAACGTGGCACAGCACGACAGAGATCACACATGCAGTTTTTACCCAGGTTCGGGCCGCCACGAGGCGTAAAACCCTACTCCTGCTTTGGTGGATTGATGGTGGAATGGTCAATATGAGCACGACGCTCTTGCTCGGCAAGGTTGCCTCGGGGCTAGAGCGGTTGTGCACGTATGAGTGTGTGTGGGTTCGAATGGCCGAATCCTTGCTACGGTTGCCATGGGCCTCCTTTTATAGATTAAGGGGTCACCATAGTGGGAAATCAGTCTTTCTAGACTAATTAGATAGCAAACTGTGCTATCATACCTAACTCTACAGGCCGACAGAGCGCATTAAATGCGCCGCTCAGTGTCACATCACAGCTCGCCCGGCATGCCTTGCCGGACTGTTTTCGCCAGCTTTGCACCTGCTTGCTTGACACGTCGCAGGACGGGTGTCATTTGTAGGCTCTTTTTATAGGAAGTGGTTTCCATGTGGTAGGAGGCTGCCACTTAGCCACTTAGGAGCTTGACACCGCACTCATTGATGACATGCGTCGTTGTGAGGTGGTGGTTTGCCTCCGCGAGTCCCCGGCAGGCCTGCCGGGGCGATATTGGAGGCTTGCTTCCGGGGCGATCCCACCTCGCCAGGCTCGCATGCCCGACAAGGAGGGCTTTTCTTCCGGTGGTGTCTTTCCCCCTTGGCTGGTTTTGGTTGTCTTGACCTCTTCGACCAGCTCTCTGGTTCATCAAAGAGCTGACCCCTTCGAGTCTTGATCTGATGCTGGTGTAGTAAACTTGCTCTTGGGCCTATGCATAGTCCGGGGCAACGGATCGAGGGTTCATTGCGCCGATAGAACCCTAGATAATTAAAGAGTGCCTAGGGAGGCCCTTTGCTCAGAGAAGCCTCACTTGATTTTTCTTGATTTTTAAACCTTCTCACAACTTTGTCTTTCGTTGTGAACTAGTAAATGTTGGTTATGTTATATGAATCATTGAGATGTATAAAATTGCTGAACTTATGCTTATGAAGTATTTTATGAAGCCAAGTTTAATGTGTATGTTCCACATGAATGCTGGACTAGCATGTGAACATTTGGAATGTGCATGGTCGCCTCAGTTAACTGCATGAACCACTTGCTTATATGTCAGACAACAGAGTATTGAGTGTGAGCTGGTCGACAACCGACTTTTCTAGTGTTGAAGCGAGTTGCGCCAATGTGTCATGTTTGCACAACTGCTTACATATGTGGTAGCACCAACAAAGTTCACAACTACTTAACCAACATTACCTACCCTATATTTCCGTCGGCGCACCAACAGTTGTCAAACAAGTACTCTATTTCATTAAACACACATTGCTCATATGATAAACTGTGGGAGCTTATGCCTAACGGATAAGTCTCCAACGTATCTACAATTTTTTATTGTTCCATGCTATTATAGTATCAATCTTGGATGTTTTATATACATTTACAAGCAACTTTATATCTTTTTTTGGGACTAACCTACTAACTTAGTGCACAGTGCCGATTGTCATTTTTTTGCTTGTTTTGGACTCTGTGGAATAGCAATACCAAACGAAGTCCAAATGCCACGAAATTTTTGAAGTTTTTTTTCCGGCGATAAGAGACCCTGCAAGCTTCGGGAAGGGATGAGAAGACGAATCCATGGCCACGAGGCACAAGGGCGCGCCAGGGGCCTGGGGCGTGCCGTGATACATAGTGGGCCCCACAAACCTCCATTTGACCTAACTTTGCATCTATAAATTCCCAAACAATCAGAAAACCAAGAGGGGAGTCCATGAAATACTTTTTCCGGCACCCAAAGCCTCTGTTCTCGAGAGATCCCATCTGGGGACCCTTTCTGGCACTCTGCCGGAGGGGGAATCAACCACAGAGGAGTTCTTCATCATCCTTGTTGCCCCTCCGATGATGCATGAGTAGTTTACCACTGACCTACGGGTCCATAGTTAGTACAGATGGCTTCTTCTCTCTTTTTGATCTTCAATACAATGTTCTCCTTGGTGTTCTTGGAGATCTATTTGATGTAATGAATTTTTACGGTGTGTTTGTGGATCCGATGAATTTTGAGTTTATGATCAGATCTATTCATGAATAGTATTTGATTTTTCTCTAAATTCTTTATGCATGATTAATATAGCTTCATATTTCTTGTCTGATTTATTGGTTTGGTTTCGCCAACTAGATTGATTTATCTTGCCATGGGAAGAGGTGTTCTGTAATGGATTTGATCTTGCGGTGCTCAATCCCAGTGACAAAAAGGGACATGACATGTATGTATCATTGCTACTAAGGGTAAAAAGATGGGGTTTATTCATACGTGAGTATATCTTGTCTACATCATGTCTTCTTGCTTAAGGCATTACTCCGTTTTTCCATGAACTTAATACACTAGATGCATGTTGGATAATGGTCGATGTGTGGAGTAATAGTAGTAGATGCAGAATCATTTTGGTCAACTTGTCTCGGACTGGATGCCTATGAATGATAATTACCTTGGATATCGTCATAATTATTTGCTTTTCTATCAATTTCCCAACAGTAATTTGTTTACCCACTGTATGCTATTTTCTTGAGAGAAGCCCTTAATGAAAACTATGGCCCCCAGGTCTATATTTTACCATATATTAAAACTAAAAATACCTTGCTACAATTTTATTTTATTTTGTATTTTGGTCCGATCTATCTATCAAAACCTATAGAATTTAATCTTGCTCGTAACCGTTGAGGGATTGACAACCCGTCTACGGGTTGGGTTGCAAGTAGTTATTGTGTATGTGCAGGTGTTGTTTACATAGTGTTGCTTGATTCTCCTACTGGATTGATAACCTTGGTTTCATAACTGTCAGTGCAAAAAAAAACTGGGTCCGTTGCCCCAAACTATGCACAGGCCCAAGATCAAGTTTACAACACCAAGATCAGATCAAGGCTCGAAGGAATCAACTCTTTGAGGGATCGAAGAGCTGGTTGAGGAGATCAAGACAACCAAGACCAGCCGAAGAGGCAGGATATCACTGGAAGAAGAGCTTTCCTTGCTTGGCGTGTGAGCCTGCTGGGTTAGATCGCCTCGGAAGCAAGCCCCCAACGATGCCCCGGCAGGCCCGTCGGGGCTCGCGGAGGCTAGCTACCACCTTGCAACGATGCCCATCGTCAATCAGTGCGGTGTCAAGCTCCTAAGTGGCTCAGTGGCAACCTCTTGCCACATGGCGGCCAATTCCTACAGAAAGGACCTCCAAATGACACCCGTCCTGAGACGTGTCAAGCAAGCATGCGCGAAATTGGCAAAACATCACATTAGGGCCTGCCACGCAAGCTGTGATGTGACACTGAGCGGTGCATTTAATGCGCTATGTGAGCCTACCGAGTTAGGTATGATAGCACAGTTTGCTATCTAATCAGCCTAGAAAGACTGATTTTCCACTGTTGTGACCCCTTAATCTATAAAAGGAGGCCCATGGCAACCGTAGCAAGGATTCAGCCATTCGAACCCTCTCATACTCATACGTGCACGACCGCTCTAGCCCCGAGGCAACCTTGCCGAGCAAGAGCGTCGTGCTCATTTCCACCATTCCACCATCAATCCACCAAAGCAGGAGTAGGTTTTTACGCCTCGCAGTAGCCCGAACCTGGGTAAAAACTGCCTGTGTGATCTCTGCCGTGCTGCGCTACGCTTTTCGCTCTTTGTGCAACGTGCCCATCCCCCCGCCGAACCAAAAGGGACTCATGTCCCATAGGTGGCCGTGGTTTTCCCGCGACATCTTTGGCACACCAGGTAGGGGGATCACTTGCACGAACCCGAGAGCGTGAGCAGCGCGTCATATTCATCACCAGCTTCACCATCTTCGGCTCCATCGACCATGGCGCCCAAGAAGAAATTTAGTGATGTCAATCACCCATCCACCTCAAGGGCCTCGCTACCCACGGCCACCGAGGCCACGGGGAATGCGGGGACGCAAGGGAATGCGGACGCTATGGAGGACGTGGTCGGCGCAGGTGGCGTCGTTACCGCACCCCCCGTCGCCGAAGCGGGAGCGGGAGGCACCGGAGTAGAATAGCATCAATGACATCCCAGCGGCAACACTCCATGAGGTACGAGTAGAGAGATTATTCCTTCCGTACCTCCTCGCCCAGCCGAAGAGCACAATGTTTGTGGTGTTGCTCATTCTGGGGCGAATGGCAACTGTCCGACCGCTCCTGTTGTGGGTGCAACCGCAGAGCATGCGCCACCCCCGGGACGAGCTAACCTAACCACTATGCTCGACAGAGCCGCTGGCCCTCATGCGCCTCCGCCTTGTCCCCACGCCGTCCAAGCAGCTGTCTCACACCGACGAGAGCACATCGCGGTGTAGGATCGAAAGTAAGTCTAGAGGGGTGGAGATTAGACTACTTGATCAAATAAAAATCAAGCCTTTTCCCAATTTTAAGTGTTGGTAGATTTAGGCAGTTAGGACAAGTCAAGTAACCAACCTACACATGCAATTCTAAAAGTGTGGTCGCGGAAAGTAAAGCATTGCATATGAAGGTAAAGGGAGAGGTTTGGAGAGTGCAAACGCAATGGAGACACATAGATTCTAAGAGTGTGGCAGCCGAAAGTAAAGCATTGCATATGAAGGTAAAGGGAGAGGTTTGGAGAGTGCAAACGCAATGGAGACATGGAGATTTTTGGCGTGGTTCCGATAGGTGGTGCTATCATACATCCACGTTGATGGAGACTTCAACCCACGAAGGGTAACGACTGCGCGAGTCAATGGAGGGCTCCACCCACGAAGAGTCCACGAAGAAGCAACCTTGTCTATCCCACCACGGCCATCGCCCACGAAGGACTTGCCTCAATCGGGTAGATCTTGACGAAGTAGGCAATCTCCTTTCCCTTACAAACTCCTTCGCTCAACTCCACAATCTTGTCGAAGGCTCCCAAGTGACACCTAACCAATCTAGGAGACACCACTCTCCAAAAGGTAATAAATGGTGTGTTGATAATGAACTCCTTGCTCTTGTGCTTCAAGTGATAGTCTCCCCAACACTCAACTATTTCTCACAGATTTGGATATGGTGGAAAGCTGATTTGTGTGGAAAGCAACTTGGGGAAGGCTAGAGATCAAGATTCTTGTGGTAGGATTGGTATATCTTGGTCTCAACACATGAGCAGGTGGTTCTCTCTCAGAAAATGTGTAGTGGAAGTGTAGGCACATTCTGATGGCTCTCTCACAAATGGAGATGAGGGTGGATGGGTATATATAGCCTCCACACAAAATCCAACCGTTACACACAATTGTCCCAACTTGGTCAGACCGAGTAGGAGAACTCGGTGACACCGAAGTAGTTCAAAATGTGAACGTTAGGAATCTCCGTGGGACCGACATGATCAACTCGGTGGGTCCGATGTGCTAGGGCTAGGGCAAGACCACATCTTGGTGGCGCCGATTGCATGAACTCGGTTAGACCGATTTCAGCAAATAGCAATACAGAGAATTGGTCAAGCAAACTCGATGGGACCGATCGCTCATTTCAGTGAGACCGAAACATTAAAAAAGGATCACAGAGAGTTTACCATGCAAACTCGGTGGGACCGTTCACTCTTATCAGTGAGACCGAAATGTTACGAAAGGATCACAGAGAGTTTAAAATGCCATCTCGGTGAGACCGAGATCCATATATGTGTGACCGAATTGTCTAGGGTTTCTGGTAGTGGCTTTGTCAAATGAACTCGGTGGCGCCTGATACGTCCAAAACGTATCTATAATTTCTGCTTGCTCCATGCCTCTTTTGGGTGATATTGCTATGATATTTATACACTTCCATACACTTTTGATCATAGTTGTACTAACCTATTAACTCAGTGCACCCCAGTGCCAGTTTTTGTTTTCGGCTGTTTTTGTATTTCAGGTTTTCACGTTACGAGAACTGCCAGGAAAAATCCAGAAAAATTATATAAAAAATCAGCGTTCCAGAACCTACCGTGCGCCCGAAGGACAGGGGGGGGGCACCAGGGCTCCAGGCGCCCTGGCGGCGCGCACCCCCTGGGCCGCGCCGGGGGGGCGCCTGGGCCCCCCGAGGCTCCTCCAATGCCCCCCTTTGGCATATATTTAAAGCGTCTCCCGAAACCCTCGAAACAGGAACTCTTTTCGCGATCCCATCTCTGTTCCGCCGCTGCCGCCGCTTCCAAGATCGGGAGCACCAGGAGAACTCTTCCCGGCACCCTGCCGGAGGGGAGGATCACCACCGGGAGCTTCTCCACCACCATGGACGCCTCCCGGATGACTCGTGAGTAGTCTCCCTTGGACCATGAGTCCATGACCAGTAGCTATGTGATGTTCTCCTCCCGTTCTTGTGCTTCACTAATTAGTCCTCGTGAGCTGCCCTACATGATCGAGGCACATATGTAATCCTTATGCTGTTGCTATGATGAGTTTGCTGGGATCCGATGGATTATGAGATTATGTTCAGATTGTGTTTGAGTAATATATTTGATCTACCTCTTTTATATTTATGTTCGTAAGTAATTCTTGCATGTTCTCCGTTGTTATTTATTGCTTTGGCCAAGTAGTAGGTAGTGACTCCAAGAGGGAACGTTATGCTTGATTGTGGGTTCATGCCCCTCGATGACTAGCTTGAGTGACAGAAACATGAGTCTAGGGGATGTGCTGTTGCCACAAGGGGGAAAACAACGGTGCTTGTGCCCGTGGGTGCCAGGATTGTTTACTTTACGCAAAGTTCTTTTAATGCAGTTGTCTGTTGCTTTGAGTTTACACTATGGGTGGGGCTCGCAACTTAATACCAGCGAGATGTTCTGGATAGATATCTCAAGGTGGATGATTAGTAGTAGATATTGATGGATTTCAGTCTACTTACTTTGGCGTACCGCCCATGCTTTGAACCTCAACCTTTCTTGCAATGTAGTCAGCATTGGTTTGCACACATGGTCCTGTCAATTGCCCAGCTGTAATTCGTTTACCTTACATAGCTGTTTTATCGTCTTTTGGGAGAGAGACATCACTAGTGAACATCATGAGACTCCGGTCCATATCACCATCATTGATCACATCCGCTATTTACTTTTCGGTTATTTACTTACTATTGCAATTATACCTATCACTATTATCACTTGCGTTTGATCCTTTGTAAACTACAAGGCCGGAGGATTGACAACCTCTCTGTACTCGTTGGGAGCAAAGTTATTTGTATCTGTGTGCAGGTCCACGTTGATTGCTAATATCCGGCGCCGTTAGCAGTTGACACCTTCTTGTTGAAACTGGGAGTCTCTGGGAAATCGATCCTTGGTATTACCAAGGGAAAACTTCTGCTACACTGCATCTCAAACCTTCCACTTGGGGTAACCAACGAGGGGTGAGAAGCCACCTAGCAAAGCAATTTCTGGCGCCGTTGCCGGGGACTCCACTCTTCAGGATAGGGGAGTTGCACGCTATCTTTTACCTTTGCTTTTAGTCTTGTTAGTTTACTTTTCAGTTTTTGCTTTTGTACCTTTTTATCGAAAATCACAAAAATAGTTATCTCGTTCTTTAGTTGTCATTATGTCGGGCCCTTTTGTCTTTGATGAGGCAGAAGTTCTCACCTTTAAACAAAGAGGTGGGGAAAGTTTGAAAGATGCTTGGTATAGAATTAATGATTCACAAAAGAGAGCCGCCAAGAAGCAACCTACTACTATCCTACTTAGAAATTTTTATGTTGGAATTACTTCTTGGAATAGGTTTATTCTAGATACTGCTATCAATGGGAATTTCCTAGAGGCCCCAGTTTGGGAGTCCCTTAGTATTATTGAAAATCTTGTTGGGAATCTCCCTGTTGTTAGCATTCGAGAGGACATCACCCTAGCTCACATTATGAAAAAACTTGAAAAGATAGAGCTAGAGATGCCAAGCATTAATAAGATAAATGAGTTGGATCGTAAGATCCAAGGGAATTTGAATAGACTTGATAGCTCCATGCATAAAATTTTCAAAATTTTGGAGACCGTCAAATTCCATGACTTGGACTCTTCTAGGATAGACAAGATTGAGGAAATATTTGATACCCTAGGAACCACCTTCTCCTCAATCAAAACCAAAAAGGTAGAAACTCCGGCAAAGAGGGAGCCTAAGTTCGTTCACGTTTCAAAGGCTCCCCGTTCTAAAAGTAATCCATCTATTGCCAAAGGGGTTGAAACTGTAAAGAATTTGGAAGAAACACCTCTCTTTGATGAATTTATAAATGAATCTTCCCTTGACTTTTATCCTTTTGGTCTTCTCCCTAGAAGTATCTCTATGAGGCCTTTATTTGAAAGTCCTCTTAAGATTAGTTGTATTATTGAAGAACTTTTTGATGATCTTGATGATGGTTCAATTGATACAACTTAATCTCTATGCATTATGCCTAGCTTAAAGGCATAAAAGAAAGCGCTTTTGGGAGGCAGCCCAATGAATAAATTTATTTTGCTTTTGTTGTGTCTTGATGTTGTTTACTACTGTAGCATCATCATTGTATCTTTGCTTTTCATATTTGTGCCAAGTATAGCCTCTGATTGCTAGAAAGTTCAAAAGTTGTGAGGTGCTGTCCAGGAAACAGATTCTGTCCTTGGATAGAAAAATTCGTATAAAATCACCAGTTCATCTTTTTGGTCTGAATTATTTCGCAGCGTTCTCTATATAATTGTCTTTCGTGCGTCTGTTCTGAGTTTTTTGATTTGAGTTGCAGAAGTGCCTATCAATTACTACCTGCTGTTCTGTTTTTCACAGATTCTGTCCTGTTTTGCTTTTCCTTCATTTTGCAAACCAAGAGCTTGCTTTTTCTTTGCAAAAACCTTTTGGCAATCTTGAGAAACAGTAGACCTTCAAGAATATCTTTATTTCCAGCAAGGTATAATAATTTTATTATGGGTACTAACCTCGCTAATCAGATTATGATGAGTTATGTATGAAGGGAGTTTTCAAGTGTGCGAGGGAAGATGATAACAAGATCCAGGAGTGTCAAGTGCTCAAGCTTGGGGATGCCCCCATGCACCCCCAAGAAATATTCAAGGAGACTCAAACGTCTAAGCTTGGGGATGCCCCCGTGCATCCCCTTCTCCATCAACATTATCAGTTCATCTTTCGTTCCACTATATTTTAATCACTTCATGTGTTATGTGCTATGCTTGGAGCGTCTTGCTTTTAGTTTCCTTTTTAGTTTTTCATAACGAGTCGGAACTCAGCGTTCTTTATGTGGGAGAGAAACACGCTCCACTTCTACCTAGAAACATAACATAGAATTTCCATGTCTATCTTTGCTGTGTGTGTTCTTCGTCTTTTAATAGCTACTATCATGCTCTGCTCTTAGTATTCATGCTTGTCTTTTTAAAGAGCTTGTGTTTAGTTGGTTGCTTGAACTCTCTTTAATTATCATGCTTATCTTATTAAGAGAGTTTGCTTCCGTTGCATTGGTTAATATGTCTATGATAAAGATGCTACGTGCATAATGGCGCTTAGTAGTTCAGGTTTTCTTATGGTTAGTCTCAAATAGCTGGAGGATTCCCAATGTGTTATTGGAGTACCAACATGATTTGTTTGCCAATAATGTGGTATGGTTTAGTAATATCTTCCCTCAAGAATTTATTTTGATTGACTTGGCGTATGCTCACGCATATTTAAGACTGTATAGAAAGTCTGTCAAGCCTTAATGATCCTTTATTTCTGAGTAGCGATATAACTTCCATGCCTGATTCAATGTTGCTTTGTCGCTCTGCATGATTATGACCGTCATTGCTCTCTTAGTTGGTCGCTCCCAGTCTTTTGCTAACCTCCACCTGTACTAAGCGGACTGACTGCTTGTGCATCCACATCCTTTTAAACCAGTTATGCCATATGAGTCCACCATACCTACCTATATGTGGTATTTCACCGCCACTCCAAGTAAATTTACATGTGCTACCTTTAAAACCTTCAGTTGCAATATATAGCTCATGGGAAAGTAGCTTAAAAACTATTGTGGTAAAGAATATGTTGCTTATGTATCTTATTTTCTTATAAGTTGCTTGCTGAGTGGTAACCATGTTTCTGGGGACGCCATCAACTGTTACACTTTTGTGGAGTATCATGTGAGTTACGATGCATGTTCGTCTTGTCTAAAGTAAGGGTGATTTGCCATGAGTTGAATGGTTTGAGTATGCATATTGTTAGAGAAGAACATTGGGCCGCCAACCAAAGCCATGTATCATGGTGGAAGTTTTAGCTTGGACATTAATCCTCAATCTCTTATGAGAATATGCTTAAGCATTAAAGAGGAGTCCATTATCTATTTTCTATGTTGTCCCGGTATGGATGTCCTCAAGTTGAGATCTATCAAAAACGAGAAATCAAATGCGATCTATCTCCTTGGACCTTTGTACAGGTGACATAGAGGTACCCCTTTGTGACACTTGGTTGAAACATATGTAATGCAATGACAATCCATGGAAATCCGAGCTAATTAGGACAAGGTGCGAGCACTATTGGTATTCGATGCATGAGGCTTGCAACTTATAGGATGTCTTATGCATAGCACATATGAAGTACTACTACCGTTGACAAAATTGTTTCTATGTTTTCAAAATAAAAAGCTCTAGCACATGAGTAATCCCTGCTTCCCTCTGCGAAGGGCCATTCTTTTTCTTTTATGTTGAGTCTCCACCTTCTTTTAAAAGCACCAACTACCGAGAGCATGATTGTCATTCTGAGTGTAATGTGCATTGTCCCAAAGTAGCATTGTCTTTTGCATGATTGTGATATCGTTTATTTTGAAATCATTGTATCTAGTCATCACCTAAACCTTGAAGGTGCCCCTGCATTTATGTTTTGCTTCACTAAAGGGGGCAAGCTAGATATCACTTTATCATATTTGCACATCATATTCATTGCAAATCTATTTGATGTTTCAGTATCATATTGTAAAACTTTCAGTTCTTTGTGATTTTCTCATGTGGCAACTTAATTACTACAGATTCATTGTCTCAGTAAGCTTTTGCCATATGACTATGAACAAGTCCTATATGGTTAATAGCATGTCACCACAGAAATTATTCTAGTTATCATTTACCTACTCGAGGACGAGCAGGAATTAAGCTTGGGGATGTTGATACGTCCAAAACGTATCTATAATTTCTGCTTGCTCCATGCCTCTTTTGGGTGATATTGCTATGATATTTATGCACTTCCATACAATTTTTATCATATTTGGACTAACCTATTAACTCAGTGCACCCCAGTGCCAGTTTCTGTTTTCGGCTGTTTTTGTATTTCAGGTTTTCACGTTACGAGAACTGCCAGGAAAAATCCAGAAAAATTATATAAAAAATCAGCGTTCCAGAACCTACCGTGCGCCCGAAGGACAGCCGGGGGGGGGG
>LR738715.1:493575729-493743489 GCA_902687465.1 Secale cereale | reverse complement strand
GGGGGGGGCGCCTGGGCCCCCCGAGGCTCCTCTGATGCCCCCCTTTGGCATATATTTAAAGCGTCTCCCGAAACCCTCGAAACATGAACTCTTTTCGCGATCCCATCTATGTTCCGCCGCCGCCGCCGCTTCCAAGATCGGGAGCACCAGGAGAACTCTTCCCGGCACCCTGCCGGAGGGGAGGATCACCACCGGGAGCTTCTCCACCACCATGGACGCCTCCCGGATGAGTTGTGAGTAGTCTCCCTTGGACCATGAGTCCATGACCAGTAGCTATGTGATGTTCTCCTCTCGTTCTTGTGCTTCACTAATTAGTCCTCGTGAGCTGCCCTACATGATCGAGGCACATATGTAATCCTTATGCTGTTGCTATGATGAGTTTACTGGGATCCGATGGATTATGAGATTATGTTCATATTGTGTTTGAGTAATATATTTGATCTACCTCTTTTATATTTATGTTCGTAAGTAATTCTTGCATGTTCTCCGTTGTTATTTATTGCTTTGGCCAAGTAGTAGGTAGTGACTCCAAGAGGGAACGTTATGCTTGATTGTGGGTTCATGCCCCTCGATGACTAGCTTGAGTGACAGAAACATGAGTCTAGGGGATGTGCTGTTGCCACAAGGGGGAAAACAACGGTGCTTGTGCCCGCGGGTGCCAGGTTGTTTACTTTACGCAAAGTTCTTTTAATGCAGTTGTCTGTTGCTTTGAGTTTACACTATGGGTGGGGCTCGCAACTTAATACCAGCGAGATGTTCTGGATAGATATCTCAAGGTGGATGATTAGTAGTAGATATTTATGGATTTCAGTCTACTTACTTTGGCGTACCGCCCATGCTTTGAACCTCAACCTTTCTTGCAATGTAGTCAGCATTGGTTTGCGCACATGGTCCTGTCAATTGCCCAACTGTAATTCGTTTACCTCACATAGCTGTTTTATCGTCTTTTGGGAGAGAGACATCACTAGTGAACATCATGAGACTCCGGTCCATATCACCATCATTGATCACATCCGCTATTTACTTTTCGGTTATTTACTTACTATTGCAATTATACCTATCACTATTATCACTTGCGTTTGATCCTTTGTAAACTACAAGGCCGGAGGGATTGACAACCTCTCTCTACTCGTTGGGAGCAAAGTTATTTGTATCTGTGTGCAGGTCCACGTTGATTGCTAATATCCGGCGCCGTTAGCAGTTGACACCTTCTTGTTGAAACTGGGAGTCTCTGGGAAATCGATCCTTGGTATTACCAAGGGAAAACTTTTGCTACACTGCATCTCAAACCTTCCACTTGGGGTAACCAACGAGGGGTGAGAAGCCACCTAGCAGCGCCGGACGGATCAAATCGGTGGGTCCGAGTTTGTCTTAGGATTTTGGACATATGTGGAATTTGAGAAAGTGGTTGAGGGTTTTGGAGCAATATCACTAAGCACTTGAGCAACCAGATCATTAAGCAACACCTCACCCCTTTTAGTAGTATTGGCTTTCCTATAGACTTAATGTGATCTTGGATCACTAAAATGGAAATGTAGAGTCTTGAGCTTTTTCCAATCTTTGTCCTTAGCATTTTGAGGGGTCCACATCTCTAGTCCATGCCATGCCAATCATTGAACTTCCTGAAATATTTAACTTGAATGGATATTAGTTCAATGAGCTATATGTTGTTATTAATTACCAAAACCACCTGCAGATTAGTTGCACTTTCAATCTCCCCCTTTTTGGCAATTGATGACAACATATAGATCAAATCTACGACAAATGATAATAGGAATGAAATACATCTTCGCTTTGAGAAGTATGTGATAAGCAAGAGCTCCCCCTAAATTTGTGCATTATTTAAGATTTGCTTTTGAATGCAAATGCACAATCGATTATAATCATGGGTTACTCTTCCATGTCACATACATCTTGGTGGTGAGCTCAAAATGATAAGATTTAAGCAACAAACACTCATCACCAAAATAAACAAGTGAATGATCATACACAATCATGCAAGCACACATTAACCGTAGTATAATCAACCACATAAGTATCTCACGAGTATAAGCAAATTGTAGCAATACCCAAATGAACTGAGTAGCAAGCAAAAACCAACAAAGAAAAGGAAAACTCTCTCTCTCTCTCTCTCTGTGACGCCCGGATAATTACGCTACAGTAATTCCGCGCTAATGACGCCACGTCACCACGATCATTGTTTCTAATCTCGTGTTAGTTCGAAACCGATCCAAATTAAAAGTTTAGTTAAAAGAAAACAACAAAAGATTTTAAATAACAAACTAAAATGTTCAAGCTGTGTCAAATAAATCGTAAGTAAATATGCTGGAGAAACCACACCTTTTTAAAATTCTTAAATAATATGAGATGAATAAAACAGCAGCAAAAACAATTATTTAAATACCTTTTGTAATTAATAAAATGTCAAACTAATTTATTGAGGACTGGACCTTTTGGGTATGGACGAAGTTGAATTACTAATTTATATAATAAGTATATATTTTATTAAAACTAATATAATAGGATAGAAGACTATAACAGAAAAAGTAAAATAGATAAAAGAAAAACAAACAACAAAAAAATAGAAAAACCTAACTAAGTTAAAACTCCCCCCGGGCCCAACCGGCCCAACCGACCCCTATAACCCCCCACCCCACAGTGGGGGAAATATCCCCCTCTCCCTCGCACCGACACACCCCCCTTTTTCGTCTGGATCGGTATCGACCCCTCTCCGCCGCTCGACGCCCGACGCCGCCCCGGCTTCGGATCATCGCCACCGGACGCCCTTGCCGGAGCCGGCCGTCTCCTCACAGCGCGACCACGCCTGAAGCCCGCCGGCCTCAACGAACACTTCCCCGAACTCCCTCACCGTGAGCTTCCGCGCCCCGCTTTTCCTCCCCGCGCCCGTTCGCCGTTGCCCCACTGCACTACTCGCCGTCGGCCCGCCCGCGCTACCCCCTTGCCCCGCCGCGCCTGGTCCCCCCCGGTGCGCTGGAGACTGACTACCTCGTCCTCTCCTGCACTCCTGCGCCGCCGCTCATCCGTTCTGCAGCCGCTGCCCCGCCCTCTGCCTCACCTCCTCTCGCGGCCAGCCCTGGCCACCGGCGCCCCGCCGTGCCTAGCTGCTCCCGGTGCCTCCGGTGAGCCCTGTCCCGAGCCCCACCTTCTTCCCGCGGTCGCCGCTTCTAGCCACAGCCGTCGCCGAACCGCGCTCCTCCCAGCCAGGCCCCGCCAGCTCATGGCGGCCCCGCCCCGGCGCCTGCCGCGCACGTCGCCCTCCGCCGGCGTATCCCGCCGGCGCCCCATCGCTTGCGCGCCGTGGCCCTCCCATCGCCCGGCGGCCTGCCCGGCGGCCTGTCCGGCGGCCTGTCCCGTGCGCCCGGATGGGCAGCGCCCTGGCCGGGCAGGCGCCCGTTCGCCCGCGCCCGATAGCCCTCCAGTGGCCTCCTGTGCCACTGGCAGGCGGGGCCCTTACAAAAGTTTTAAAAAATATATATATATATATACATATAACTAATTAATTAACTTAATTAATTAGGTTTAAATAGACTAAATATCAGTTAGTCTAATTAGTCATGTAATTAGTTAGTTCAGTCAATGACACGTGGGCCCCATTGGACCCACAGGTCAGTTTTGACCTAGTCAACCGAACTGTTGATTGATGACCTCAGCATTGCATCATGCTGACATCAGCAGACACTATTCTGGATAATGTTCTATTAAATTAATTAATTAAATTCTAGAAATTAATAAAAACTTTAGAAAATCATATCTTTTAAACCGTAACTCGGATGAAAATATTTTATATATGAAAGTTGCTCGGAACGACGAGACGAATCCGAATACGGGGTCCGTTCGTCCGCCACACATCTCTATCTTACCGAACGTGCAACTTTCCCCTCCATTTCATCTGCCCGAAAATGCCTAACACCGGGAATACTTTCCCGAATGTTATTCCTCTTCGCCTGTATCACCGAGCACCGCGTTAGGTCACACGTAGCACCGCCTTTTGCCATGTTATGCTTTGTGATGCTATTGTTTGCTCTGTTATTTATTTGTTTCCCCTTCGTTGCTTATTTCGGTAGACTCCGATACTGTGATAGCCCCCGAGACCATTGATGCTTCGGTGTTCGACTACGGCTACGATTCCGAAGATTCCTTTCATCTGCAGAGCTTCTAGGCAAGTCCCCCCCCTTTGATCACCAGATATCGCCTATTCTTCTCTCTACTGCTTTGCATTAGAGTAGTGTAGCATGTTACTGCTTTCGATACTCCTATTCTGCTGCATAGCCTGTCATTGTTGCTACCACTGTTGATACTTTACCTGCAATCCTAAATGCTTAGTATAGGATGCTAGTATTCCATCAGTGGCCCTACACCCTTGTCCGTCTGCCCTGCTATTCTATTGGGCCGTGATCACTTGGGGGTGATCACGGGTATATATTACATACACTTATACATGACACATGATGTGACTAAAGTCGGGTCGGCTCATTGAGTACCCGCAAGTGATTTGTTGTGGGGGGCTGAAAGGACAGGTGGCTCCATCCAGGTAGTGGTGGGCCTAGGTTCCTGACGGCCCCCAAGTGGATCTTTGTGGCGGAGCGACAGGGGCAGGTTGAGACACCCGGTGGAGAGGTGGCCTGGCCCTGGTCGTTGTCCGCGGTTATTTCATAATAACACGCTTAACGAGTTTGGATATTTGATCTGAGTCTGGCCATTTGGTCTATACGCACTAACCAGCTGCGTGGGAACAGTTATGGGCACTCGACGTCTTGGTATCAGCCGAAGCCTTCTTGACGTCAGCGGCTTAGCGGCGCGCGCCGGGTTGGACCGCGTAACGCAACTTCCTTAGTAATGGAGGTTGCTAGGTCTGCTCACCGGCCGCGTACGCAACGTGTAGGTGTGCGTTGGGCGATGGGCCCGGACCCCTGCGTGCTTAGGACTTAGACCGGCGTGCTGACCTCTCTGCTGTGCTTAGGTCGGGCTGCGACGTGTTGATCTTCCGAGGCCGGGCATGACCCTGGAAAGTGTGTCCGGCCAAATGGGATCAAGCGTGCTGGGTTATGTGGTGCACCCCTGCAGGGAAGTTAATCTATTCGAATAGCCGTGTCCCTCGGTAAAAGGACGCCCCGGAGTTGTATTCCGATCTCATGATAACTAGAACCAGATACTTAATAAAACACACCCTTACAAGTGCCAGAGATAACTCGGTGGTTGCTCTCTCACAGGGTGATGTGAGGGAGGATCGCCGAGTAGGGTTATGCTATACGATGTTACTTGGTGAACTTACCATCTATTTCCCTTCTACTGCTTCAAGACGGAGGCTGCGTGACGCGAGGATACTTGTTACTTTCCAGCTACCCTCATCCTCTGCTGCAAGATGGAGGTTACGAGAAGCGTAGTCTTCGATTGGATTAGCTATCCCCCTCTTATTCTGCTTTCTGCAGTTCAGTCCACATATATTACCCCTTTACACAGATACCATTGCATATGTAGTGTAGATCCTTGCTTGCGAGTACTTTGGATGAGTACTCACGGTTGCTTTCTCCCCCTTTTCCCCTTTTGTTCCTTCTTCTCGGATGACGCAACCAGATGGTGGAGCCCAGGACCCAGAAGATCCAGAGGAAGTTTCTGCGTGAAGATCGGCTTCGAGGAGTAGTTAGGAGGTCCCAGGCAGGAGGCCTTGCCTTTTCGACCGTCGTTACTTTTTTGCTAGCCTTCTTAAGGCAAACTTGTTTAACTTATGTCTGTACTCAGATATTATTGCTTCCGCTGACTCTTGTGTTTTCGAGCTTATGTATTCTAGCCCTCGAGGCCCCTGGCTTGTAATATAAAGCTTGTATATTTTTAATTTGTGTCTAGAGTTGTGTTGTGATATCTTCCAGTGAGTCCCTGATCTTGGTCGTACACATTTGCGTGCATGATCAGTGTACGGACAAATCGGGGGCGTCACAAGTTGGTATCAGAGCCGACTGCCTGTAGGAATCCCCCTTTCCAACTCCTTGGCCGAAGTTGAGTCTAGTATTTGAAAAACTGATTTACTAACTTGGCTGTGTGGCTTACGGGCCCACGTCGCCAATTGGGTGGTATGAGGATCTTTTATTCCTCGTCTTTACTCTGGGACTCTGATTTCTCTTCTATTCGGGATAAATGAATTTTGCAAAATCTAACATTTGGATCTCGTTATCACTTTCACCCGGAGAGCACCTTATTACCGATGATCGTCTGCTGCACCAGAAGAACCTGAAGATACTCTCCGCTGTTAACCCGAGAACTTGTGTTCATCGCCTTTGTAATTCACTGCCACCGATATATCCCTATGGATATCTGCATGCACTTGTCATACTCATGATCATTCCTCGTCGCTCTTGTTGTTACAAGAGGCCTCGAAATATTCTCCGTTGTCTCGAGAGTCCTTTGAGTTTATTGTCTTGCAGTTTTGTTTCGCGTGAAAACCCTTACGGTTATTTCGTCGCATTTATCGAGGACCGGTGCTTCTCAATTGTTCATGTGTCTCACAAAATTCTTCTGAATACTTTTCGATCTTTCGAAAATCCTCTGCAGCCAGTTACTCTTGAAATTCTTGCTGGCTTGCGTTATGGTTAATTCCATGTGACTAGTAGTCTTCGTTAGCATCCCTTGTCTTAGCCATTTTGAGCCAATTGATTTAATGTGTGCGTATGCACGCAGTCATCGGGTTATCCTTTTTGAAATTATCTTTCCAACTCAGACGTCATTCCGGACATGAGTTGGTTCTCGGCAATTCAAACCTTTATTGATTGTCCAACTAAGTGTTTTGAACTTATCCATCCTGGATCAGAGCGTCTGCTTCTGATCCTTCGTTTTGGAAACCATAATTTCTTTCTATTTAAGCTTCATACTAATCAGGTGATTCTTGAATCTGATGCCTCTGCATTCTTCTTCCTCTGAGTGAGTACCGATACTCACATCAGCTCCGTTGTGGATCGCTCGATCCTTTGTTGAAATATTATCCGACAGTGTCCTTCGTATACAAAAAAAACCTCGAAAAGTTCTGTCCCTGATGCATAATACCTTCGGTAAATTGTCTCCTCTTCTTTGACAACCATGCTCTCCCTTGGAGCTGGTGATATTTACTTTTGAAACTTGTAGTATATGTTACTAAGATGCCCGATGTGTGGAACCTATGCCTTCCCCCTAATCCGTGAAAACCCGAAAGTTTTCAGAAGTCATACTCTTCCGATGTTCTACCAGTTAAAATTCCAACACTACAGTTTTATTAAAGCGAGAGGTGAATGAAATGATATGCATTAAAGAAGTGGGAGTCGACCTTGAATTTGTGTTCATGCCCATGAAAATGATGTAGACCGTCTCGGAAGCTTCTTGCAAAATGAATTATTGTCTGAATAATCCTTTCGGTATCTTTAAATTGATCCCTTGCAGTTATGGTTCCGACCATGCTATCCTTATTCAATATATCTGGAAGAAATTCATTCCCGTGCCTCGTCAATTTTTGACAAGGTTAAAATATCTTCTGTCGTCGGTCAACGACTCAGTTCTACTACTATCATGTTCTGCCTTCGAGTTTTACCCTCCGGTATCTCGAGGATATCATGCCTTTGCACTTCCTCTTACTAACTTTGTTGAAGTAATAACTTCCTTGTCGTAATCACTCTACGGGTTCTAGGTTGCCGTCAACCGAGGACACCGTTTAGTAAATCAAATCTGCTCTAAAAATTCAACACCCCTAGTAGATGTTACTGGGAAATTTTAAACTCAAGATGGTTTATTCCTAGACTATCGGGTACATCCCTTGTCTAGCTATCTTTGACTGTGCTACCTCGTCCTTCTTTGGTGCACGAATTCTTCAGAGATTGAGCACAACTTACGTCGAGCTTTCAGCATCTGGTTGCTTGTTCAGAAAGGCAACTTCGATTCCGAGCTTGCATCTTATTTGTTGTTCCTATGACTTCCATGTCATCATTCCCTGCTTGATGACGTCGCTGTTTGATTGCATTCTCTTGAAAACTCCCGACAAATGAGTCGTGATCACCTTCAACACTTTGACTTCTTCCGAGATGTCAACTTAGTTCATGATGAGAAATACCCTCCTTGCCCTCGATGATTTTTGTTATCATTGACAACACCCTTGACTTCCTTTCATCGCGAGCTTGTCCATGTTATGGATGCAACTTGCTATCCAGCTTGTATTCTGTTCTGCCTTGAAGTATTATTTTCATTATGTCCAGAATGTTGTGAGAATTGCTCCGCCTCTTAGAAATTCTCGGTATGATGATACTTTCACCATCACCATTCTTCCTTGGTCCTCGTGTTGTTTTTAACCGGGATACCAATATGCTAACTATGCTGCTTGAGTTCTGTACTTCTAGCAAGCCAATTGCTTTGAAGTCAACGATCGATAGTTCGTTCTTCGACTGTTGGCTATTGAATCGTCACACTAAGATTGATCTTGCTGCCTAAGGTCATATTTCGGGCACACCTTCCAACTATTGATTAATGGTGTATGTTTTCCTCGAGCATACAACATTATACCATTTGAATTGACAAGTGTCATCTTCTTGTTCACATTATTGTGGAAATCCATCCGTTTGGAATTCTCGATAAATTGACGCTGAGCCCATCAGCCACCTACTCATCCTCTCCTTGGTTAAATGATGAACTATTGTTTTGGGAAACCGCTCCCATAGTTCATTTCTCGAGAATCTTGCAATTCCATTTCGTCGATTTGTGATGCACCTCTTCTTCTCGAACATCCCGAGTCTGAGGTAAAACGACACCAATCGGATCTGAATCTCGGTCAGGTATGATGGTTGGGACAACTTTACAGTAGTTATAATATTGGTCCTTTGATGACTCGGTAATATGATGTCATGCCTAGCACCCCTGCCGGAGGACCTATTATTATAATCTCTTTTGCAAGGATAACCATTCTTCCAGGAGGAAATTATAAGACTTATTATATAAGTTGTTCCTGATGAATCCTTTGTGTATCCAAGTCTGACCCTTGATTGAAAAACCATATCATTGCTACCTCGAAGCATGACTATGATACCCCGCTCATCAACAAGAACATTGGAGGCGCGATGCTAAATGTTTCTTGGTCAGTTATCCAAACACTGTTGTATGGGTAACATCTTGATTAATCCTTGCCTCTTTATCTGAATGGTTGGATACTTGCTCTCCAACCCTGTATGTCATGTTCTGCTTGTCCATGGGAAGGACATACTCCAAGTAATTGTGTGTAATCACAATTTTCCTTTCCATTTGTTTGTTTAACCTTTCCTTGATCTACATATAATCTAAGCAGTAATAATTCTCTGCTTATGTAAACACCTCGTTGTACAACTCTGTCAGTACGACATTGATTCTATTGTTAATAACATTCCAGTACTGCCGGTGGACGAAAACTTTGCCTACCGGTCCGCCTCATTTCAACGAGCAAGACAATGGTTCTCCTTGTTCCCCGTCCTTGGTACCGACATTGTTGCCAACTTAGCTGACAGACTATTCTCTGACATGCCTTGCTTTCTGTGCAAGATGTCATCACCCTTCCTACTTTCAACCCACATGGTGGGCCCATAACCCACAGGTCCACTGGATCGAAACCTGACTCTTCTTTACAACCCGAATTCTATGGTATCCTTTGCACCTGGCTTCGTATATGATTCACGAGCTAAATTAGACTATGTTTCATCCTGGTATCAAACACCATGTTATTCACGTTGTTCAAGCCCTATTCCAGCTTCTGTCTAGGCATCGAATGATTGCCTACCCATTTGAAACTTTGGTACCATCGTATAGTGCACTCAGTGAATTCATCGAAATACTACTCGTAGGGTACTTCGTGTATCACTTTCTGAATTCGCCGTCGTATGCACAGACTTCGTGGAGATACGTTCCTCCAAAGTTTTTCCCCCTGGTCGCGTTCGTAGGACGATGGAGACCCCAAAGAAAGGATGACGGCTTGTTCACGATGACTTGAAGCAGAGAAATGAAGACATCAACGAAAGGGTTCAACCGCTTCGAAAGGGGCAGTCAAGACCGAGAAGACTCGCTAGAATTTCACTACCAGCACTTCCCACCCCCCTTACTCCACCGCTTAAATCTCAGGACGAGATTTCTTGTAGTGGAGGAGAATTGTGACGCCCGGATAATTACGCTACAATAATTCCGCGCTAATGACGCCACGTCACCACAATCATTGTTTCTAATCTCGTGTTAGTTCGAAACCGATCCAAATTAAAAGTTTAGTTAAAAGAAAACAACAAAAGATTTTAAATAACAAACTAAAATGTTCAAGCTGTGTCAAATAAATCGTAAGTAAATATGCTAGAGAAACCACACCTTTTTAAATTTTTTAAATAATATGAGATGAATAAAACAGCAGCAAAAACAATTATTTAAATACCTTTTGTAATTAATAAAATGTCAAACTAATTTATTGAGGACTGGACTTTTTGGGTATGGACGAAGTTGAATTACTAATTTATATAATAAGTATATATTTTACTAAAACTAATATAATAGGATACAAGACTATAACAGAAAAAGTAAAATAGATAAAAGAAAAACAAACAACAAAAAAATAGAAAAACCTAACTAAGTTAAAACTCCCCCCGGGCCCAACCGGCCCAACCGACCCCTATAACCCCCCACCCCACAGTGGGGGAAATATCCCCCTCTTCCTCGCACCGACACACCCCCCCCTTTTTCGTCTGGATCGGGATCAACCCCTCTCCGCCGCTCGACGCCCGACGCCGCCCCGGCTTCGGATCATCGCCACCGGACGCCCTTGCCGGAGCCGGCCGTCTCCTCACAGCGCGACCACGCCTGAAGCCCGCCGGCCTCAACGAACGCTTCCCCGAACTCCCTCACCGTGAGCTTCCGCGCCCCGCTTTTCCTCCCCGCGCCCGTTCGCCGTTGCCCCACTGCACTACTCGCCGTCGTCCCGCCCGCGCTACCCCCTTACCCGGCCGCGCCCTGCTCCCCCCCGGTGCGCCGGAGACTGACTACCTCATCCTCTCCGGCACTCCCGCGCCGCCGCTCATCCGTTCTGCAGCCGCTGCCCCGCCCTCTGCCTCACCTCCTCTCGCGGCCAGCCCTGGCCACCGGCGCCCCGCCGTGCCCAGCTGCTCCCGGTGCCTCCGGCGAGCCACCCCCCCGCCTGTGTGCCCTGTCCCGAGCCCCACCTTCCTCCCGCGGTCGCCGCTTCTAGCCACAGCCGTCGCCGGACCACACTCCTCCCAGCCAGGCCCCGCCAGCTCGTGGTGGCCCCGCCCCGGCGCCTGCCGCGCGCGTCGCCCTCCGCCTGCGTATCTCGCCGGCGCCCCATCGCTTGCGCGCCGTGGCCCTCCCATCGCCCGGCGGCCTGCCCGGCGGCCTGTCCCGTGCGCCCGGATGGGTAGCGCCCTGGCCGGGCAGGCGCCCGTTCGCCCGCGCCCGATAGCCCTCCAGTGGCCTCCTGTGCCACTGGCAGGCGGAGCCCTTACAAAAGTTTAAAAATATATATATATATATATATATACATATAACTAATTAATTAACTTAATTAATTAGGTTTAAATAGACTAAATATCAGTTAGTCTAATTAGTCATGTAATTAGTTAGTTCAGTCAATGACACGTGGGCCCCATTGGACCCACAGGTCAGTTTTGACCTAGTCAACCGAACTGTTGATTGATGACCTCAGCATTGCATCATGCTGACATCAGCAGACACTATTCTGGATAATGTTCTATTAAATTAATTAATTAAATTCCAGAAATTAATAAAAACTTTAGAAAATCATATCTTTTAAACCGTAACTCGGATGAAAATATTTTATATATGAAAGTTGCTCGGAACGACGAGACGAATCCGAACACGCGGTCCGTTCGTCCGCCACACATCTCTATCTTACCGAACGTGCAACTTTCTCCTCCGTTTCATCTGCCCGAAAATGCCTAACACCGGGAATACTTTCCCGGATGTTATTCCTCTTCGCCTGTATCACCGAGCAGCGCGTTAGGTCACACGTAGCACCGTCTTTTGCCATGTTATGCTTTGTGATGCTATTGTTTGCTTTGTTATTTATTTGTTTCCCCTTCGTTGCTTATTTCGGTAGACTCCGATACTGTGATAGCCCCCGAGACCATTGATGCTTCGGTGTTCTACTACGGCTACGATTCCGAAGATTCCTTTCATCTGCAGAGCTTCCAGGCAAGCCCCCCCCTTTGATCACCAGATATCGCCTATTCTTCTCTCTACTGCTTGCATTAGAGTAGTGTAGCATGTTACTGCTTTCGATACTCCTATTCTGCTGCATAGCCTGTCATTGTTGCTACCACTGTTGATACTTTACCTGCAATCCTAAATGCTTAGTATAGGATGCTAGTATTCCATCAGTGGCCCTACACCCTTGTCCGTCTGCCCTGCTATTCTATTGGGCCGTGATCACTTGGGGGTGATCACGGGTATATATTACATACACTTATACATGACACATGATGTGACTAAAGTCGGGTCGGCTCATTGAGTACCCGCAAGTGATTAGTTGTGGGGGGCTGAAAGGACAGGTGGCTCCATCCAGGTAGTGGTGGGCCTAGGTTCCTGACGGCCCCCAAGTGCATCTTTGTGGCGGAGCGACAGGGGCAGGTTGAGACACCCGGTGGAGAGGTGGCCTGGCCCTGGTCGTTGTCCGCGGTTATTTCATAATAACACGCGTAACGAGTTTGGATATTTGATCTGAGTCTGGCCATTTGGTCTATACGCACTAACCAACTGCGTGGGAACAATTATGGGCACTCGACGTCGTGGTATCAGCCGAAGCCTTCTTGACGTCAGCGGCTTAGCGGCGCGCGCCGGGTTGGACCGCGTAACGCAACTTCCTTAGTAATGGAGGTTGCTAGGTCTGCTCACCGGCCGCATACACAACGTGCAGGTGTGCGTTGGGCGATGGGCCCGGACCCCTGCGCGCTTAGGACTTAGACCGGCAACTTCCTCTCTGCTGTGCTTAGGTCGGGCTGCGACGTGTTGATCTTCTGAGGCCGGGCATGACCCTGGAAAGTGTGTCCGGCCAAATGGGATCAAGTGTGCTGGGTTATGTGGTGCACCTCTGCAGGGAAGTTAATCTATTCGAATAGCCGTGTCCCTCGGTAAAAGGACGACCCGGAGTTGTATTCCGACCTCATGATAACTAGAATCAGATACTTAATAAAACACACCCTTACAAGTGCCAGAGATAACTCGGTGGTTGCTCTCTCACAGGGTGATGTGCGGGAGGATCGCCGAGTAGGGTTATGCTATACGATGTTACTTGGTGAACTTACCATCTATTTCCCTTCTACTGCTTCAAGACGGAGGCTGCGAGAGGCGAGGATACTTGTTACTTTCCAGCTACCCTCATCTTCTGCTGCAAGATGGAGGTTACGAGAAGCGTAGTCTTCGATTGGATTAGCTATCCCCCTCTTATTCTGCTTTCTGTAGTTCAGTCCACATATATTACCCCTTTACACAGATACCATTGCATATGTAGTGTAGATCCTTGCTTGCGAGTACTTTGGATGAGTACTCACGGTTGCTTTCTCCCCCTTTTCCCCTTTTGTTCCTTCTTCTCGGATGACGCAACCAGATGGTGGAGCCCAGGACCCAGAAGATCCAGAGGAGGTTTCTACGTGAAGATCGGCTTCGAGGAGTAGTTAGGAGGTCCCAGGCAGGAGGCCTTGCCTTTTCGATCGTCGTTACTTTTGTGCTAGCCTTCTTAAGGCAAACTTGTTTAACTTATGTCTGTACTCAGATATTATTGCTTCCGCTGACTCTTGTGTTTTCGAGCTTATGTATTCGAGCCCTCGAGGCCCCTGGCTTGTAATATAAAGCTTGTATATTTTTAATTTGTATCTAGAGTTGTGTTGTGATATCTTCCAGTGAGTCCCTGATCTTGGTCGTACACATTTGCGTGCATGATTAGTGTACGGACAAATCGGGGGCGTCACACACACACTCTCTCTCTCTCTCTCTCTCTCTCTCTCTCTCTCTCTCTCTCTCTCTCTCTCTCTCTCGAAGCCTAATGATCTATAAACTGCCCCCCCTTTGGCAACAAGTTACCAAAAAACTCGAAAATTCATAGTGCTATACGACACTCTAGGCACGATCTCCGGGAGCTACTAATGAAGTCTTCTCGCTGGTGGCTCCGATGTGCCTAGACGGTGTGGAGATAAGTGCATTTATGACCCACAAGTGTAGGGATCTATCGTAGTCCTTACGATAAGTAAGAGTGTCGAACCCAACAAGGAGTAGAAGGAAATGATAGGCTGTTTTCAGTAAGGTATTTCCTCCAAGCACTGAAATTATCGGTAACATATAGTTTTGTGATAAGGTGATTGGTAGCAAGTGAAAAATAGCAAAAGTAAATAAGGTGCAGCAATATGGACCAATCCTTTTTGTAGCAAAGGACAAGCCTGGACAAACTCTTATATGAAGGAAAGCGCTCCCGAGGACACATGGGAATTATCGTCAAGCTAGTTTTCATCACGTTCATATGATTCGCGTTCGGTACTTTGATAATTTGGTATATGGGTGGACCGGTGCTTGGGTGCTGTCCTTACTTGGACAAGCATCCCACTTATGATTAACCTCTATTGCAAGCATCCACAACTATAAAAGAAGTATTAAGGTAAACCTAACCATAGCATGAAACTTATGGATCCAAATCAGCCCCTTACGAAGCAACGCATAAACTAGGGTTTAAGCTTCTGTCACTCTAGCAACCCATCATCTACTTATTACTTTGCAATGCCTTCCTCTAGGCCCAAACAATGGTGAAGTGTCATGTAGTCAATGTTCACATGACACCACTAGAGGAGAGACATCATACATCTGATCAAAATATCGAACGAACACCAAATTCACATGACTACTTATAGCAAGACTTCTCCCATGTCCTCAGGAACAAAAGTAACTACTCACAAGACATAATATTGTTCATGATCAGAGGGGTATTAATATGCATAATGGATCTGAACATATGATCTTCCACCAAGTAAACCAACTAGCATCAACTACAAGGAGTAATCAACACTACTAGCAACCCACAGGTACCAATCTGAGGTTTTGGTACAAAGATTAGATACAAGAGATGAACTAGGGTTTGAGAGGAGATGGTGCTTGTGAAGATGTTGATGAAGATAACCCTCCCCAAGATGGGAGAGTTGTTGGTGATGACGGCGGTGATGATTTCCCCCTCCCGGAGGGAAGTATCCCCGACAGAACCGCTCCGCCGAAGCCCTAGATTGGTTCTGCCTCGAGACGGCGGTGTCTGGTCCCGAAAGCCTCCTTCTGATTTTTCCATGTTAAAACACCTCATATAGGAGAAGATGGGCATCGGGGGGTCACCGGCTGGCCCACGAGGCAGGGGGCACGCCCAGGGGGAGGGGGCGCGCCCCCAACCCTCATGGACAGGTGGTGGCCCCCCTGGTGGATCTCTTTCGCCAGATATTTTTTATATTTTCTGAAACGGTGTTTTGTGGAGTTTTAGAGCTTTTTGAGTTGTGCAGAATAGGTTTCCAATGTTTGCTCCTTTTCCAGCCCAGAATTCCAGCTGTCGGCATTCTCCCTCTTCATGTAAACCTTGTAAAATAAGAGAGAAAAGGCATAAGTATTGTGACATAACGTATAATAACAGCCCATAGTGCAATAAATATCAACATAAAAGCATGATGCAAAAATGGACATATCAACTCCCCCAAGCTTAGACCTCGCTTGTCCTCAAGCAAAAGCCGATATCGAAAAATATGTCCACATGTTTAGAGATAGAGGTGTCGATAAAAATAAAATACAGACATGAGGGCATCATGATCATTCTTATAACAACAACACATAAATATTGGCATATGATTCTTATGCTAAAGTAACAATTCATTCACAATGTCAAGTATGACTCAGAAACTTCATTGAAAACCAACAAACTATGATCTCAGTCATTGAAGCAATTGCAATTTATCATAACATCGGAAAGAGTCAATGTAAGAGCTTTTCAGCAAGCCCACATACTCAACTATCATATAGTCTTTCACAATTGCTCACACTCACGCAATACTTATGGGTATGGAGTTTTAATCGGACAAAGAGAAAGATAGGGGCTTATGGTATTGCCTCCCAACCTTCTACCTCAAGGGCAATGTCAACAGTAATAGACCATGATAACTTACATCCAAGTGGGTATATATGTCAGGATCTTTCCAACACAATGTGCTTGCCAAAGGATAAAATGTAAAAAGGAAAGGTGATTATCACCTTGACTCTTATAAGGCAAGAATAATAGATAGGCCCTTCGCAGAGGGAAGCAGAGGTTGTCATGTGCTTGTATGGTTGGATGCACAAAGTCTTAGCGCAAAGGAACAACACTTTATATTGCCACTTGTGATAAGGACCTTTATTATGCAGTCCGTTGCTTTTATTACTTGCATATCACAAGATCGTATAAATCTTATTTCCTCCACACTAATAAATCATACATATTTTAGAGAATTTACAACCATGACAACTTACTTGAAGGATCTTACTCAATCCATAGGTAGGTATGATGGACTCTCATGGCAAAACTGGGATTTAAGGATGTATGGAAGCACAAGTAGTATCTCTATTTGGTGCAAGGAGTTTTGGCTAGCATGAGGGGGAAAGGCAAGCTCAACATGTTGGATGATCCATGACAATATACTTTATTTCGAATATAAGAAAACATAACCCATTATGTTGTCTTCCTTGTCCAACATCAACTCTTTAGCATGTCATATTTTAATGAGTGCTCACAATCATAAAAGATGTCAAAGATAGTATATTTGTATGTGAAACCTCTCTTTCTTTATTACTTCCTATTAATTGCAACGATCACCAAAATTATGTTTGTCAACTCTCAACAACTTGTATTCATCATACTCTTTATATGTGAAGTCATTACTTCCCATAATATCAATATGATCTCTTTGATACTTTTTATATTTTCTTTTATTCTCTCATGACCAAAGTGAGGAAATCAAGCCCTTGACTCAACACTAATCTTTATTATATAGCTCACGGACTTGATTACAAAGGTAAAGATCAAAAAGCAAAAGCTCACAACTAGATCATGCTAACTTTATTCTACTAGATCAAGATATTACCAAAAGGATCGAACTAAGAAAAACGGTAAAGATAGGAGTGTGATGGTGATACAATACCGGGGCACCTCCCCCAAGCTTGGCAGTTGCCAAGGGGAGTGCCCATACCCATATGATTATGTCTCCTTCTTTGGAGGTGGTGATGGAGTTGACTTTTTCCTTAACTTGCGCTTAAGGATATAATTTTGCTCCCCTAGGTCATTGATATCCTGATCAAGGTTTAATATCTTCTTGCATAGTTCCTGCTTGTTTTCCTGCAAAAGGCGAAAATGGATAAACTCCATCGTAGGTTTCTTTGCTCTGTCAGGGAGGCTTGACTTTTTGAACTCACATGCATGTCCCCAGGTTGAGGTAGTAGGACTTCATGTTCATCTGAGCTGGTCCAATCCTTTCCCTTGGGATCATGGTCTTCTTCTTCCTCCGTGGTCCAACCATAGTGCTCCCAGTCCCCATAGACCTTAGGGTCAGCAAGGATATCAGCCACATAGCTTTCTCCCTCTAAATCCTGGGACGACATATTGCTCTTATCTGCGACAGAAACAACTCGAAACGAAAACAGAGGATTTTTGCGTGATACGGTGGGCAAAACCTTCGGGAGAATATATAATGAATTTTTACCGACCAAAAGGAGTAACGTGCAAGAAATCGGAGTCTGGGAGGCACATGAGGTGCCCACGAGGCACGGGGGCGCGCCCAGGGGAAGGGGGTGCACCCTCCACTCTCGTGAACGCCTCGTGTCCTTTACAGACTGCCTCTTATTTTTCTATTCTTCTAAATATTCCAAAACGGTGAAAAATTGCCATTAGAACTGTTTTGGAGTCGGTTTACTTACCGTACCACATACCTCTTCCTTTCTGGGGTCTGAATCGTTCTGGAAAGTATCCCTTATGTATTCCTCCGGGGTTACGGTTTCAATAACATTGGTGTCAACATTTATAGGGTTACCTGAGATATAATGTTTGATTCTTTGACCGTTCACCACCTTCGGATTCGTGCCTTCGAAGTTGTTGATTTTATGGCACCGGAACGATAGACATCCTCGATAACGTAAGGACCTTCCCATTTAGAGAGATTTTTCCTACAAAAAATCTTAAACGAGAAACCATAGTGCCCACCTTAGGCTCTTGCCACTCTTTGTTCCATAGTCCATCAAAGCAATACTCAAAACTTGAAAACTTCACAACACAAAACTTAGACAAAAATCTCGTGAGCTCCGTTAGTATAAGAAAACAAACCACTACTCAAAGGTGCTGTAATGAATTTATTCTTTGTTTATATTGGTGTTAAACCTACTGTATTCCAACTTCCCTATGATTCATACTTCCCAATACTACTCATAGATGCATTGAAATAAGCAAACAACACACGAAAAACAAATTCTGTCAAAAACAGAACAGTCTGTAGTAATCTGTAACTTTCGCATAGTTCTGTAACTCCAATTTTTTTGAAATAATTTGGTAAACATGAGGAATTTATCTATTAATCATCTGCAAAAAGAATCAACTAAATAGCAAACTCCAGTAAAATCTGGTGACCATTCTAGCAAGCGCTAACGATTCTGTTTTTCACAGCAAGATCATATAGACTTCACACAAGTCTTCCCAAAGGTTCTACTTGGCACAAACACTAATTAATACACAAAACCACATCTAAACAGAAGCTAGATGCAATATTTATTCCTAAACAGAAGCAAAAATAAAAATATAAAATTGGGTTGCCTCCCAACAAGCGCTATCGTTTTACGCCCCTAGCTAGGCACGGTACATGGATAGATCTAGGTATTGCCATCTTTGGAAGGCAATCCATAAGTGGCTCTCATAATAGATTCATATGGTAGTTTAATTTTCTTCCTAGGAAAGTGTTCCATGCCTTTCCTTAACGGAAATGGGAGCCTAATATTTCCTTCCTTCATATCAATAATTGCACCAATCGTTCTAAGGAAAGGTCTACCAAGAATAATAGGACATGAAGGATTGTAATCTATATCAAGAACAATGAAATCTACGGGCACATAATTCCTATTGGCAACAATAAGAACATCCACGTGGAAGAAACCCTCGAACATATGGTCTTCACCTGCGTTTTTAGCAAAAATTCCTGGGAGAAAATTGACATGAGATGGGACCCCTTCACTAATAGGATGCAAGCCATCCAAGGTCAAAGAAACAACCATTCGTCACCTTTATTCATGGAGAAATTCACTATAGCTGCTTGGAGTATCTGGAAGGAGAGGAATAATCATCACTTCAGAGCCATACGGCCCTCCTTCCAATCTTGGCTTGACAGATTTAAAAGATACTTTGGACAACTACAACACAGGGTTAAAGAGGCGCATAAGCCTCTAGTGCTTGATTTTGTAGCCTCTCTTTAATTCAAAACCCCCTTACTTAGTCTTCCTCCCCCTCAGCCACAAAGTGGCCGGGCCTCATCCCATGTAAATATCCATTTGTACAGTACACTATTTTGTTTAATGCATTAATACAGTAGGAGTCTTTCCTACTGTTCACGGTAAAAAAAACAATAAGAACATCATTAATCCTTCCCATAGGTTTCTTAATAGTGGAATCTGCAAGATGCAAATTTAAAGAACAATCATCAAGCTCATGGAAACCTAGAAAATCACACAAAGTTTTTGGGATATTGGAGACACTTGCACCCAAATCACACAAAGCAAAGCATTCATGATCTTTAATTTTAATTTTAATAGTAGGTTCCCACTCATCATAAAGCTTTCTAGGGATAGAAACTTCCATTTAAGTTTTTCTTCATAAGATTGCATCAAAGCATCAACTATGTGTTTGGTAAAAGCTTTATTTTGACAATAAGCATGCAAAGAGTTTAGTATGGATTGCAACAAGGAAATACAATCAATCAAAGGGCAACATAATTGAATCCCTTGAAATCCAAAGTAGTGGGTTCATCACTATGCAAAGTTTTAATCTCTTCACTCCCACTTTTAACAATTTTAGCATCAAGATCTAAAAACTCCGAATCATTGGGACACCTTAATGTAAACTCATCTCCAATCCTATCTTTATCTAGATTCATACTAGAAAACAAGGATCTAATTGGAGACACATCAATAACTTTCAGATCTTCAACTTTATTTTCATGATAACTAGAAGAACACGCTTTTATATAACTCTCTCTTTTAGAACGCATCCTAGCGGTCCTTTCTTTGCATTCATCAATGGAAATTCTCATAGCTTTGAGAGACTCATTGATATCATGCTTAGGTGGGATAGATCTAAGTTTCAAAGAATCAACATCAAGAGTAATTCTATCCACACTTCTAGCCAATTCATCAATTTTAAGCAATTTTTCTTCAAGCAAATCATTGAAATTCTTTTGCGAATTCATAAACTCCTTAACACTAGTTTCAAATTCAGAAGGCATCTTTCCATAAGAGTTGTTGTAGGAATTACCATAATTATTAGAGGAATTACTAGGAAAAGGCCTAGGATTAAAGTTTCCTCTATAAGCATTGTTACCAAAATTATTCCTACCAACAAAATTCACATCCAAAGATTCATTATTATTTTCAATCAACGTGGACAAAGGCATATCATCAGGATCAGAAGAAGCACTCTTAGCAGCAAATAATTTCATAAGTTCATCCATCTTTCCATTCAAAACACTAATCTCTTCAATAGATGCACTTTTTTACTAGTAGATATTTCAGTGTGCCATTGAGAATAATTAACCATAATATTATCTAGGAGTTTGGTAGCTTCTCCTAAGGTAGTTTCCATGAAAGTGCCTCCTGCGGCCGAATCTAAAAGATTTCTAGAAGCAAAATTCAAGCCAACATAAAAGTTTTGAATAATCATCCATAAGTTCAAACCATGTGTAGGGAAATTACGTATCATTAATTTCATTCTCTCCCAAGCTTGTGCAACATGCTCATGATCTAGTTGCTTAAAATTCATAATATCGTTTCTAAGAGAGATGATCTTAGCATGAGGGAAATACTTAGAGATAAAAGCATCTTTGCACTTATTCCACGAATCAATACTATTTCTAGGCAAAGAGGAAAACCAAGTTTTAGCACGATCTCTAAGTGAAAATGGAAATAACATCAATTTAACTAAATCATTATCCGTATCCCTCTTCTTTTGCATATCACACAAATCAACAAAGTTGTTTAGATGGGTAGCGGCATCTTCACTAGGAAGGCCGGAAAACTGATCTTTCATAACAAGATTCAATAGAGCAGCATTGATCTCACAAGATTCAGCATCGGTAATAGGAACAATCGGAGTGCTAATAAAATCATTATTGTTGGTATTGGAGAAGTCACATAATTTGGTATTGTTTTGAGCCATAGTGACAAGCAAGCAATCCAACACACAAGCAAACAAGAAGCAAGCAAACGATAAACACAAGGTAGAAGAAGGGCAAATAAAACGGCAAGGGTAAAGTGGGGGAGAGGCAAATAAATGTAATGCGAAGGATAAGGGTTTGTGATAGGTACTTGGTATATGACTTTTGAGTAAGCCTCCCTGGCAAAGGCACCAGAAATTCTTCTTGCTACTTCTTTAGCTTGCGTTGTATTCCCTCGAAGAGGAAAGGGTGATGCAGCACAGTAGCGTAAGTATTTCCCTCAGTTTTTGAGAACCAAGGTATCAATCCAGTAGGAGACCAAGCGTGAGTCCCTCGCACCTGCACAAACAAATAAGAACTTCACAGCCAACGTGATAAGGGGTTGTCAATCCCTTTACGATCACTTATGAAAGTGAGATCTGATAGAGATGATAGTTTGATATTTTTGGTATTTTTGGATATAAGAACAGAAAGTAAAAGCGTAAAAGTAAAGTAGATTGTAGATTGATATGTTGAGAATAGACCCGGGGGCCATAGTTTTCTCTAGTGGCTTCTCTCATGATAGCGATATTCAACGGCGGGTAAACAAATTACTGTCGAGCAATTGATAGAAAAGCGAATAATTATGAGACTATCTAGGCATGATCATTATATATAGGCATCATGTCCGAAACAAGTAGACCAAAACGATTCTGCATCTACTAGTATTACTCCACACATCGACCGCTATCCAGCATGCATCTAGAGTATTAAGTTCATAAGAACAGAGTAACGCCTTAAACAAGATGACATGATGTAGAGGGATAAACTCAAACATAGTGATATAAACCCCATCTTTTTATCCTCGATGGCAACAATACAATACGTGCCTTGCTGCCCCTACTGTCACTAGGAAAGGATGCCGCAAGATTGAACCCAAAGCCAAGCACTTCTCCCATTGCAAGAACTATAGATCTAGTAGGCCAAACCAAACCAATAATTCGAAGAGACTTGCAAGGATATTATAATCATACATCAAGAGTTCAGAAAATAACCAAATATTTCTCATAAATAATCTTGATCATAAACCCACAATTCATCGGATCTCGACAAACACACCGCAAAAAGAGATTACGTCGAAAATATCTCCTCGAAGACCGAGGAGAACTTGGTATTGAGATCCAAAGAGAGAGAAGAAGCCATCTAGATACTAGCTATGGACCCGAAGGTGTGTGGTAAACTACTCACAACTCATGGTGAGGCGATGATGATGATGTAGAAGCACTCTGTGGAAGATCCCCCCTCCGGCGGAGCTCCGGAACAGGCCCCAAGATGGGATCTCACGGGAACAGAAGGTTGCGGCGGTGGATCTAGGGTTTTCTCTATTGTTCTGGTGGTTTTGGGGGTACATAGATATATATAGGAAGAAGGAGGGCACCGGGGGCCTGATGTGGGGCCCACGAGGTAGGGGGCGCGCCCTATAGGGGGGGGGGGCACACCCCCACCCTCGTGGACGCCACCTCAGCCCTATTCCGTGGTTCTCAAGTCTCCCGTGCGTATTTTGCTCCAAAAATATCTCTCCCAAAGTTTCATTCCGTTTCGACTCCGTTTGATATTCCTTTTTTGTAAAACCCTGAAATAGGCAAAAAAATAGCAATCTAGACTGGGCCTTTGGGTTAATAGGTTAGTCCCAAAAATAATATAAAAGTGTATAACAAAGCCCATTAAACATCCAAAACATCATAAATAATAGCATGGAACAATCAAAAATTATAGATACGTTGGAGACGTATCAGTCACTGTCTAGAGTTTTACTAGCATATTGGATAACATTCAATTTCTTATCAACTCTTTGTCCTAGAACAACACCTACAACATAATCACTAGCATCGCACATAATCTCAAAGGGTAAATTCCAGCCGGGGGCTGGACAATAGGTTCAGAGATCAATGCATTCTTAAGTATTTCAAATGCTTCTAAACAATCATCATCAAAAACGAAAGGAACATCTTTCTGTAAGAGATTAGTCAGAGGCCTGGAGATTTTGGAGAAGTCCTTAATGAACCTCCTATAAAACCCGGCATGACCAAGGAAACTTCGTATACCTTTGATGTCCTTCGGACACAACATCTTTTCAATAGCATCAACCTTAGCCTTGTCAACTTCAATACCTCTTTCAAAATTTTGATGTCCCAAGACAATGCCTTCATTAACCATAAAGTGGCACTTCTCCCAATTCAAGACAAGATTAGTGTCTTCACATCTCTGCAAAACTCAATCAAGGTTGCTCAAGCAATCATGAAAAGAAGTCCCGTAAACGGAAAAATCATCCATGAAAACCTCAACAATCTTTTCACAAAAATCAGAGAATATAGCCATCATGCATCTTTGAAAGGTAGCAGGTGCATTACATAAACCAAAAGGCATACGTCTATAAGCAAAGGTACCGAAAGGACAAGTAAAAGTGGTCTTTTCTTAATCCCCTTTAGACACAAGTATTTGAGAGAAACCAGAATAACCATCTAGAAAGCAAAAATGAGTATGTTTGGATAACCTTTCTAGCATTTGATCAATAAAAGGCAAAGGGTAATGATCTTTCTTAGTGGCTTTATTTAATTTCCGGAAATCAATTACCATCCTATAACCTATAACAAATCTTTGCGGGATCAATTCATCTTTATCGTTAGGAACAACAGCCATACCTCCCTTCTTAGGGACACAATGGACATGACTTACCCACTGGCTATCAGCAACTGGATAGATAATACCCGCCTCTAGAAGCTTTAGTATTTCCTTCCTTACCACTTCTTTCATCTTAGGATTTAACCGTCGTTGATGATCAATAACCGGTTTAGCGTCCTCTTCCAATTTTATCTTGTGTTGGCATAGAGTGGGACTAATGCCCTTATCCAATAGCAACACGGTGCTTCTTCAGAGTTTTCAATAATTTTTCTTCTTCTTCCCACGCCAACTAAGCTTCCACCGTCCCATGCAGCTGCCGACCCAACCAGCTGGGCAGGCACCTGCGTGGTGACATGTAGATCTTCATGGAGGCCCGCCATTGCGCCACCTCAGCTGCCTGCCTGCCTACATGGCATCTCACACATCGCTGGCCAGGGCGCGTGTCGACACAAGGAGCGGCGATGGACAAGACGGATGTCTCCCCCGTCCCTAATAAATCAAGGACACCTAAGCAAGGCGCATTAAATGCACCTTGTCATGTAATGCGAGGGATAACCTCGCATCACTGTACCCTTTCCACCTCCTGTATGCCACTGTGGCGACCCCTTTTCCCTATAAAAGGAGGCCCGAGGCTACCAGGAGGAGGATTTAGCTTTTTGGAGCGCCTCACGCCCCATAGCTAGCTGAAGAACACATATATACAATCCACCAAAGCAGGAGTAGGGTTTTACGCATCCTTGTGGCCCAAACCTAGGTAAACGAACCGTGTGCTAGCTGTTGGATCCGCTCTTCTCTCAACCCCGCGCCCCGTAACCGTAGTAGGGATTCTTGTGATCCCATAGGTGTCGACCCAAATACACCGACATCTTTGGCGCGCCAGGTAGGGGTGCGCAGTTGTGAGAATCGGTTTTAGCAGTCAGTTCGACGCTTCTTCATCATCATGGCGCCCAAGAAGAAGACGACGGTGGTGGTTGGCCAGTCGGAAGCCGGACAGCCCGTCCCGATGCGGGTGAGCAGCGAACCGGGCGCAGAAAGGACCCGGGGCGCTGCTCGCGAACACCAACGCCGTCCCAGCAGTCGGAGTTTGGGAGGTGGTGATGTTTGTGCTCCTGGTAATGGGCCACACACCGCCAGTCCCAAAGATGGAGCCAGGCCCTCCGCGAGTGGCGCGGGGCCTTCCAAGATCGCTGCCGCATCACCCGAAGGCGACGCAAGGCCCTCCAGGACTCTCATGCTGGCGCCAATAGCGCGCTCTTCTCAAGCAGCGCACGACGAACAGCGTCGTCACGCTGAAGATCCCGGGCGTCGCCATGGGAAGAGCCCCAAGCGCCACTCCCGAGACGTAGAAGACCTGCCCGCCCGCCGAAGCACTGGTGGAAACGGCATGCGGCCGTAGGATCGTGATGGAGCTCCTCCTGACATGGTCAGGGGTCGAAGCGCGTCACGGTCCGTGCAGGTCTCGCTACCGCTAACCCCAGCCGAAGCCCTGGTGCGCGCGCAGTTGCTCCTCGACTTTCCTCCGGTTACGGGGAAACTCGATGAATGGAGAGCCAACATCTGAAGCGTTGTCGCAGTCGCCAACAAGGATGAACCAAGTCCAGTGGAGCTCCCAGGTCGACGTTCTGATGGGGTCCCACACACCGGTGGCGGGAGGTCCGGCAGCGCCGTGGCCACGGTGCATTCGCCTCCTCCTCGCCCGGTACCGTGTGTGTTGACTCGTCGAGACGTCGCGGGTGACGCCATCTTCATAGCATCGTCCGACCCACGGACCCACGGTGACCAGCGTCAAGTTTTTCAGGAGCGAGCTCATGAAGACGCTCGAACCACCATCGAGCGCCGGCGTGGAGAGCCCCACCAGTTAGACAGGCGAGCAGGGCCTGCTGTGGACCGCCCAACACCGGAGAGCCCTGGGGGTCTAACTTTACAAGGTAGGCTGTCGTGGAATTAACACGGCAGATGTCCGGTTTAACGGACTTAGTGATGGAACCATCGCACAGGTTAGCTTGAAGGGGTTAAAAGCACACAAAGGACACAGAGGGTTTATACTAGTTCGGCCCCTTCGATGAAGGTAAAAGCCTACGTCTAGTTTGGTTTGGTATTGCTTGGGCGTCGATGAACAGGGAGCGGATCGCTTGCCTATGTCTCGACGGGTTGTTTCTTGTCCTTGAACCGTCGCCGGGTCGTCCCTTTATATAGAGGCGACGCCCGGTCCGGTTTACAGAGTCCCGAGGCCGGCTTATACTTGTATCCGCCTCGGTCTCTGCTCTTCCTTCCTTATCTCTCAAGTTACATGATCAGGCGGTTTACAAATCATAACTCTATACATGGGCCCTAAACTCTCATGGGCCGTAACCTCTTCTGGGTATTATAATTATACAACTACATTTACCATAATCCGGTTTATAATAGTCGGTTTATACTTGCTAGTAATATCCCTGACATTAGGCCCCAGAATGATTTGAACTTGTTCACATCAATCTTCTCAGTCTTGCATGATCTTCTTTTCTTGTGTCTTCTCACTTTTGTAAACCGGCCATGACGTCATCCTTGGAAATTATTTAATTCGACCGTGACATCACTTCCGCATTTAACGCGCGCAGCTGTTTATCGCTTTTGTTTAAAGGCCATCCCGAGAATCGAGGCGACAGGGAATCTTTATCCAATCCCCTGCCTCCTCAAATCTCGCGCCTGCCATTTCATCTCTGCCCCCTTATAAATACTGCTGCCGCTCCTCCTCATCTCCTTCCGTTCGTTCTTCTTCCTCCGTCGCCCGAGCTCGAGCCTCCGCCGTCGTCCGTCAAGCTCGCCTTCGCGGGCCGCTGCACCAACCTGAGCGCGACCAGAAAAACTCCACCGCCGCTTCTTGCTGTTTCAGGTATTCCATCTTCCTCGCTGTAGATCTATAGCTTTAGGGTTCTTCTCGCGCCTCTGCCATTAAACCTCTGAGAAAGCTTCATCTGTTCTTCCTAGGCACCAAGTTCGAAGTAGTTTCAGCCTTTAGATCTTGCCTTTAAAACTTGCCTCTGTTCCGCTGTCGTATGCCTAGGTTTCGGCGTTTTAGATTCAATCTTTTAGATTTGTCCGCTCTGTATAGGATCCTTGCAGTTCTGTAATAGTCTTGCATTTTCTTTTCTTTTCCCTGGGTGCTCAGATATTTTTTTACTTTAGCTATCTGTAAAAACTTGTTTCTTCACCCTTGTAGATCTGTAAAATATTCTCCGGTTTAGTCAGTCAATATCGCTTCTGTAATGCATCGACAACGAACACGACGGTTTAGCTCCTCTCTTTGTTATTTATGAACCGGCAGTAACGCGTTCCCTGCTTACTTCCAGGTTAGCCATGCCATTAGTCCCTTGTCTAAACCGTCGGCATGACATTGCATATGCGATCCGGTTTATATATCTGTCTTTGAATAATCCGATTTTTATACTTCATCTTTTCAGCACTTTCATTCTGTTACTATGGCTGCCAAACAATTTGTTTCTTGCGACTGGGTTCCTTCCGTCATTACGGAAGAAGATTTAATCAATGTTGCTGCAATCGGCACTCTAGGCCCTCAGTCCGTTTTAAAATGGCGGGCCCCAGGAAATGAATGTCCTCCTGCTCCCAGAGAGGGGGAGGTTATAGTCTTCTTTGACCACATTGCTCGAGGTTTCACTCCTCCCGGTTCAAAGTTCTTCCGGGACGTGCTTGCCGCTTTTCGACTTCACCCTCAGGACATAGGTCCCAACTCTATTTCAAACATCTGCGATTTTCAAGTTTTCTCAGAGGTGTATTTGCAAGAAGAGCCATCAGTCGATCTATTCCGGGACTTCTTTCACTTGAACCGGCGAACTGAGTTTACCTGCGGACCTCATCAAGAACTGGGCGGGGTCAGCATTCAAAAGAGAAGAGACGCAGTCTTTCCTCATGCCGCTCTCCACACGCACCCCAAGGATTGTAATAAGTCTTGGTTTTATTGCATTGACACTTCACCTGAAGGGGAAAACCCACTGCCGGGTTATCGCGAGCATCGTCTTCCGGAGGATCACCCTTTGCCGCAGCGCTTCAGCTCCTCAGAACTGCCCCGGTTTGCTTCTCAACTTGCCAGGCTGAAAGCCTTTATGGCCAATGGTTTAACCGGAATTGATTTTATGCGCTGCTGGCTTTCTTGGAGTATCCTTCCTCTGAGTCCGCGCCCGAGTCTGATGTGTAAATATTCTAGTAAACCGGATGATCCTCAACGTTTTTCCAAGGACAAACTTTCTGAATCGGAAGTCATTGAGTCTGCTAACAAGATGCCCAATGTCCCCATAGAAGAATGTAGAAAAACCGGATTAGCTCCGTATTATAAGAAGAACAAGCTGCCTGCAGTAAGTCTTACTCTCTTTCATATTTTTGCAATACGTTCCTTTAAACCGTTCTTTCAATTACCTTTCATCTTTTGAACAGGCTGATGATCCTTTTTGGAAGAGGAAGCCTCAGGAGAAGGCTGGAAAACAATCACGCCGGAAAGCTTACGCTATCAAAAAGAAGAAAGCGGCTACTAGCTCCGGTTGACATGCTGAAGATGATGATCCGGACTCTGAGGTATGAGTTAATCCAGCTATGACTTGTACACTTTTATCCATATTTGTGTTAATAGTATCTTTTCACAGGATTTGGCGGAAGGAGATAAACCGGCAGAAATTGAGGTAACTATTCTTTCTTCAGATTCAGAACCACCTCCACCAAAAATTCGTCGGACAGTCCGGAAATACCAGTTTTCTCACCCTTATGCTCAACCAGACCCCAATTTTCTTTTGAAGAAACAACAACATGAAGCCCTTCGCCGAACTACCCGCCACAGCGGCCTTGCGGTTGAATCATCCGGAATATCTCTTACTCCAGCTCGGAGGCGCCGCTCTGAGGTTATACTTTCTCCAACTCTTCTTCATCCCAAGGCCGGGCTTATACGCAAACCCCTTAAACCGTCTGACCCTAATTATCAGGATACTCCCTTATCTTCTTCTGGTGAATCCACTGCCACACAAGTCTCGGTTCTGAAGACTGTCCCTGGGTAAGTCTTTTACTTTTTCCGGTTTATGACTGCTTTTGCTTCTGTGGCACTGATTTTCTTTCTAATTCCTTTCAGCAAGCCTAAGCCTAGCAAAAGGGCAAAGGCCAACAAACAACTGCTGAGACAGCCACTGGTGATCCGGCGGTTGATCCGGATACAACCGTCCCTCCGGAAGGCGAGCCCACAATTCTGCTTGAAGATCCTGCTCCTATGGATCATATTACTACACCGGAGAATCCCAACACTGAGAACGTCCATGAACCGGCAAGTCCTGCCCGGGCCGATCCTCCTCGGACTAGTCCGGCTCCTGCTAGCCCGGTTCACACTGCTACCCCACCACCAACAACTGCTTCTCCAGAAGTTCAAGTAACCGGTACAACTTACACCGCTCCTGCTGAGCCCACTGTCTTAGCCAAACATACGGCTAAAGCGGAGAAGTTGCATCAAGAAAAGGGTAAATGGAGTACAGAGCTGTCTAGCTTTGCCGACATGAGTGCCCAGGAGCTCTATTCCGGGTATTTGATCCGGCTTCATACTAGTCGAGATTATGAAGCAGGCTTGGTTAACATGATGAAGGACAATTATGAGGTAATCCTTTGCTTTTGATTTTTGCTTTTGATGTGCTTCTGTCTATATCATAGTAGCCCCCAAGTTCCGGTTTAGCTATGTTTAGAAGGTGAACCAGTACTTCCTGATTAAGCAAATGATCTTACATTAGCCCCCAAGTGCCAGGGGCATAATTCGGTTTATGCGTCTGGGACTTGTCTAAATTTCCCCTTTGTAGCTTCAACTGTACATTAGCCCCCAAGTGTCAAGTAGATAACTTGTTTGTGTGCTTGAGACTTGTTTTGAATTGCTACTCTTGACGTTTCAACTGCCCATTAGCCCCCAAGTGTCAAGTGGATAACTTGGTTATATGCTTGAGACTTGTCTGAATTTTTCTTTTATTCCACTTGATTTTCCTTGCAGGCAGATTTGAACCGGAGGGATGAAGAAATCACTGAACTCCGGAACAGACTTGCCGAAACTGAATCTGCTGCCGCTAAGGCCAAGAAAGACTTGGCAGTGAGCTTAACCACTGCTGAACAGCTAAAGATTTTTTTTGAAGAGGAGCAGACCGCCTTTGAAGTTCAGAAGAAGGATCTGGAAAAAGGGCAAAGGATGCTGAGGAAGCCCTTAATCCGGTGACTGAAGAGTTAACCGGTTTAAAGCGGCAAATAGAACTGATGACTTCTGCTGTCTTCGGTAAGTACTTAATCTGTATTCCTGCTTTCATCCTTGCAATCTTTAATCCGTTCCGGTTTAACTGTGATAATCATATGCATGGCGCCGTGTCACCCATCTTGGGGATGATTTACAGAAAAAACTCAAGGCGTCTTATACTCTAGTCAAGCAGCTATATTCCGGCGCTCAAAGGATCATAAGCGCAATGTCCTACAATAAACCGGCCCCCACTACCATCCAAGGCACTTTAGAGAAACTTTCTGTTTTACCTGCACGTTTAGAGGAAACGAAGAAGTCTGCCGCTCGAGCCGGTTCTCTCATGGCGCTCACCAGAGCCAAAGCGTGGGTTCCAGATTTTGATCCGGAAGAAGCCTTGAATGGGTATCCCAACACTAAAGAAGACGGATCAGCTTTTACTGCCAAAGATCTCCACGCCTTGACGAAGGAGATGCGTCCTCTTGCTAGCAAGCTTGCTGCCGAATCAGACTTGTCCAGGTATCATCCGGGGTATGATTTACAGAACGAGCAGGTGGATCAGCCGGTTTATGATACCGTCAATCTAATCCCACAAGTGCGTCCTCATACTTTCACCCCAGATATTGATCCGTCTGAACTTATCATGGAAGAGATGTACTTTCGTGCTTTAATGAAAATCGACTGGTGCGTCCCTGACTTCCAGCCGCTTCAAGAAGAGGAAGAAACTACAAGTTGATCCTTAGCCGTCACAGCAGGAGGAAGCGTAGGCTATATATCTATCTCTGTAGTTGCAGTTTCCTTTTGCTGGAAAAACTTTGATCCGTTCAGGCCCTTTGTGCCTTGTAATAGGATAGATTGAAATATTGTCTTCCTTGATCCGGATGTTCCAACTTCTTGTCTTGACATTTGCCAATTTAAATCTGGTCTGATATGGTTTATCCTGCATATTATCTGTTCCTGCATAGATAATACTGAAAATATGTCCTAGCGGTTTACCGCTGGACCAATTAAATTGCTCATACGATATATCAAACAAGTGTTTTGTTTGTACCAGAAATAACTTCATACCTGCCATCAAGTATGCTTGATATTCTTAATCCGGCAAAATTTGCAATTTTTCCGAGGGAGCCTTTGATAGACTCAATAATAATCCCGGGTTTTATAGAAGCTGTCGGTTTAGATCATGCTAGAATTCTGTCCAGACTTTTGAGGATATGTGGTCAACTCTGGAGTTGTCCCACTCCGGATTAAAGCATAAAACATAAATACCAGAAATGCAAGTTTGCAAATAAAACCATGTAGTCGAGGCTTTTTGTGAGCTGCCAGGCTCAAAGCAAGGTTCAACTAATCAATGGATGCGGGTACCATCCAGAGGGCCTTATGGTTCGGATACGACCATAGGAACCGGATATAACCAACAGGGGTTAAGCTAGGATTCGGGTACAATCCTGCCCCCTGCTGGTCATATAAAACTTAGCCAATCAATGGATTCGGATACGATCCATTGGGCTTATGCCATGTCCTCTTTGGTTCGGATACGACCTATGTTTGAACAGAATGGCATTGTTAGGTTTGGGTATGTTCTCTTTGGTTCGAATACGACCTATGTTTGAACAGGAATCCCTTCAGTAAGTGTGGCTATGTTCTCTTTGGTTCGAATACGACCTATGTTTGAACATGAAGCCCTTCAGTAAGTTTGGCTATGTTCTCTTTGGTTCGAATACGACCTATATTTGAACAGGAAGCCCTTCAGCAAGTTTGGCTATGTTCTCTTTGGTTCGAATACGACCTATGTTTGAACATGAAGCCCTTCAGTAAGTTACTGCTCCAGAGTGCATATGCCCTGCACGACCAGCTAGATCGATCAAAGTATTTGAAATATGACATATGATAAGAAATGTATGGTTATCACCATAACACACTTGTATTGGAAAAAAGGCTGAGCCCCCGGTTTACCAAGGGTGCCGGTTTATTCATTAATCATAATATATACATAGGATACAGTAGAACTCATGGCTCAGGTATAGTAGGGCCGCAAGAGGGTGATGTTCCATGGCCTCTTTGTTTCTTCGTCCAATGTCCGTGAATCCTTGTGTTCTCGAACGTCCACCAGATAATATGAACTGTTGTGCAGGTTTTTGCTGACCACAAAGGGCCCTTCCCAAGGCGGGGATAACTTGTGCATATCAGTTTGATCTTGGATGAGCCGGAGCACCAAATCTCCCTCCTGGAATGTCCTGCTCTTGATCCGGCGACTGTGATATCTGCGCAAGTCTTGTTGATAAATTGCGACCGTGCTACTGCTATGTCACGCTCTTCATCCAGCCGGTCCAAACTGTCCTATCTTGCTTGTTCATTGGTCGCTTCAACATAGGCCGTCACCCTTGGCGAATCATGACGGATATCACTTGGAAGGACCGCTTCAGCACCATACACCATAAAGAAAGGTGTGTAACCTGTGGACCGGTTCGGCGTAGTATTGATACTCCAAAGGACAGAAGGTAACTCCTCAACCCAACACCCTGGTGTTCTTTGCAAGGGAGTCATAAGCCGGGGCTTGATACCTCGCAAAATTTCCTGATTTGCTCTTTCAGCTTGACCATTGGATTGAGGGTGAGCTACAGAAGACACGTCCAGGCGAATATGCTCCCGTTGACAAAACTCTTCCATCTCTCCTTTAGATAAATTGGTGCCGTTGTCTGTGATGATGCTGTGTGGAAAGCCAAACCGGAAAATTACCTTTTTGATAAATTTAACTGATGTTGCCGCATCACACTTGCTCACAGGCTCTGCCTCAATCCACTTCGTAAATTTATCTACAGCTACCAGTAGATGAGTTTTCTGATCTTGGGATCGTTTGAAAGGCCCAACCATATCAAGCCCCCAAGTCGCAAACGGCCAAGTTATTGGTATCATCCGAAGCTCCTGTGCCGGAACAAGAGCACGTCGTGAAAACTTCTGACAAGCATCACACTTCCGCACTAGATCCGCCGCATCAGCAATGGGCTGTCAACCAATAGAACCCATGTCGAAAAGCTTTAGCCACCAAGGATTTTGAACCGGCATGATGGCCACAATCCCCTTCATGGATCTCTCGAAGAATATCACAACCTTCCTCAGCTGAGACACACCGTTGAAACGCTCCAAAAACGCTGCGATGATGAAGTTCTCCGTTTGCAATTGTCATGGACTTAGAACGCCGGATTATCTGTCTTGCTTCGATCTCGTCGTCTGGCAGCTCTCCTCGGCTCAGATACGCCAAATAGGGCAGCGTCCAATCCGGAATAACATGAAGTGCCGCAACTAACTGTGCCTCCGGATCAGGAACAGCCAGGTCTTCCTCCGATGGTACTTGAACCGATGGACTGTGCAACTCATCCAAAAAAGTATTCGGCGGTACCGGTTTACGTTGAGAACCCAGCCGGCTCAGAGCATCGGCCGCTTCATTCCTTCACCGGTCTATGTGATCCACCTGATATCCTTTGAAATATCCTGCAACCGCTTCAACTTCTCGTCTGTAAGCTGCCATAAGAGGATCTCTTGAGTCCCACTTACCGGATACTTGTTGCGCCACTAGATCCGAATCGCCAAAGCACTTGACCCGGCTCAAGTTCATCTCCTTGGCCATACGCAAGCCATGAAGCAATGCTTCATACTCTGCTGCATTATTAGTACAAGGAAACAATAAACGGAGGACATAACAAAACTTGTCTCCTCGCGGGGAAGTTAAAACAACTCCAGCCCCGAGCCTTCTAATTGCTTTGAACCGTCAAAGTGAATCGTCCAGTATGTAAGATCCGGCTTCTCCTCTGGTGTTTGTAGTTCTGTCCAATCATTGATGAAATCCACCAATGCCTGAGATTTGATAGCGGTGCGTGGCACATATTTCAATCCGTGTGGGCTGAGCTCAATGGCCCACTTCGCCACTCTGCCCGTAGCTTCCCTGTTCTGGATTATATCCCCCAATGGTGCTGAACTAACAACAGTCATTGGGTGGCCTTGGAAATAATGTTTCAACTTCTGGTTTGCCATGAACACACCATATACCAGCTTCTGCCAATGTGGGTATCTTTGTTTGGACTCAATGAGAACTTCACTGACATAATAGACCGGACACTGAACCGGATATTCCTTCCCTGCTTCCTTACGCTCAACCACGATCGCTACGCTGACTGCCCGTGCATTGGCGGCGACATATAACAGCAACGGCTCATTATCAACGGGGGCAGCAAGAACCGGTGGTCTTGCCAGCTGCCGCTTTAAATCCTCAAACGCAGCATTTGCCTCATCACTCCATATAAACCGGTCCGTCTTTCTCAGCATCTGATAAAGCGGAATTGCCTTCTGCCCCAAACGGCTGATGAACCGGCTCAATGCTGTGATCCGACCAGCAATACGCTGAACATCATTGATGCAAACTGGTTTAGTCAAAGATGTGATTGCCTTGATCTTCTCCGGATTAGCTTCTATCCCTCTGTTTGACACCAAGAATCCAAGGAGCTTTCCCGCTGGAACACCAAAAGCACACTTCTCCGGATTAAGCATCATTTTATAGGCCCGAAGATTATCAAAAGTCTCCTTGAGGTCCTCTATCAGTGTCTCCTCCTTCCTTGATTTCACTACAATATCATCCACATAGGCATGAACATTCCTCCCTATCTGCCCCTTAAGACAATTATGTACGCAACGTTGATAAGTTGCTTGGGCACTCTTGAGCCCAAAGGGCATAGAAACATAGCAAAAAGCACCAAAAGGCGTTATCAAGGACGTCTTCTCCTGGTCTTTAACTGCCATCTTGATCTGGTGATACCCTGAATATGCATCCAAAAAACTTAGCCGCTCACATCCTGCTGTAGCATCGATGATCTGATCAATGCGAGGGAGAGCAAAAGGATCAGTTGGACAAGCTTTGTTTAGGTCCGTGTAATCCACACACATTCTCCACTTTCCATTCTTCTTTAACACCAACACCGGATTAGCCAACCACTCCGGGTGAAAAACTTCAACTATGAACCCTGCGGCCAAAAGCCTGGCCACTTCTTCTCCTATAGCCTTGCGCCTTTCTTCATTGAAGCGGCGTAGATACTGTTTGACCGGTTTAAACTTCGGATCAATGTTAAGACTGTGCTCAGCGAGTTCCCTCGGTATACCTAGCATGTCAGAAGGTTTCCATGCAAAGATATCCCGGTTCTCACGGATGAACTCGATGAGCGCGCTTTCCTATTTGGGATCAAGGTTAGCGCTGATAGTGAACTGCTTGGATGAATCGCCTGGCACAAAATCAACTTGCTTGGTCTCCTCCGCTGATTTAAACTTCAACGCCGGATCATGCTCCGTAGTTGGCTTCTTCAACGGGGTCATATCTGCCGGATCGACATTGTCCTTGTAAAACTTCAACTCCTCTGTAGCACATACTGCCTCCGCGTAGGCAGCGTCTCCCTCTTCACACTCCAATGCAATCTTGCGACTTCCATGAACCGTGATTGTTCCTTTATGACCCGGCATCTTGAGCTGTAGATAAACATAACACGGCCTGGCCATAAACTTGGCATAAACCGTCCTCCCGAACAGAGCATGATAAGGGCTCCGGATCTTGACGACTTCAAAAGTTATCATCTCTGACCTGGAATCCTGTTCATCTCCAAATGTAACTTCTAGGTCGATTTTCCCAACTAGGTAAGTTGATTTACCTGGCACTACTCCATGGAACACCGTGTTTGACTGTCTTAGCTTTTTATCCGTCAAGCCCATACGACGGAAAGTCTCATAATACAAGATATTGATGCTACTGCCGCCATCCATGAGGACCTTGGTGAACTTGTAGCCACCCACCTGTGGTGCTACCACCAAGGCCAAGTGGCCCGGATTATCAACTCGCAGTGGGTGATCCTCCCTGCTCCACACAATGGGCTGCTCTGACCAGCGCAGGAATTGCGGCGTCGCCGGTTCAACCGCATGGACCGCCCGCTTCAAAACTTTTTGATCTCGTTTACACAAACTCGTGGTGAACACATGATACTGCCCACTACTCAACTCTTTCGGATTACTCTGATATCCGGATTGCTGCTGCTGTTGCTGACGCTGCTGATTACCTTGGTTATTGTGATTACCCTGGCCCTGCTGTTGGTTGTTTTGGTTATTGTAACCACCTTGACCATGCTGCTGATTGCCTTGGTTATTATAGCCGCTTTGACCATATTGGTTATTACCTCGGTTATTATAACCACTGTTGTTGCCATGATATCCTGATCCGGAACCGTTCCCCTGGTGACCCGGACCATAAAATCCCGGGCCTGAACCACCGCCTGGAGGCCCGTTGTTAGAGCTGAACCGGCTCATTACGGCCTCCATCATGTTCTTGCATTCTCCTATAGTGTGTTTTGCTGGACGTTCCCTTGAGCCGTGTTTCGGACAAGGCTCATTCAACTCTTGCTCCCAGCTAACGGTCCTTCCACCGGTTTGCAGAGGTGGCTTACCCTTATTGCGCTGAAAACCCCCCTGAACTTGGGTATTGGCCACAAAATCAGAGCCACCCTCCGCTTTTCGCTTGCCTAAAAAGCTTGTACCAGCCGAATTAACCTGCGTCGGTTTACCAGGCTTATTGACTTTTCCAGCTTTGTCTCCCTCCGCTTCTGGATACTTAGTGTTGTCGGAGTCCCCGTATTTCACCAGAGCACTCATGAGAGTTCCCATGTCATTACAATCCCGTTTAAGCCGTCCCAGCTTTAACTTTAGAGACTCAAACCGACAATTGTTTTCCAGTGTCACTATCGCCGTACTGGGATTGATACCATTCGAAGAGTGCAAGATTTCTGAGACTCGCCGCACCCATGCACTTGTAGACTCCTGTTCTCCTTGTATACAAGCTGCTAGATCTACCACTGACATCGGCTGCTTGCACGTATCCTTGAAGTTTTTGATAAACTGGCAATGTAACTCTCCCCACGATCCGATAGAATTAGGGGGTAAACCCTTTAGCCAGGTCTGGGCTGTACCTTCAAGCATCATGGTGAAGTATTTCACACAAGCCGCTTCATCCACGTCCAACATCTCCATGGCCATCTCGTAACTCTCAACCCAAGCTTCTGGAGCCAAATCTGCTGTGTAATTAGGCACTTTACGTGGACCTTTAAAATCCTTGGGCAGCTTCATGCTCCGTAAAGCGGGGATAAGACATTGCACCCCAAAGGAACTCGTTGTGACTCCTGTCTCTGTTGTGGTTGTGTGAACCGGCGTCGTTTGACGGACCTCCTCACGGGCCACCGATCTAACCCGGTTTGCATCCTGAGCTTGTGCATCCGCGCCTGCCGGATTATTTTGTCTGTGACGGTGTCGCCTGCGTTCACTACTAGACACTTCTGGTTCCTCCCAATGCCTAGTGTAACTCCGGCTGTGGCGTGGTGTTGAATGGAGCCTCTCCCTGCTATAAGAATATGCTTGCTGTAGTGTTAGCGCCGTGTTAAGCAGATCCTTGACCCTGCGTGCCTCCAATGCCACGGGGGATGTCCCTTCAATGGGTAAAGCGGCCAGGCGTGAAGCGGCAGCAACAATGTTGTCCAAAGGGTTTGAATAATGACCCGGAGGGGTCGGGATATGAGGCGCAGGCATGACCCGCCGATCTTGCTCTGCAGTGGGCTGCTGAACCGGCTCATCCCTAGCCGGGGCCGCCCTCCGGTTTATCGCTGGATCATTGCTGGTTCCCGCCCCTAGCATCCTGAAAAGGTCCATCGCCTCGTAAACCGGCGGTAGACGAGACTGGTACTTCCGACTCCTTACTCCCTATACAGAGGCCTGTTCCATCCTTAGCTGAAAAGCCTGATCATCCAATTCTGCTTGCCTTATGGCTATCATAGCCTTCTCCGCTTTCAGATTTTCTTTTGCTTGATCAATCCGGCCCTTCAGCTGAAGGAGCTCTGCATCGTGTTGCGCCTTGTCTGCTGGAGCTACCTCTGCCATGGCTCGGGCTGTGAACTCCTCGATCAAGGTGGATAGAGCGTCAGAGGGCGAGAGGGCGTCATCGCCCCGTTCACCGTGGACTGCGGCGTAGGTTGTGAACCGGCCATAAAGACAGCCACTCGGTTTGGTGGATCAAAGGGGTCCGGAATGCTGTCTCCGTCGGACACCCCCTCAGACCGGCCGTCCCGCAACTGATACAAAGACTCAGTTTCTTCGGATGAAGATTCATCGTCGGAATAGATAACTGTCTCGCCACCGGAATCCGATCTGTCCTCGGCTTGAACCCCGTGAACTGCTCCAACAAAAACGTGCTTCACGACGGGCTGAATCCGGGCCGATCTCGGACGCTGAGCCGGCTCGATGATGTTGGGGAAGACGTCCGGCTCAGGTCCCGGTTCGCCGATCTTGCCGATGAAGACGTGGATGTCGCCGAAGGGAACCCGGTACCCATATTCAATTGAATCGGCCTCCGGTCCCCAGCCTGCGTCGTCGATGTAGATCCGGCCGCGGCGACTCTTGGTCATCCGGCCGACCGCGTAACCCTTGAGCCCTTCAAAGCTGCCCTTCAAGAACTCGAAACCATCGTGCGGAGGCCCCACGATGGGCGCCAACTGTCGTGGAATTAACACGGCAGATGTCCGGTTTAACGGACTTAGTGATGGAACCATCGCATAGGTTAGCTTGAAGGGGTTAAAAGCACACAAAGGACACAGAGGGTTTATACTAGTTTGGCCCCTTCGATGAAGGTAAAATCCTACGTCTAGTTTGGTTTGGTATTGCTTGGGCGTCGATGAACAGGGAGCGGATCGCTTGCCTATGTCTCGACGGGTTGTTTCTTGTCCTTGAACCGTCGCCGGGTCGTCCCTTTATATAGAGGCAACGCCCGGTCCGGTTTACAGAGTCCCGAGGCCGACTCATACTTGTATCCGCCTCGGTCTCTGCTCTTCCTTCCTTATCTCTCAAGTTACATGATCAGGCGGTTTACAAATCATAACTCTATACATGGGCCCTAAACTCTCATGGTCCGTAACCTCTACTGGGTATTATAATTATACAACTACATTTACCATAATCCGGTTTATAATAGTCGGTTTATACCTGCTAGTAATATCCCTGACATAGGTTGTCCGGCTTTTACCCGTGAGCTGCAGCAGTTCCAGTGGCCCACTCACCGCACCTTCAAGCCTGACGTTGGCGAGAGGTACAACGGCAAGACCAACCCGTCGGAGTTCCTCAGCATCTACACCATCGCGATGCAGGCTACCGGAGCCCGCGACGATAAGGTGCTTGCGAATTACTTTCCGTTGGCTCTTAAGCCCAATGCCATATCGTGGTTGATGCACTTGCCAGTAGACTCTATTTCCTCCTGGTCGGATTTGTGCCATGAGTTTGTTGGCGCCTTTACTGGAGGCCACCAAGCCCATGGCCAAGCAAGTGATCTGCACGTTATACCCCAGAAGGAAGGCGAGAGTCTGCACAAGTATATGCAGAGGTTCAGCCGGGTACAGCACCCTCCCGCCATCATCAGCGCGTTCCATCAGAACGTGAGTAACCGCAAGATGCGTGAAGAACTAGCGATGACCAAGGTGAAAGATGTGGCGGAATTCTATGTTCTTGCTGACAGATGTGCCCGGGCTGAGGAGGGAAGGAAGTACCCCGGCGAAGACGCCGGCGCGGAAACCGACTCTTCAGATGAGGATACTGCCGCCCCGGCGAAGAAAGGCCGGCACCGCAACAGGAAGCGCAAGGGTAAAGCCGTGCTTGCCGTCGAGGGATCTAATGACGCCGGCTCCGCCAAGAAAACCAGTGCGGGTGACCCCGGCAATGAGATTGCCGGGTGTGTCGCCTGCCGGGCCTTGGCGGCTGCCGAGAAGACAGGAAACTCCGGCAAGCGATACTGCAAGATCCATCGCACCAAAGGCCATGACCTCCAGGACTGCCGACAGGTTGAGCTCCTTGCTGAGAAACAGAGGGCTGAATATGAGAGGCGGGACAAGGAGAAGGGCCAGGACTATGCTGAAGGGTCCGGCAAGAAGCGTGACAGCCAAGCAGGCCGTCGCGGCAAGGATAAACAGCAGGAGAGGCCCGCCTGGGGCCGTGACAGAAGACCAGAAGACGACGATCACGAAGAGGACAACGAGTCCGGCGACCAAGAATTTAAGAAAGCTACGAAGGCCATGTGCGTCGATGGCGGCGCCTCGCTGCATACTTCTCACCGCCAACTTAAACAGTGGGCGCGCGAGATTATAGCGGCGGAGCCGTCGTCCGGTGCCCAAAAGCCGCGTGAAATGGTCCAGCACGCCTATCATTTTTGACACCGAGGATCACCCTGATCGCACTACTGTGGTCGGGTGCTTGCCATTGTTGGTTTCACCGACAATACGCAACCTCAAGGTGACAAAGATGCTAGTCGATGGCAGGGCCGGTCTGAACCTACTCTCGCCCACCGTGATCGAGAAGCTGCAAATTCCTGACGGAGACCTCGAAGAGACGGGCACATTTTAGGGGGTCAACCCGGGGAGAAGTCAACCAAGGGGAAAGGTCACGCTGCCCATGACTTTTCGAAGTGATCTGAACTACAGGATGGAAAGGATCGTGTTCGATGTTGCCAAGATCCCCTTGCCTTACAACGGGATCCTTGGCCGCCCAGCGCTGGCCAAGTTCATGGCAGCGTCACACTACGCCTACAACACCCTGAAGATGCCAGGGCCCGTAACGATCATCACTGTCCCCTCCGATAAGAAAGATGCGCTGATTTGCGCTGACTAACTATACCAGCAGGCAGTTGCAGCAGCTGCCGCCACGAGGGCACTTGCTCCTGCCGCTGGAGCCCCGGGAGGGAAGAAGAAGAAGAAGACCGGTGAGACCTCGGACACCCACTCCAGCAAGCACACCTCTTCGAAGTGTAGCGCTCCCGTCGAGGACGTGCCAGAGAGATCCGCCGGGAGGAAGAAGAAGAAGAAGACCGGTGAGACCTCAGACACCCACTCCGGCAAGCGCACCTCTTCGGAGTGTAGCGCTCCCGTTGATGACGTGCCAGAGAGCTCCGCCGAGAAGAAGAAGAAGAAGAACGGTGAGACCTCGGACACCCACTCCGGCAAGCGCACCTCTTCGGAGTGTTGCGCTCCCTTCGAGGATGTGCCAGAGAGCTCCACTAGCGGAAACAAGAGGTCCAGGGCCACGCCGCCGGGAACCAAGAAGGTTTCTGTCAAGGAGGACGGCACAGGAGGAGCTTTCACCATAAGCTCCACCCTTGACGACAAATAGGAAGACGCGCTCATCACCTTCCTACGGGCGAATGTCGATGTGTTTGCATGGCAAGCATCCGACATCCCCGGCGTTCCCAGGGAGGTGATTGAGCACCACCTTGCTGTCTGTCCTCATGCGCGACCCGTCAAGCAGAAGGTCAGGAAGCAAGCTTTGGAACGACAAGAGTTCCTCACATAGGAGATCCGGAAATTGGAAGCTGCGGGTTTGGTAAGAGGAGTGCTCCATCCAACGTGGTTGGCCAACCCAGTGGTAGTGCGCAAGGCAAATGGGAAGTGGAGGCTGTGTAATGATTACACATATATCAATAAGGCTTGTCCTAAAGACCCCTTCCCGTTGCCGCGCATCGACCAGATTGTTGACTCCACGGCTGGGTGTGACCTGCTATCATTCCTCGATGCCTACTCCGGCTACCATCAGATCTTCATGACAAGAGAAGACGAAGAGAAGATATCATTTATCACCCCATGTGGTACGTAATGTTTCGTACGAATGCCTTTCGGGTTGAAGAGTGCTGGCTCGACGTTTGCAAGGGCAGTCCAGATTGGTTTTGAACCCCAGCTCCATAGAAATATGGAGGCTTATATGGATGATATAGTGGTCAAAACCAAGAACAGGGCAACCCTTATACCGGATTTACAAGAAACATTTGTAAACCTACACAAGATCAACCTCAAGCTAAACCCTAAGAAGTGCATCTTCGGCGTCCCGTCTGGCAAGCTTCTCGGGTTCTTTGTGTCACAGCGTGGGATAGAGGCCAATCCGGACAAGATCAAAGCTATAGAATAGATTGAAGCACCCAGACGGGTCAAGGATGTGCGCCGACTTGCTGGCTGCGTTGCCGCCATGAGCAGATTCATTTCCAAGTCTGTCGAGCGCGCCCTTCCCTTTTTCAAGATTTTAAAAAAGGCGGGCCCAATGGAATGGACGCCAGAAGCTGAAGCAGCATTGCAAGATTTGAAGAGGTATCTTTCCTCCACGCCAGTACTAGTTGCGCCTAGACCACAAGAACCGTTGCTGCTATACCTAGCGGCAACGAACCAGGTGGTCAGTGCCGCACTAGTGGCACAGAGAGAAGTTGATGACGAGGTCATAGCAGCGACAGAGCCTGATGTTGTTGGTGCAGAGACGACACGGCCGGTCGGTGTGCCGCCGAGGAAGAAAATGATGCAGCACCCGGTCTACTTTGTTAGATCCCTCTTGCAGGGGGCTAGATCAAGGTACTCCGGTGTGCAGAAATTGATCTTCGGCCTTCTTATGGCCTCGAGGAAGCTGCATCACTACTTCCAGGCGCACGAGATCACCGTCGTCACTCGCCTCCCTCTGCAACGGATATTTCACAATCCAGATGCAACAGGAAGAATTGTAGAGTGGGCACTGGAGCTGTCCAGCTTTGGCCTCAAGTTTGAAAGTACCTCGACAATTCAAAGCCGAGTACTGGCGGAGTTCGTTGCAGAATGGACCGCGACGCCTGATGAAGAAGTCCAAGAAACTGCTCTCCCCGGCAAAGAGGCGAGTTGCAACTGGATCATGTACTTTGATGGAGCTTTCTCCTTACAGGGCACCGGGGCTGGCGTACTGTTGGTCGCACCCACTAGAGAGCACCTCAAGTACGTGGTCCAGATGCACTTCTCCAGGGAGGTATCAACGAACAATACCGCTGAAACGAGGGGCTGCTTGCTGGTCTTAGGATCGCGGCAGACCTCGGAGTCAAGAAACTCATTGTCAGGGGCGATTCGCAGCTTGTCGTCAAACAAGTCAACAAGGATTACCAGAGCCCGTTGATGAAGGCCTACGTCGATGAAGTGAGAAAGTTGGAAGAGTGCTTTGATGGTATACAGGCGGAGCACGTTCCCCGAGCGGAGAATGACGTCGTCGATTACCTGTCAAAGCGCGCCGCCCTCAAGTTACCTGTGGAACCAGGTACCTTTGTGCTTCAGCTTTCTCAGCCATCCGTTGATCCATCAACAGAGCAGAACAAGAGGAGGAAATCAGGGCCCGACAAGTACTTTCCCGCCAAGCTCCCCAGAGCCGCCGACAAGGATGTTGCCTGAGACACTGAGCCCGCCACTGGACAGCTAGCTCCGGGGGAGCGTCAAGCTCTTGCCGTCGAGACAGCCGCTCCTATAGCGGAGGAAATGCCTTTAGTCCTCGCCGTCGAGCCCCAGGCTCCAGCATGGGCACAACATACCGTTCAATTCCTCCAAACTGGGGAGCTTCCTGAGGAGCAGGAAGAAGCGGAAAAAGTAGCCCGTCAGTCTGCTATGTACCAGTTCGTCGATGATGTCATGTACAGAAAGAGACCGAACGGCGTGAAATTGAAGTGTATCCCTCGAGAGGAAGGACTGGGGCTGTTGGCAGAGATACACAGAGGCATATGTGGATCCCACATAGGGTCAAGAGCCCTTGCCGGCAAGGCATTTCGGCAAGGCTTCTTCTGGCCCACTGCCCTCCAGGATGCGACGACACTGGTCACCAGGTGTGAAGCGTGTCAGTTCCATTCAAATAAACTTCATCAACCAGCTCAAGCTCTTCAAACCATTCCTCTCTCCTGGCCCTTCTGGGTCTGGAGGCTCGACATACTGGGCCCTTTCCCCCGCGTTGTCGGGGGCTTTGAGTACTTGTACGTCGCAATCGACAAGTTCACAAAGTGGCCAGAGGTGGAGGCAGTGAGGAAGGTCACAGCTCAGTCAGCCGTCAAGTTCTTCAAGGGACTAGTGTGCCGTTTTGGTGTACCCAACAGGGTCATCACCGACAACGGCACGCAGTTCACAAGCCGCACCTTCATGCAATATATCCAAGACCTCGGCAGCAAAGTCTGTTTCGCTTCCGTTGCTCACCCACGAAGCAATGGTCAAGCTGAGAGGGCAAACGCTGAAGTACTGCGAGGCTTAAGGACAAAGACCTTTGACAGGCTGCACAAGAGCGGGAGGCGCTGGATTGATGAATTGCCGATGGTTCTTTGGTCGATCAGAACGATGCCAAATCGAGCCACCGACCAGACGCCCTTTGCCCTGTTATACGGGGCATAAGCAGTTCTCCCCACTGAACTCATATACGGGTCACCTCGAGTGCTCGCTTATGATGAGCTTGAGCAAGAGCAACTACGGCAAGATGACGCAACGCTCCTTGAGGAAGATCGTCTTCGGGCGGCTGTGAGAGCAGCACGCTACCAGCAAGCCTTGCGCCGCTACCATAGCCGCAAGGTCCATGCCCGAAGCTTTGAGGAAGGCGACCTTGTTCTTTGGCGCGTTCAATCGGCCAAGAATACCAACAAGTTGGCGCCGAATTGGGAAGGCCCTTATCGGGTAATATGAGTCACCAGGCCTGGCGCAGTCCGCCTAGAGACCGAAAATGCCATTCCGGTGAGCAATTCCTGGAATATTGAGCATCTTCGCAAGTTTTACCCATAAGGCGCGGCTTGCCGGACCCCCCGGCAAGCCACCTTTTGTACAAGCCTTGTCGGCAAGGCATGTAACCCTTTGTACAAAGCCAGGCGCAGACCCTGAGCATAAATAAATGAAGCGCTGGCGCCCTAAGTTATAGCATGCATGCTGAGTCGAGTCTCGTCCTTGGTTAGGGTTGATAGTGCTTAGCGGCAGCTAACCCCTAGCTTAGAGGTCGAGTTTGCATCTCTTTGTCCTTCTTTTTATCTCCTTTGGTTCACAGGACATACAGATATCCTTGCCGAAACAACTTGGGGAGAAAGAAAAGGAACATATCAGTATCAAGGCTCCGGCAAGCCAGTGTTGCCGGGGGCTGCAAGAGCAAAGATTCACCCACGGCAAACCAGAGTTGCCGGGGGCTGCAACTTCAGATAAGTTCTTCATCCCTTATGATGCATTCCATTATGGACTGAGGTATGTGAAACCTCGTTTCTTTCCTTAAAATTACCGTGCTCCCATAACTCTAGGCCCCAGGGCTCATTCCTGGGACAAGGTTTGGTCGTAGTCGCGGCAGCGAAGGGATGAAACAAGGAGCCTAAACCCACTTCATCCCTGCCTCCGCCAAAGGCGTGAGAAAGGTCGAGCGAAGTAGGGAGACGACAAGGTCTGTTGCCAGGCGAGAAAATGTTTATCCTAGGGATATCAAGGATTTATTCCTTGTCGTGGGTTCTACCTGCGAACAAATGACCCGACAAACATTCCTTTTTCATTAAAAACATCCCACTCAGGTACAATCCATAGGGAATGAAAAACATGAACAAGGGGATTACAAGTTTTAAATTTAACAGATGCCCGAAGGCTTACAAACTAAAAAGAGATAAGATGCCCGTAATGCCTTTCTTGTCCCTCTCCTTAGGAGGTAGGTCAAGGAGGCAAGAAGGGCAAAAGGAGCGCCTAGGCGAGCTACGGGTGGCAGAAGACACCAAGAGAACATCTTGGTGGCCGCCCAAAGGCTGGATGGTGATGGCGGCGCCGGAAGCAGAGCTCGAAGATGAGGCGGCAGGACGTTAGTACGCGTCGAAGGCGTCGGTGCCCGCGTACTCCGACATGACGACCTTGCCGCCCGCCTTCTTCCTCTTCCTCTTCCGCAGCCTCCCTACGCCAGCCTCCAAGGGGACGGCCCCGAGAAGTTCAAGGAGCCGGCGACGCGGATGATGGGGTCGCCGGTGTCACCAGGAGCGGCGCCCGACACCTAGTCGGACCCGTCATCCTGCCGCCTACCGCCCTCGTCGTCGCTGCCACTGTCCTCCTCGTCACCCTCGCTCGAGGAGGAGTCTTCGTCATCAGAAGAGCTCTCCACGCAGCACCTTGCATGGGTCCCGAAGTGCCCAAAGACCTTGACGGAAAGAAGGCCACCCTCCATCAACTTAAAATGGAGAGTGAGCCCATCCGTCAGGCTGTGGATACGAGCAAACGTCTTCCATCGCTGACGAAGATACATCACATGAGGAGCAGGGAAGTCGACACGGACTCGCGTGCCACTGATCCCGCAGCCCCTCATGTGCAGCCGCAACGACTCCAGCAGATCCAGCTCCATCTCCCACGCAAATGGAGTCGGGATACGAAGGCGACGGCGCGGCGGCCGCCACAACCCGACGAAGAACTCGCAAGGGTCATCCCCAACATGGCCCTCCACTGGAGGAGGAGCTACTGGCGGGGGCGAGGCCGGCGGGCTGCCCCGTCCTCCTCTTCCCCGGGCGCCCCGGCCTCGCCCACGGCCTCCCCCTCCCCTTCCCCTCGCGGCCGGCTCTGCCACCGCAGGTGCAGGAGAAGGAGGGACGCGTTGTCGAGCAGCGAACCTCGCCGCCACAGTTGAAGAGCCGGGTTTTCCTCTCTCCATGACGAACTAAAGAGAGGAGCAGAAGCTGAAGGAGGAAGAAGATGGAAGAGTGCGAGACGTCGCCCCTCTCGGCCAATCACGACGTGGAGGCGCAGGGAGCCAGGACTGACCCGTCGCCCCAACCAGCGATGGCCCGGTTTCCCGCCTCCACCATCTGCTACCCCAAGCGCATGGGAGGCACGTGGCAGACGTGCAGAATCGAGGGGACGGGTGAGGCGACCTCTCCCCACCCCGTGATCGTGGGGAGTGGACGCCTTGAGGACCGCGCCTTGGCCCCATTCAGTAAATGGGCCGCGCCTCCACGCCTCCCCCCGTTTATGGGGAAGGCGCGAAGCCGCCTCTTTACTGCGACATGACGAATGCCTGCGGAAACCGCCCCGCACATGCCGCCCACGTCACGCACGCCCCTCCACCCCGCACCGCACGCACAGGTCGTGGGAGGCACAGCGCGCAAAAAATCTTACCACGGTGAAAACCGTCCCGCCTGCCCGCGCACCGTTCTGGGCCTAGCCCAACAACGCGTCGCGCTTATGTGTGGCCCAGGCCCGGGGGCTCCTGTCGGTGTACAAAAAGAGGGGTACACTTTTTGTACCCCTATGACTGTGCACGGGAAGTCTGAGCCACGAGCACCACCACACCAAGCATGGCGAGGGAGGTGAGCCAAGGTAAGGCCGAAGCTCGATGGAACTAAAGCCCAAGAGAACAAGACCACAAAGAGCAAAGGGATGAAGCGGATTCCCCCAGCAAGGTCCTTGCCGGGAGCCAGTTTCAGCAGCCCCGGCAAGATCCTTGCCTGGGGTCGGCTTTAGCAGCCCCGGCAAGACCCTTGCCGCGGCAACTCGCCCCACGCCCACGGAGCGAATCACCCTTGAGTCTGCCATGCCCCCATGGGGCAAGGATTCAGGAGACATCCCCGTAGTGGCATGCAGATCTTTGTGAAGACATTCAAGATCAGACACGCACGAAGACGACGACCCTTGGCGGGATCTAGCCAAGGAAAACCACAAGACCTCCGGCAAGCACCTTGCCGGGGATGATAGCAGGCGCCGCGGCAAGACCCTTGCCGGGGCCACGGCAAGGCCCTTGCCGAGGACATCCGCAGGGCCACCATCAGGCCCACGCCAACTAAGCTTCCACCGTCCCATGCAGCTGCCGACCCAACCAGCTGGGCAGGCACCTGCGTGGCGACATGCAGATCTTCGTGGAGGCCCGCCATTGCACCACCTCAGCTGCCTTCCTGCCTACATGGCATCTCACGCATTGCTCGCCAGGGCGCGTGTCGACACAAGAAGGAGCGGCGACGGACAAGACGGATGTCTCCCCCGTCCCCGATAAAGCAAGGACACCTAAGCAAGGCGCATTAAATGCACCTTGTCATGTAATGCGAGGGATAACCTCGCATCCCTGTACCCTTTCCACCTGCTGTGCCACTGTGGCGACCCATTTTCCCTATAAAAGGAGGCCCGAGGCTACCTGGAGGAGGATTCGGCTTTTCGGAGCGCCTCACACCCCATAGCTAGCTGAAGAACACATATATACAATCCACCAAAGCAGGAGTAGGGTTTTACGCATCCTTGCGGCCCGAACCTGGGTAAACGAACCGTGTGCTAGCTGTTGGATCCGCTCTTCTCTCAACCCCGCGCCCCGCAACCGTAGTAGGGATTCTTGTGATCCCATAGGTGTCGACCCAAATACACCGACAATGTCCATCTAAATTTTCAACCAAGAGATCTTTAGCCATAGCAACACTAGGTTCAACTTTAGTTTGCTCAGAGGGTGTATGTGTTCCAGTATTACTCTCACAAACCACATTTGAAGCTTTAACATGATCCTTTATTCTAATAGGGAAAGGTGGTTTCTCAATATAAGCAGTAGGAACAATAGGATCAACATTATAAGTGATAGTCTTTTCTTCAACTTTAATAGGTTCAACTACTTTTACTTCAATGGGAGGATGGAATTTAAACCACTTCTCCTTAGGGATATCAAGATGAGTAGCAAATGATTCATAGAAAGAAGCTACTATCTCAAAGTCAAGTCCATATTTAGTGCTAAATTCACGAAAAACATTGGTATCCATAAAAGATTTAACACAATCAATCTTAGGGGTCATACCTGACTCCTTACCTTCCCCGAGATCCCAATATTTAGAGTTGCATTTAATTCTTTCCAATAAATCCCATTTGAATTAAATAGTCTTCATCATAAAAGAACCAGTACAAGAATTATCGAGCATGGAGTGATTATTGAGAGAAAGACGAGCATAAATTTTTTGAATGATCATTTCTCTTGAGCGCTCATGATTGGGGCATGAATATAACATTGACTTAAGCCTCCCCCAAGCTTGAGTGATGCTTTCTCCTTCGTGAGGCCAAAAATTATATATATAATTACGATCACGATGAACCTGATGCATAGGGTAGAACTTCTGATGAAATTCCATCTTCAGTCGATTATAGTTCCATGATCCAATATCATTGCATAGCCTAAACCATGTCAATGCATCTCCCTTGAAAGATAAAGGGAAGACCTTCTTCTTGATAACATCCTCGGGCATACCTGCAAGCTTAAATAATCCACAAACTTCATCCACATAGATTAGGTGTAAGTCGGGATGCAGTGTTCCATCTCCTGTAAAGGGATTATCTAGCAGTTTCTCTATCATACCCGAAGGAATTTCAAAGCAAACATTTTCAGTAGGTTCACTAGGTTAAGGAGCAACTCTTTTCTCTACAGGTCGGGGTGAAGATACCCCGAACAAACCCCTCAAAGGATGATGAGCCATAGTAACAAGTAACAGTAAATTTCAGCACACTATACAAATTTTTCCTTACCAAATTCCACTTACCAAAGGCGCTTCACTCCCAGGCAACGACGCTAGAAAAGAGTCTTGATGACCCACAAGTTTAGGAGATCTATCGTAGTCCTTTCGATAAGTAAGAGTGTCGGACCCAACGAGGAGCAGAAGGAAATGATAGGCTGTTTTCAGTAAGGTATTTCCTGCAAGCACTGAAATTATCGGTAACAGATAGTTTTATGATAAGGTAATTTGTAGCAAGTGACAAATAGTAAAAATAAATAAGGTGCAGCAAGATGTCCCAATCCTTTTTGTAGCAAAGGACAAGCCTGGACAAACTCTTATATGAAGGAAAGCGCTCCCAAGGACACATGGGAGTTATCGTCAAGCTACTTTTCATCACGTTCATATGATTCGCGTTCGGTACTTTGATAATTTCGTATGTGGGTGGACTGGTGCTTGGGTGATGTCCTTACTTGGACAAGCATCCCACTTATGATTAACCTCTATTGCAAGCATCCGCAACTATAAAAGAAGTATTAAGGTAAACCTAACCATAGCATGAAACATATGGATCCAAATCAGCCCCTTACGAAGCAACGCATAAACTAGGGTTTAAGATTCTATCACTCTAGCAACCCATCATCTACTTACTACTTACCAATGCCTTCCTCTAGGCCCAAACTATGGTGAAGTGTCATGTAGTCGACGTTCACATGACACCACTAGAGGAGAGACATCATACATCTCATCAAAATATCGAACGAATACCAAATTCACATGACTACTTATAGCAAGACTTCTCCCATGTCCTCAGGAACAAAAGTAACTACTCACAAGACATAATATTGTTCATGATCAGAGGGGTATTAATATGCATAATGGATCTGAACATATGATCTTCCACCAAGTAAACCAACTAGCATCAACTACAAGGAGTAATCAACACTACTAGCAACCCACAGGTACCAATATGAGGTTTTGGTACAAAGATTGGATAGAAGAGATGAACTAGGGTTTGAGAGGAGATGGTGCTTGTGAAGATGTTGATGAAGATAACCCTCCCCAAGATCGGAGAGTTGTTGGTGATGACGGTGGTGATGATTTCTCCCTCCCGGAGGGAAGTATCCCCAGCAGAACAGCTCCGCTGGAGCCCTAGATTGGTTCCGCCAAGAGACGGCGGCATCTGGTCCCAAAAGCCTCCTTCTGATTTTTTCCAGGTCAAAACACCTCATATAGGAGAAGATGGGCATCGGGGGGTCACCGGCTGGCCCACGAGGCAGGGGGCGCGCCCCCACCCTCATGGGCAGGTGGTGGCCCCCCTGGTGGATCTCTTTTGCCAGATATTTTTTATATTTTCTGAAACGGTGTTTCGTGGAGTTTTGGAGCTTTTTGAGTCGTCAGAATAGGTTTCCAATGTTTGCTCCTTTTCTAGCCCAGAATTCCAACTGCTGGCATTCTCCCTCTTCATGTAAACCTTGTAAAATAAGAGAGAAAAGGCATAAGTATTGTGACATAACGTGTAATAACAGCCCATACTGCAATAAATATAAACATAAAAGCATGATGCAAACTGGACGTATCAAGCATCTGCAAACGCTTCAGATGAAGTCTGTGGAGCTGGAGGAGTTGACACTGGAGGTACAACTGTGGCAGTATCCTCTGCATCTTCCTTAAGCTTCTCCACAATTGTTTGTATCTTAGTGATCTTCACATCAATATCATAGAATTTGGTTTCGACAATCCTCTCAAGACTCTCTTGAGTTAGGATGGCCAGGCTCTTCTCAATCCTCAGAGTGGCCTCAAGCAGATGGCTGAGCTGATCTTGCTTGGTCTTGGGGAATCTGGAAGCACTTGTTGCTTTTGCTTCTTTAGCTTTCTCAATCTTCTCTTGGCCTTCAACTGAAGTAGGATGTGATGCATCCATGACAATCTCATTGTCCTCGAAATCTAGCCTAAGAGGTAGATGCCTCTTGTCAAGTAGATATGTCCGTGTTGCAAGCTTAGAGTTGATCAACAACTGAATTTGAGGGGCATATCCACAATATATCTTTTGGTCTGCTGCAGTTCTCTTGATTGTCTCAACAATCAGGCTTATGACTTTGAATTTCTCAGGTATATCAAACATGTGAAGAAAATTAATTGAGTGACCACGGATCATCCTATGATCTCCTAACTTGGGAAAAAGAGTGTGCCTCAAGATGGTATTGATTGTGGCTAGTACAGGAAACATATGGTATATGGAACCAAGCTTGTGTGACTTCAAGTCTTTCTCTGGAATAGGCTTATACATGTTGTCCATAGAATCATGATATTTCCTGGGCTTAGCATATACATCTGTGTAATTCTCATCTTCCTTGGGTGCATTGATCAAATTTTCCCATTTGGCAATAGTAGATTGATGTCTTGTGCCTTTTGTCATCCAGACAATCCTTCCATCAGGATAGAAATGAGCAGTGGAGTAGAATTGCATAATCATCTCATCATTCCATCTGGTCAGCTTCTATCCCACAAACTTATCAAACTCATTCATTCTGAAGCTCTCATGCACATGGGGAAAGTAATCTGCATTGTTGTCAATGTACTTCCAGTCAACCCATTGCATGTTGCAGACAATAGGCTTCTTGTCCAAAAGGACAGTCTCATAGAAGTCTTGTTGTTCTTTGGTGTGTAACATGTAATCAACAATAGTTCTTCTTCTTGAATCATAGGGATCAGTCCGTCTCCAAAGTTTCAGACCTACATCCTTTCTCGGTTTCATGTTTTTAGCCACAAGATGAGCATGATTATAATCAGGTATCTTTAGCTTGAGCTTCCCGAGCATCATCAGAAGAGTCTTCTCCTTGAACTTGTTCTTCTTCTTGAACTTCTGGCACTGGGGCCTTGTTCTTCTCAGCAGCATCGATGTTTCTTGTGGATCTCTTGGGTGCTGTAGGCTTGGGGTAGCTTTGGGCTTAGATGGAGCAGCCCTAGACTTGATGGCAGCCCCCATCAACTTCCGAGTCTTTGCAGAAGGTGCAATATGCTCTTCCTCTTCCTCATCAGCATCATCATAATCATCCTTCATGGATGGTCTTCCAATGACCCTGGCCACAATTTTCTTGACCCTCTCCTTCCTCTTGTTTCCTCCAGCAGCCTCATCATCTCTTGATTCAAGAGTGAACTCCATGGTTTCTTGGGTTGAGGCTCTGGCTTTTGACATGGGAATCCTCTTGACAGGAGCTTTCTGCTACCTCTCAAGCTTGCGTTGTATTCCCTCGAAGAGGAAAGGGAGATGCAGCATAGTAGCGTAAGTATTTCCCTCAGTTTTTGAGAACCAAGGCATCAATACAGTAGGAGACCACGCGCGAGTCCCTCGCACCTGCACAAACAAATAAGAACTTCGCAGCCAACGCGATAAGGGGTTGTCAATCCCTTTATGGTCACTATGAAAGTTAGATCTGATAGAGATGATAATTATATTTTTGGTATTTTTAGTTTAATAAAACAACAAATAAAAGCGGGAAAAGTAAAGTAGATGTAGATTGATATGTTGAGAATAGACCCGGGGGCCATAGTTTTCTCTAGTGGCTTCTCTCATGATAGCGGTATTCTACGGCGGGTAAACAAATTACTGTCGAGCAATTGATAGAAAAGCGAATAATTATGAGACTATCTAGGCATGATCATTGTATATAGGCATCACGTCCGAGACAAGTAGACCGAAACAATTCTGCATCTACTACTATTACTCCATACATCGACTGCTATCCAGCATGCATCTAGTGTATCAAGTTCATACGAACAGAGTAACACCTTAAGAAAGATGACATGATGTAGAGGGATAAACTCAAACAATATGATAAAACCCCCATATTTTATCCTCGATGGCAACAATACAATACGTGCCTTGCTGCCCCTACTGTCACTGGGAAAGGACACCGTAAGATTGAACCCCAAGCCAAGCACTTCTCCCATTGCAAGAACTATAGATCTAGTAGGCCAAACCAAACCAATAATTCGAAGAGACTTGCAAGGATATTATGAGCACACAAAAAAGTTTAGAGAAGAACCAAATATCTTTCATAGATAACCTTGATCATAAACTCACAATTCATCGGATCTCGACAAACACACCGCAAAAAGAGATTACATCGAATAGATCTCCTCGAAGACCGAGGAGAACTTTGTATTGATATCCAGAGAGAGAGAGAAGAAGCCATCTAGATACTAGCTATGGACCCGAAGGTCTATGGTAAACTACTCACAACTCATGGTGAGGGCGATGATGATGATGATGAAGGCCTCCGTGATGGATCCCCCTTCCGGAACAGGCTCCAAGATGGGATCTCCACGGAAACAGAAGCTACGACGGTGGAATTAGGGTTTTCTCTCTGCGTATGGAGTTTCTAGGGTACGTTGGTATATATAGGAAGAAGGAGGGCACCGGGGGCCATGTGGGCCAGCCTCGAGGTAGGGGGGCGCGCCCTGGGAAGGGGGGCGCGCCCCCCACCCTCGAGGGCAGGCCTTCCGTCCCCTGACTTGGTCTTGAAGTTTCCGGAGCGTGATTTCCTCCAAAAATATCTCTCCCAAAGGTTTCATTCCGTTTGGACTCCGTTTGATACTCCTTTTCTGCAAAACCCTGAAATAGGCAAAAAACAGCAATCTGTACTGGGCCTTTGGGTTAGTAGGTTAGTCCCAAAAATGATATAAAAGTGAATGATAAAGCCCATTAAGCATCCAAGACTTCATAAATAATATCATGGAACAATCAAAAATTATAGATACGTTAGAGACGTATCAAGCATTCCCAAGCTTAATTCCTGCTCGTCCCCGAGTAGGTGAATGATAAAAACAGAATTTTTGATGTGGAATGCTAACTAATATAGTTTTTCAATGTAATTCTCTTAATTGTGGCTTGAATGTTCAGATGTGAAAGATTCAAGATAAAACTCTATATTGACATAAGAAATAACAATACTTCAAGAAATACTAACAAAGCAATCATGTCTTCTCAAAATACCATGGCTAAAGAAAGTTATCCCTACAAAATCATATGGTCTGGCTATGCCCCCTCTTCATCACACAAAATATTCATATCATGCACAACCCCGATTTCAGCCAAGCATTTGTTTTCATACTCTATTTTTTCAAACCTTTCAACTTTCACGCAATACATGAGCGTGAGCCATGGATTTAGCACTATGGGTGGAATAGAGGTTGTTGTGGAGAAGACAAAAAGGAGGAAGATAGTCTCATATTGACTAGGCGTATCAACGGGCTATGGAGATGCCCATTAATAGATATCAATGTGAGTGAGTAGGGATTGCCATGCAACGGATGCACTAGAGCTAAATATGAATGAAAGCTCAACAAAAGAAACTAGTGGGTGTGCATCCAACTTGCTTGCTCACGAAGACCTAGGGAATTTGAGGAAGCCCATTGTTGGAATATACAAGCCAAGTTCTATAATGAAAATCCCCACTAGTATATGAAAGTGACTAATCATGAGACTCTCTACAATGAAGATCATGGTGTTAATTTGAAGCACAAGTGTGGAAAAAGATAGTAGCAATTGTCCCTTCTCTCTTTTCTCTCATTTTTTTGGAGGGGCTTTTCTCTCTTTTTTTATTAGCTCCTCTCTATTTTTTTGGGGCCTTGTTTTTTTATTGGCCTTTCCTCACACGGGACAATGCTCTAATAATGATGATCATCACACTTTTTGTTACAACTCGAAATTACAACTTGATACTACAACAAGTATGACTCTATATGAATGCCTCCGACGGTGTACCGGCATAAAAAATGAATCAAGAGCGACATATATGAAAAATTATGCATGGTGGCTTTGCCACAACTACGATGTCAACTACATGATCATGCATGGCACTATGACAATATGATGCGTGTCATATGAACGGAACGGTGGAAAGTTGCATGGCAATATATCTCGGAATGGCTATGGAAATGCCATGATAGGTAGGTATGGTGGTTGTTTTGAGGAACAATATGGTGGTTGTTTTGAGGAAGGATATATAGTGGGTTTATGGTACCGGCAAAAGTTGCGCGGTACAAGAGAGGCTAGCAATGGTGGAAGGGTGAGAGTGCGTATAATCCATGGACTCAACATTAGTCATAAGAACTCATGTACTTATTGCAAAAATCTACGAGTCATAAAAAACAAAGCAATCACCGCATGCTCCTAGGGGGGAGGTTGGTAGGAGTTAACCATCGCGCGCCCCCGACCTCCACACAAAGGTTGGCACTCTACAAATACCCCATGCTCTAACTTCGTCACATAGCGGTTCACCATACGTGCATGATACGGGAATCACTAAACTTAGCACATGTATTTCTCAGTTTCATAATAACTCCACTAGAATGACTCTAATATCACTATCCTCATGTCTCAAAACAATTATCAAGCATCCAACATCTCATTCTATTCAATGCACTTGGTGTGAAAATTTTACTACATTGACATTGGATGTTTATCATATGAAGACTAGTTTCTTTAGCCTAAACACATTACCATGCTGTTTTAATGGACTCTCAAATAGATATAAATGAAGCATGAGAGTTCAACAATTTCTACAAAATATTACCACCACCGTGCTCTAAAAGATATAAGTGAAGCACTAGAGCAAAAACTATTCAACTCAAAAGATATAAGTGAAGCACATAGAGTGTTCTAATAATTTCTAGGCCATATTTAAATCTCTCAAATAGGTGTGTCCAGGAAGGATGATTGTGGCAATCTAACAACATAATACTCAAATTATACAAGACGCTCCAAGCAAAACACATAGCATGTTGCGAATAAAAATACAGCTCCAAGTATAGTTACCGATGGATGAAGACGAAAGAGGGGATGCCTTCCCAGGGCATCCCCAAGCTTAGGCTTTTGGTTATCTTGATTTTACATGGGGTTCCATGGGCATCCCCAAGCTTAGGCCTTTGCTACTCCTTGTTCCATAGTCCATCAAAGCAATACTCAAAATTTCAAAACTTCACAACACAAAACTTAGACAAAAATTCTTGTGAGCTCCGTTAGTAAGAGAAAGCAAACCACTACTCAAAGGTACATCAAGGAATTCATTCTTTGTTTATATTGGTGTTAAACCTACTGTACTCCAAGTTCTTTATGGTTCATATCCTCCAATATTACTCATAGATGCATCGGAATAAGCAAACAACACACGAAAAACAGAATCTGTCAAAAACAGAATAGTCTGTTGTAATCTGCAGGGTTCGCCCACTTCTGGAGCTCCAAAAAAATCAAACGAAATTGGTAAATTTGCGCAATTTGTCTACCAATCATCAGCAAAAAGAATCAACTGAAAATCACGCTCCAGTAAAATCTGAAGTCTACTTTAGCAAGCGCTAACGATTCTGTTTTTCACAGCAAGATCAAATAAACTTCACACAAGTCTTACCAAAGGTTCTACTTGGCACAAACACTAAACAAAACATGAAACCACATCTAATCAGAGGCAAGATGCAATATTTATCCCCTTACAGTCACAAAAACAAAAAACAAAAAATTGGGTTGCCTCCCATCAAGCGCTATCGTTTTACGCCCCTAGCTAGGCACGATACAAGATAGATCTAGGTATTGCCATCTTTGATCTTCACCTTTTTAATGTTGTCAAGCTCTAATCCAGGTGGTTCCTTATATTTCCCTTCATATTCGGAGATCTTTAGATCTAAAGCATCCAACCGTTTATTACAAAGGGTGATCAACATATTCATACGATGGATATTTCCACTAACATTCTTAAGTGGTTCAAGAGACTGTTGTAGTATTTTTGTTACTTCACATATTTTCTCAAAAACTTGAGTCTATTCCTAGGTGGAAGGTTTCCCAAATAAATCTATAAGGACATTATAAGAATTAAGGGTATGATTCCCCAGGAAATTTCCTCCGGTAACAGTATCAAGAACAAGCCTATTCCAAGGGGTTATGCCAATATAAAAATTGCGAAGAAGCACGGAAGTGGAAAGCTTCCTATTAGATCTATTTTGAGCATTGCAAATTCTATACCAGACATCTTTTAGGTTTTCTTCCTCCCTTTGTTTAAAGTTGAGGACCTCACTCTCGGGAGTGGTGACAATGATAGGTGTGCTAGACATGATGACAAGCAAGCAAGCAGCACATGAGCAGACAAGAAGCAAGCGAACGATAAACACACGGCGGAAGAAGGGCGAATAAAACGGCAAAGGTGAAGTGGCGAAGAGGAAAACGAGAGGAAAATAAATGTAATGCGAAGGATAAGGGTTTGTGATAGGTACTTGGTATATGACTTTTGCGTAAGCCTCCCCAGCAACGGCGCCATAAATTCTTCTTGGTACCTCTTGAGCTTGTGTTGTATTCCCTCGAAGAGGAAAGGGAGATGCAGCACAGTAGCTTAAGAATTTCCCTCAGTTTTTGAGAACCAAGGTATCAATCCAGTAGGAGACCATGCACGAGTCCCTCGCACCTGCACAAACAAATAAGAACTTCGCAGCCAACGCGGTAAGGGGTTGCCAATCCCTTTACGGTCACTTACGAAAGTGAGATCTGGTAGAGATGATAATTATATTTTTGGTATTTTTAGTTTAATAAAACAACAAATAAAAGCGGGAAAAGTAAAGTAGATGTAGATTGATATGTTGAGAATAGACCCAGGGGCCATAGTTTTCTCAAGTGGCTTCGCTCATGATAGCGGTATTCTACGGCGGGTAAACAAATTACTGTCGAGCAATTGATAGAAAAGCGAATAATTATGAGACTATCTAGGCATGATCATTGTATATAGGCATCACGTCCGAGACAAGTAGACCGAAACGATTATGCATCTACTACTATTACTCCACACATCGACCGCTATCCAGCATGCATCTAGTGTATTGAGTTCATATGAACAGAGTAACGCCTTAAGAAAGATGACATGATGTAGAGGGATAAACTCAAGTAATATGATGAAAACCCCATCTTTTTATCCTCGATGGCAACAATACAATACGTGCCTTGCTGCCCCTACTGTCACTGGGAAAGGACACCGCAAGATTGAACCCAAAGCCAAGCCCTTCTCCCATTGCAAGAACTATAGATCTAGTAGGCCAAACCAAACAAATAATTTGAAGAGACTTGCAAGGATATTATGAGCACACATAAAAAGTTCAAATAAGAACCAAATATCTTTCATAGATAACCTTGATCATAAACTCACAATTCATCGGATCTCGACAAACACACCGCAAAAAGAGATTACATCGAATAGATCTCCTCGAAGTCCGAGGAGAACTTTGTATTGAGATCCAGAGAGAGAGAAGAAGCCATCTAGATACTAGCTATGGACCCGAAGGTCTGTGGTAAACTACTCACAACTCATGGTGAGGGCGATGATGATGATGATGAAGGCCTCCGTGATGGATCCCCCTCCCGGAACAGGCTCCAAGATGGGATCTCCATGGAAATAGAAGCTACGGCGGTGGAATTAGGGTTTTCTCTCTGCGTATGGAGTTTCTGGGGTACGTAGGTATATATAGGAAGAAGGAGGGCACCGGGGGCCGTGTGGGCCAGCCTCAGGCAGGGGGGCGCGCCCTGGGAAGGGGGGCGCGCCCCCACCCTCGAGGGCAGGCCTTCCGTCCCCTGACTTGGTCCTGAAGTTTCCCGAGCGTCATTTCCTCCAAAAATATCTCTCGCGAAGGTTTCATTCCGTTTCGACTCCGTTTGATATTCCTTTTGTGCAAAAACCCTGAAATAGGCAAAAAACAATAATCTGGACTGGGCCTTTGGGTTAGTAGGTTAGTCCCAAAAACGATATAAAAGTGAATGATAAAGCCCATTAAACATCCAAGACTTCATAAATAATAGCATGGAACAATAAAAAAATATAGATACGTTGGAGACGTATCACTTTCTTGTTCAATCCTAGCTTGACAGCTCTAGTAGTATCCTCCTTTCTCATAGGTTGCTTCTTGGAAGTGAACTCTTGAGGCACAAAGTCCTCATCTTCACTATCAGAATTTTTCTTCTTCCATGTCTTGGTAGCAGCTTTTGGTAGGTTGGTGGGTGTGCTTCTTCTACCTTCATCATAGCTGGAGTTGGAGAGACTAGTGCCCTCACTGAGACTCGCCTGCTCCTCTGACCTCTTCTGACTGTCACTATTGTCTGACATCTCTGACACTGACCCTGTTAATAGATAGGTATAGGTAGAGTAGATGAGCATCACAAAGTACAGTTTTTTTGGCAAAAAGTTGACACAAAAACTTAGTTTTAGTTTTTTGCAGAGAGCATTTCGGAGCTGCCGGTATGACTAACTCGGTGACACCAAAGCAGCAACAGAGTCTAAACATCCAATTTCGGTCATACCGAAATGAAGTTCGGTGACTTTGAGATGCTAGGGTTTCACAGAGAAAGTGAACTCGGTCATACCGATTTGTACACTCCGGTCAGACCAAGTAGTACATGTGCAATGGCCTGGGCCAAACTGGTGAGACCGATTTCTTCAGATCGGTCGATCCGAGATGAATTCTGCAGAAACCTAACCCTAAATTTTGCATTGAATCTATTCTAAAGAAAGTTTTGAGTGGATAGAATAATCTCAATCGTGGCTAGAAACATGGCATTAATCTTTGTGCGAGAATCAGAGCTAAAGAAAGCACAAAGAGTTCAATTTCGTACCCTAACTCGGCGACGAACTCGCTACAGCGACAACGACGATGGAGATTCCCGTTAACGGTGATGGAGATCAGCGGCAGGAGGGCGCTGGCAATGACGGCGATGATCCAGAGACCAAGGGGCGGCAGAGCTGGGTAGGTGTGGTTGAGAGTTTGAAGGTATTTCCAAAATTCAACCCACGAATATATATATATATATATATATATATATATATATATATATATATATATAGGAAAATGGTTGTGTACTTCTGGGAGTACGTACTCCCGCTCCTCATATACCATATAGATGAATATTTTATACCTCTTTATTATTTTTAATATACTTCATTAGTAATTATTAGATACCCCAAAATGAGTTTCATGAAAAAATTGATGCGAGTCGGCATATTTTTAAATGTTTACGTATATACTGATGTGTTTGTATGTGAAAAGGGTATATTACAAAAAGTACACCGTAGATGATATTTTTTCAACAAAACTCGTATTGGGGTATCTTACAATATTTAATGAAGTATATTGAGAATGATAAAGAGGTATAATTAATGTGTGTGTGTGTGTCTATATATATATATATATATATATATATATATATATATATATATATATATATATATATATATATATATATATATACCCAGTCACTGTCGGTGTGACCGAGTGGAACGACTCGGTGGCACCGAGATGCAGCATCACAGGCGGTTATCGCAACTCGGTGTGACCGAACTGTTCTAATCGGTTGCACCAAAATGAAAACCTAGATCAACTTAATGAATTCAGTGAGACCGAGTGGGATGGATTGGTCAGACCGAGATGCATTAAGGGGTTTTGGAATTTAAGCCCTTGACGGATCGGTGACACCGAGTGCTCCTCACCCGGTGGGTCCGAATTTGACTTGTTCAAACTTTGTGATGTAGCATGAATAGAGTTTGAGAAGAGAAAATCATAGATAGCTAGAGGGAGTACTTAGGCATTCTTGTCCATCCATTTGGCAAAAGATAAAAAGCCAAACAATCAAAGCAACAAATGGATGTCCTTGAATGGAGAAAAATATGCTACCAACATGCTCACACAATAAGATGGCAAATAAAACATGTGGTAAAGCATGCACAAGCACTCTAGCATCTATCAAACAATTGGCGGTGACTAGGTCATCTATATATGAGTATATTGACTTAGGATTCAAATGAGAACATTTGATCATAGGTCATACTCATCGTTTAAGCACAAGTGGGGTTACCACTTTTACATAAAGCATTGTTGTGTTCACATCATTAGAGTTGCTCTAGCTCAATTCTTAGAGTAAAGTTCCCTTAGATGTGATATCCCCCATTAGAGGGATGAACTAACCTCGGGTTTTGTCGATGATGCCTTCACGTAGATGTTGAAGATGTGGATGCTCAATGTTGATGTAGATCATTTGGAGCAATCCATTCGAGTGAGTTGCACTTTCAATACCAACATGGGTTAGTCCCACAAGGAACATACAAGGATACCCATATACATAGAGTGAAACACACACATACTGATGTCCATGAAAGCATTAGATTACCTTGTCCCTTGTCTTCAACAAGAGGGTTTGTGAATCCTTGAACTAGTGCAAGATATGGAAGTTGATTGCACTTTTCTTTGCCAAAATGAATATGAGTGAAATATGTTGGCGGAGTCACCCTCAAGAACTCTCTAGTTCTTCTTCTATGGAATCCACATCAACTTGATGGGAATCCTCGGAGTTGTAGTCGTACTTGATGAAGTAGAACTTGAAGTAGTCTTGGGAACCCACTTGACCAAGGCCTTGGGAGCTTCTTAAAATGAATCAATCTCTTCTTGAAGCTTGTCCTTGCCCTTTAGCTTCTGGTCTTGTGGTGGAAGATCATATTGAGTGTCTATTCCCTTGAAGTAAGTGGGGTCATACTTATCTCGTTGAGGAACAAACTTTGTATTGGGGTATTGATCTTCTTCCCACTCAACTCCATTGGCATTGAACTTTCGTTCAAAACCAACACCTTGATTCTTTCGGTGCCTTCCTTGCTTGTGTACAATTTCCTCAAATTGCTTACTCCCGGAAAGACTCTTGTAAACATATTTCTCTACAATTCCCTTCAATAATCTATTTTCTTACTCAAGTGTAACTTGGCTAAGAGAATCATTAGTGGAATCAAGAGAACTACCAGAAGCAAGAATATTGGATTTAACATGATTATTGTTACTACTAGAGAAAGAATATTTCTTGTTATTATTGCTAGATTTTACTTGAGGCATATAAGCAGACAAGAGTAAACGCTTGGCAATGTAAGAAGAACTTTTCTTTCGAAGATCATCATTGATTGCCTTTAAGAACCCATGCTCTTGCTCTAAGTTGAGCTTCTTGAAGAGTAACTTCTCATGAGTTTTTAAAAGTTCTCATTGATCCTCTAAGATAGTTTCATGAGCTAAATTAAGAGTGTTTAGTTCTTTAATTAGACGCTCAATCTCCTTATCATTATCATCTGTTTCATCTTGATTAGCATGATTAATAGCAATTTCATCATAGTTTTCATCACTAGTGGTACCAACAAGTAAATCATCATCTCCTAGCAAATCATCTTCATCACTATTGAAATCAAGATATTCGGGGTGTGATACCTTAGGGACTTTAGCCATGCAGCATCTTCCAATTCCTTCATTAGGCGAGTCAAATATATCGTAGGATTTGGATGACACAAGAGCAATTCCGGCAACACCTTCATCTTGAGTATCTTTGGAGTCGGAGTGATAGCTTCTCTCGGAGTAGTCATCAGAGTCGGAACCGGGTACCCATTCACCAACATGAGCTTGATGTATTCGTGTTGTGTAGATCCTTGGTGATTTGTCCTTCCTTTCTGAATCCTTGCTTCTATGAGAGGGTCTTCATTCATAACGATCATCTCTAATACTTCTCTCTCTTGGTGGTGATTCATCCCTTTTACTTCTTCTTTTGGGAGAATCTTCTCTTCTCTTGTATAGAACCGTACACTCATTTGAGTAGTGTCTGGGTCTTCCACAATTGTAGCAATTGCGATCATGACTAGAAGATCTTTTGTTATTGTAGGACCTTGACTTGGAACTTCTCTCTTTTCTTCTATTCTTGTAGAATTTGTTGTAGTTCTTCACCATTATGCTCAATTCTTCATTCAAGACTTGTTTCTCACTTGACGTGGTAGGAACATCACATGAGGCTTTGTAAGCACCACTAGACTTGTTGTGAAGCTCTTCCTTATCCTTGAGTGACATCTCATGAGCAATAATTCTACCAATGACTTCTGTTGGCTTGAGATCTTTGTAGTTGGGCATCATTTGGATCAAAGTGCACACAGTATCATGTTTTCTGTCCAAGGCTCTTAGGATCTTCTTGATGATGAATCCGTCGGTCATCTCTTTGCTTCCTAAGCCGACAATCTCATTTGTGATGAGAGCACGCGCCTAGAGTACATTTCAGAGACTCCTTCACCATCCTTCATCTTGAACTTATCAAGTTGACTTTGAAGCACATCCAACTTGGATCCCTTGACGCACTCAGTACCTTCGTGCATATCAACCAAAGTATCCCAAATTCCCTTTGCATTCTCAAGACGGTTGTTTTATTGAATTCTTCGGGGAACAATCCATTGAAAAGAATATCGCAATCTTGAGAATTGTATTGCAACATCTTCAATTCTTTTGCGGACACTTCACGATCCGGTTCTTTTCCATCCTCGAAGTATTCACCTTGCAAACCAATTCGCACAACAAGCCAAATGGCAGGGTTATGTCCAAGAATATGCATTTTCATTTTATGTTTCCAACTAGCAAAATTAGTGCCATCAAAGTAAGGACCTCTACAGTGATAACCTCCCTCGCTAGACGCCATACTCTCCTAGGTTTTGAAACCAAGGCTATGATTACCAAATATATGGAAATCAAGGCAAATGGAGACCAAAGCTCTAATACCAATAGTAGGATCGAAATTAGGTCTAGAGGGGGGGGGTGATTAGACTACTTGACCAAATAAAAATCTAGCCTTTTCCCAATTTTAAGTGTTGGCAGATTTTAGCAATTAGGACAAGTCAAGTAACCAACCTACACATGCAATTCTAAAAGTGTAGTAGCGGAAAGTAAAGCATTGTATATTAAGGTAAAGGGAGAGTTTTGGAGAGTGCAAATGTAATGGAGACACGGAGATTTTTGGCGTGGTTCCGATAGGTGATGCTATCGTACATCCAGGTTTATGGAGACTTCAACCCATGAAGGGTAACGACTTCTCAGTCCACGGAGGGCTCCACCCACGAAGGGTCCACGAAGAAGCACCCTTGTATATCCCACCATGGCCATCGCCCATGAAGGACGTGCCTCACTCGGGTAGATCTTCACGAAGTAGGCGATCTCCTTACCCTTACAAACTCCTTGGTTCAACTCCACAATCTTGTTGGAGGCTCCCAAGTGACACCCAACCAATCTAGGAGACACCACTCTCCAAAAGGTAATAAATGGTGTGTTGATGATGAACTCCTCGCTCTTGTGCTTCAAGTGATAGTCTCCCCAACACTCAACTCTCTCTCTCTCACAGATTTGGATATGGTGGAAAGATTATTTGAGTGGAAAGCAACTTGGAGAAGGCTAGAGATCAAGATTCTTGTGGTAGGATTGGTATATCTTGGTCTCAACACATGAGCAGGTGGTTCTCTCTCAGAAAATGTGTAGTGGAAGTGTAGGCACATTCTGATGGCTCTCTCACAAATGGATATGGGGGTGGAGGGGTATATATAGCCTCCACACAAAATCCAATCATTACACACATTTGTCCCCATTCGGTCAGACCGAATAGGAGAATTCGGTGAGACTGAAGTAGTTCAAAATGAGAATGTTAGGAATCTCGGTGGGACCGACATGATCAACTCGGTGGGACCGATGTGCTAGGGCTAGGGCAAGACCTCGTCTCGGTGGCGCCGATTGCATGAACTCGGTGAGACCGATTTCATCAAATAGCAATACAAAGAATTGGTCAAGCAAACTCGATGGGACTGATTGCTCATTTCGGTGAGACCGAAACGTTACAAAAGGATCACAAGGAGTTTACCATGCAAACTCGGTGGGACCGATCGCTCTTCTTGGTGAGACCAAAATGTTATGAAAGGATCACAGAGAGTTTGCAATGCCATCTCGATGAGACGGGGATCCGTATCAGTGTGATCGAATTGTCTAGGGTTTCTGGCAGTGGCTACGTCAAATGAACTCGGTGGCGCCGGACGGATCAAATCTGTGGGGCCGAGTTTGTCTTAGGGTTTCGGACATATGTGGAATTTTAGAAAGTGGCTGGTGGTTTTGGAGCAATATCACTAAGCACTTTAGCAACCGGATCATTAAGCAACACCTCATCCCCTTTTAATTGTATTGGCTTTCCTATAGACTCAATGTGATCTGGGATCACTAAAATGGAAATGTACAGTCTTGAGCTTTTGCCAATCTTTGTCCTAAGCATTTTGAGGGGGGTCCACATCTCTAGCCATGCCATGCCAATCATTGAACTTCCTAAAATATTTAACTTGAATGGATATTAGTTCAATGAGCTATATGCTGTTATTAATTACCAAAACCTCCCGGGGATTAGTTGCACTTTCACACGGTCATTGATACGTCTCCAACGTATCTATAATTTTTTATTGTTCCATGCTATTATATTATCTGTTTTGGATGTTTAGTGGGCTTTAATATGCACTTTTATATTATTTTTGGGACTAACTTACTAACCAAAGGCCCAGTGTAAATTGATGTTTTTGCCTATTTCAGTGTTTCGCAGAAAAGGAATATCAAACGTAGTCCGAACGGAATGAAACCTTTGCGAGGATCGTTTTTGGAACAAACGCTATCCAGAAGACTTGGAGTACACGTATGGGAAGCCACGAGGTCGCCACGAGGCAGGACGACACGCCCAGGGGGGTAGGCGCGCCCCCACCCTCGTGGGCCCCTCGTAGCTCCACGGACGTACCTCTTCCTCCTATATATACTCATATACCCTGAAAACATCAGAGAGCACCATGAAACCCTATTTCCACCGCCGCAACCTTCTGTACCCGTGAGATCCCATCTTGGGGCCTTTTCCGTAGCTCCACCGGAGGGGGAATCGATCACGGAGGGCTTCTACATCAACACCATAGCCTCTCCGATGATGTGTGAGTAGCTTACCATAGACCTTTGGGTCCATAGTTATTAGCTAGATTGCTTCTTCTCTCTCTGGATCTCAATACAAAGTTCTCCTCGATCTTCTTGGAGATCTATTCGATGTAATACTTTTTGTGGTATGTTTGTCGAGATCCGATGAATTGTTGGTTTATGATCAAGATTATCTATGAACAATATTTGGTTCTTCTCTGAATTCTTATATGTATGATTTAATATCTTTGCAATTCTCTTCGAATTATCAGTTTGGTTTGGCCTACTAGATTGATCTTTCTTGCAATGGGAGAAGTGCTTAGCTTTGGGTTCAATCTTGCGGGGTCCTTTCCCAGTGACGGCAGGGGAAGCAAGGCACGTATTGTATTGTTGCCATCGAGGATAAAAAGATGGGGTTTATGTCATATTGCATGAGTTTATCCATCTACATCATGTCATCTTGCTTAATGCGTTACTCTGTTCTTATGAACTTAATACTCTAGATGCATGCTGGATAGCGGTCGATGTGTGGAGTAATAGTAGTAGATGCAGAATCGTTTCGGTCTACTTGTCATGGACGTGATTCCTATATACATGATCATGCCTAGATATTCTCATAACTATGCGCTTTTCTATCAATTGCTCGACAGTAATATGTTCACCCACCGTAAGATTTGCTATCTTGAGAGAAGCCACTAGTGAAACCTATGGCTCCCGGGTCTATTTTCCATCATATTATTTTCCCGTCTACTTGCCAATTTCTGTCGCCGTTCTTCTATTTTGCAATCATTACTTTTCAATCTATACAACAAAAATACCAAAAATATTTATCTTATTATCTCTATCAGATCTCACTTTTGCAAGAGGCCGTGAGGGGATTGACAACTCGTTTATCATGTTGGTTGCAAGGTTATTAATTGTTTGTGCAGGTACTAGGGATTTGCGTGTAGTCTCCTACTGGATTGATACCTTGGTTCTCACAAACTGAGGGAAATACTTACGCTACTTTGCTGCATCACCCTTTCCTCGTCAAGGGAAAAACAACGCATGCTCAAGAGGTAGCAATAAGAATTTCTGGCGCCGTTGCCGGGGAGATCTACGCACAAGTCAATACATACCAAGTATCCATCACAAACTCTTATCCCTCGCATTCCATTATTTGCCAATTGCCTCTCGTTTTCTTGTCCCCCACTTCACCTTCACCTTTTTCCGTTCGCCTTTCTGTTTGCTTGTGTTGCCATGTGCCCTCTATTAGCTTGCATCTTCGCTTGCTAAATTATGGATCCTCATCCACTTTCTAATCTCTTTAAGAGATCCAACTATGATGAACCAATTGCTAGTGAGTTTAGTGCACGATATTATCTTTATGAGGTTTTGCTTGAAATTCGTGAATCTGAAAATTGTGATGAAGTATTGAAAGAAAATTATAAAGTGATTCACGATAGCTCCTTGAGTAAAAAGCATGATTGCAATGATGTTATTATAAATTCCCTTGATGTCAATTGTGTTAATAATATGCAAAACCTTAAGCTTGGGGATGCTTATTTTGCTATGCCCACTACTTGTTGCAATGATCATGATTGGGGTGATGCTTCTTACGATCTTGAAAACTTATTTAAGCCCGATGATATATATGAGATTGATAATAATGTTTGCAATAATATTGAAAGTGGGTTTGGAAGAGTGTCAACTTTAGATCCCACATATTTGGAGAATGTTCAATCTTATTAAATTTTTGATAAAAATGGGTTTGGAGAGGTCATGACTTTAGTTAATGTTAACCCCACTATTTTGGAAGAGTGTCAACTTCGCATGCATGTGGATCATGTTGAGAATATGTTTTGTGATAGCTATATTGTTGAATTTGATTATGATCCTACATGTAATTATTATGAGAGAGGAAAATATGGTTGTAGAAATTTTCATGTTACTAAATTACCTCTCGTTATGTTGAGATTGCTATTGTTTCTTTCTTCTTCCTTGCATATGCTAGATCTTGTTTGTCTTGCTAATTTGTTTGCCTATAAAATGCCTATGCATAGGAAGTATGTTAGACTTAGATGTGATTTTCATATGCTATATGATGCTCTCTTTGTGCTTCAATTCTTATCTTTCATGTGAGCATCATTGAATTCTCAAGACTATCTTAATGGCTATAAAGATAGCGCGTGTTGGGAGGCAACCCAATTTTATTTTTCCTTGCATTTTGTTCCTGTTTAGTAATAAGTAATTCATATAGCTTCTGGTTAGATGTGGTTTTATGTTTTAATTAGTGTTTGTGCCAAGTAGAACCTTTGGGAAGACTTGGGTGAAGTCTTTGCGATCTTGCTGTAAAAAACAGAAACTTTTGGGCTCACGAGTTTAGCTGCCATCTTTTTACTGGAGAGTGACATTAGGTTGATTCTTTTTGAAGATGATTAATAGAAAAATTCCTCACTTCCACCAATTTATTTCATAACTTTTAGAGTTACAGAAGTATTCGAAAGTTACAGATTACTACAGACTGTTTTGTTTTTGACAGATTCTGTATTTCGTGTGTTGTTTGCTTATTTTGATAAATCTATGAGTAGTATCGGGGGGTATGAACCATAGATAAGTTGTAATATAGTAGGTTTAATACAAATATAAATAAATAATGAGTCCAATACAATACCTTAAAGTGGTGGTTTGTTTTCTTATACTAACGGAGCTCACGAGATTTTCTGTTGAGTTTTGTGTTGTGAAGTTTTCAAGTTTTTGTGTAAGGATTTGATGGACTATGGAATAAAGAGCGGCAAGAGCCTAAGCTTGGGGATGCCCAAGGCACCCCAAGGTAACATTTGAGGATAACCAAAAGCGTAAGCCTGGGGATGCCCCGGGAAGGCATCCCCTCTTTCGTCTTCGTCTATCGGTAACTTTACTTGAGAGTTGAGACTATATTTTTATTCACCACATGATATGTGTTTTGCTTGGAGCGTCTTGTATGATTTGAGCCTTTGCTTTTTAGTTTACCACAATAATCCTTGTTGTACACACCTTTTGGGAGAGACACACATGAATCGGAATTTATTAGAATACTCTATATGATTCACTTATATCTTTTGAGCTAGATAATTTTGCTCTAGTGCTTCACTTATATCTTTTAGAGCATGGTGGTGGATTTATTTTATAGAAATTATTGATCTCTCATGCTTCACTTATATTATTTTGAGAGTCCTTTAGAACAGCATTGTAATTTGCTTTGGCTATAAAATTAGTCCTAATATGATAGGCATCCAAGATGGGTCTAATAAAAACTTTCATATAAAGTGCATTGAATACTATGAGAAGTTTGATACGTTATGATTGTTTAGAGATATGAGGATGGTGATATTAGAGTCATGCTAGTTGAGTAATTGCGAATCTGAGGAATACTTGTGTTGAAGTTTGTGATTCCCGTAGCATGCACGTATGGTGAACCGTTATGGGATGAAGTTGGAGCATGATTTATTTATTGATTGTCTTCCTTTGTGTGGAGGTCGGGATCACACGATGGTTAACTCCTACCAACCCTTCCCCTAGGAGCATGCATGTAATGCTTTGTTTTGATAACTTGTAGATTTTTGCAATAAGTATACGAGTTCTTTATGACTAATGTTGATTCCATGGATTATACGCACTCTCACCCTTCCACCATTGCTAGCCTCTCTAGTATCGCTCAACTTTCGCCGGTAACATACACCCACTATATATCTTCCTCAAAACAGCCACCATACCTACCTATTATGGCATTTCCATAGCCATCCGAGATATATTTCCATGCAACTTCCCACCGTTCCATTATTATGACACGTTTCACCATTGTCATATTGCCTTGCATGATCATGTAGTTGACATCGTATTTGTGGTAAATCCACCCTTCACAATTTTTTCATACATGTCACTCTTGATTCATTGCACATCACGGTACACCGTCGGATGCATTCACATAGAGTCATATTTTGTTTTAGCATCGAGTTGTATTTCTTGAGTTGTAAGTAAATAAAAGTGTGATGATCTTCATTTTTAGAGCATTGTCCCAGTGAGGAAGTGATGATGGAGACTATGATACCCCCACAAGTCGGCATGAGACTCTGGACGAAAAATAAGAAAAGAAAAAAGAGGCCACAAAAAGGAAAAAAGAAGAAGAAGAAAAGGCCCAGAATAAAAAAATTAGAGAAAAAGAGAGAAGGGGCAATGCTACTATCCTTTTTCCACACTTGTGATTCAAAGTAGCACCATGATCTTCATGATAGAGAGTCTCTTGTTTTGTCATCTTCATATACTAGTGGGAATTTTCATTATATACCTTGGCTTGTATATTCCAATGATAGGCTTCCTCAAAATGCCCTAAGTCTTCGTGAGCAAGCTAGTTGGATGCACACCCACTTAGTTTCTTTAGTTGAGCTTTCATACACTTATAGCTCTAGTGCATCCATTGCATGGCAATCCCTACTCACTCTCATTGATATCTATTGATGGGTGATACGTCTCCAACGTATCTATAATTTTTTATTGTTCCATGATATTATATATTCTGTTTTGGATGTTTAATGGGCTTTATTATAGACTTTTATATTATTTTTGGGACTAACCTATTAACCCAAGGCCCAGTGCAAATTGTTGTTGTTTTTGCCTATTTCAGTGTTTCGCAGAAAAGGAATATCAAACGGAGTCCAAACGGAATGGAACCTTCGGGAGAGTTATTTTTGGAACGATATCAACACAGAAGACTTGGCGTACACGCCTGGAAGCGAGAGGGGTGGCCACGAGGGCAAGGGCGCGCCCCCCACCCTCGCGGGCCCCCTCTTGCTCCCCAGATGTGCCTCATCAGCCTATATATACTCTCATACCCTGAAAATATCGAGGCAATCAATGAAACTCTAATTCCACCGTCGCAACCTTCTGTACCCGTGAGATCCCATCTTGGGGCCTGTCCCGGAGCTCCGTCGGAGGGGGCATCAATTACGGAGGGCTTCTACATCAACACCATAGCCTCTCCGATGAGTTGTGAGTAGTTTACCACAGACCTTCGGGTCCATAGTTACTAGCTAGATGGCTTCTTCTCTCTTTTTGGATCTCGATACAAAGTTCTCCTTGATCTTCGAGGAGATCTATTCAATGTAATCTTTTTGCGGTGTATTTGTCGAGATCCGATGAATTGTGGGTTTATGATCAAGATTATCTATGAACAATATTGGATTCTTTTCCGAAATCTTTTATGTATGATTATAATATCGTTGCAAGTCTCTTCGAATTATTGGTTTGGTTTGGCCTACTAGATCTATAGTTCTTGCAATGGGAGAAGTGCTTGGCTTTGGGTTCAATCTTGCGGTGTCCTTTCCCAGTGACAGCAGGGGCAGCAAGGCACGTATTGTATTGTTGCCACTGAGGATAAAAAGATGAGGTTTATATCATATTGCTTGAGTTTATCCCTCTACATCATGTCATCTTGCTTAAGGCGTTACTCTGTTCTTATGAACTTAATACTCTAGATGCATGCTGGATAGTGGTCGATGTGTGGAGTAATAGTAGTAGATACAAAATTGTTTTGGTCTACTTGTCATAGACGTGATGCCTATATATAATGATCATGCCTAGACATTCTCATAACTATGCGCTTTTCTATCAATTGCTCGACAATAATTTGTTCACCCACCGTAGAAATCTGCTATCATGAGAGAAGCCACTAGTGAAACCTATGCCCCCCGGGTCTATTCTCATCATATTAATCTTCCATTAACTATTTACTTTACTTAGCATTATTTGCTTTCAATCTCTATACCAAAAATCAAAAGTATTATCTTATCATATCTATCATATCGCACTCTCATAAGTGACCGAGAAGGGATTGACAACCCCTTTTATCGCATTGGCTACGAGGTTCTTATTTTTTTGTGCAGGTGCGAGGGACTCGCGCGTGGTCTCCTACTGGATTGATACCTTGGTTCTCAAAAACTGAGGGAAATATGTATGCTACTGTGTTGCATCACCCTTTCCTCTTCGAGGGAATACAACGCAAGCTCGAGAAGTAGCAAGAAGAATTTCTGGTGCCGTTGCCGAGGAGATCTACGCAAAATTCATATACCAAGTACCTATCACAAACCCTTATACATCACATTACATTATTTGCCTCTCATTTTCCTCTCCCCCACTTCACCATTGCCGTTTTATTCGCCCTTCTTTTTCCGTGTGTTTTATCGGTTGCCTTGACGTCATGACTAGTCCCTTATCTGCTCCTTTGTCTCCCGAGTTTGAAGTTCTTCACTTCAAACAAAAGCAAGGAGAAAACTTAAAAGATTCTTGGTATAGGATGATGGAATCTTATCGTAATTGCACTTTAGAGGTGAATTTTAGAATTTTACTTCGCTATTTTTATGTTGGATTAAATATGTCCCATAGACAACTCTTGGATTGCGTTGCCAAAGGAAATTTTATCGAAACTGATCCTAGTATTGCACATGAAATTATAGAGCGAATAGTGGGAACACTACCTCAACAAAAAGGGTTACATCAGGCCCAGGAAGAGACACAAGTTTTTGAGAAAATTTGCGAAGTAGCGAAAATATTACCAAAGTCTCTTGAACCTCTTAAGAGTGTTAGTGGAAATCTCCACCACATGAATATGTTGATCACCCTTTGCAATAAGCGGTTGGATTCGTTAGATCTAAAGATTTCCGAATATGAAGGGAAACGTAAAGAACTCGCGGATTCGAGCTTGACACCGCTAAAAGGATAAAAACCAAAGACGGAAATACGTAGATATATTCTTGTATCGTGCCTAGCTAGGGGCGTTAAACGATAGCGCTTGTTGGGAGGCAACCCAATTTTATTTTCTTTGCTTTTGCTTCTGTTTAGGAATAAATATTGCATCTACCTTCTGTTTAGATGTGGTTTTTTGTTTTAATTAGTGTTTGTGCCAAGTAGAACCTTTGGGAAGACTTGTGTGAAGTTTATGTGATCACGCTGTAAAAAACAGAAAATTTAGCGCTCACGAGATTAGCTACCATTTTTTACTGGAGAGTGATTTTTAGTTGATTATTTTTGCACATGATTAATAGGCAAATTCCTCACGTCCACCAATTTATTTCAATTTTTTAGAGTTACAGAAGTATTCGAAAGCTACAGATTGCTACAGACTGTTCTGTTTTTGACAGATTCTGTTTTTCGTGTGTTGTTTGCTTATTTTGATGAATCTATGAGTAGTATCGGGTGGTACGAATCATAAAAAAGTTGGAATACAGTAGGTTTAACACCAATATAAACAAAGAATGAGTTCATTACAGTATCTTTGAGTGGAGTTTTGTTTTCTTATACTAATGGAGCTCACAAGATTTTTGGCTAAGTTTTGTGTTGTGAAGTTTTCAAGTTTTGGGTCAGGATTTGATGGACTATGGAACAAAGAGTGGCAAGAGCCTAAGCTTGGGGATGCCCAAGGCACCCCAAGGTAAAATTCAATGACAACCAAAAGCCTAAGCTTGGGGATGCCCCGGGAAGACATCCCCTCTTTTGTCTTCATCTATCGGTAACTTTACTTGAGACTATATTTTTATTCACCACATGATATGTGTTTTGCTTGGAGCGTCATGTATGATTTGAGTCTTTGCTTTTTAGTTTTCCACAATCATCCTTGCTGGACACACCTTTTGAGAGAGACACAAATGAATTGTAATTTATTATAATACTCCATGTGCTTCACTTATATCTTTTGAGGTAGATAGTTTTGCTCCAGTGCTTCGCTTATATCTTTAGAGCATGGTGGTCGTTTTATTTTGTAGAATTTATTGATCTCTCATGCTTCACTTATATCTTTTTGAGAGTCTCTTAGAACAGCATGGTAATGTGTTTTGGTTATAAAACTAATCCTAATATGATAGGCATCCAATATGGGTATAGTAAAAACTTTCATATAAAGTGCATTGAATATTATGAGAAGTTTGATACTTGATGATTATTGTGAGATATGAGGATGGTGATATTAGAGTCATGCTAGTAGAGTAGTTGTGAATTTGAGAAATACTTGTGTTGAGGTTTGCAAGTCCAGTAGCATGCACGTATGGTAACCGTTGTGTGACAAATTTGAAGCATGAGGTATTTCATTGAGTGTCATCCTTTCTGTGGAGGTCGGGATCACGCGATGGTTAACTCCTACCAACCCTTCCCCTAGGATCATGCGTGTAGTACTTTGTTTTGATTACTTGTAGATTTTTGCAATAAGTATGTGAGTTCTTTATGACTAATATTGAGTCCATGGATTATACGCACTCTCACCCTTCCACCATTGCTAGCCTCTCTTGTACCGCGCAACTTTCGCCGGTACCATACACCCACGATATACCTTCCTCAAAATAGGCACCATACCTACCTATCATGGCATTTCCATAGCCATTCCGAGATATATTGCCATGCAAGTTTCCATCGTTCCGTTTACTATGACACGCTTCATCATTGTCATATTGCCATGCATGATCATGTAGTTGACATCGTATTCGTGGCTAGGACACCATGCATAATTTTTCATGCATGTCACTTTTGATTCATTGCACATCCCGATACACCGCCGGAGGCATTCATATAGAGTCAAACTTTGTTTTAGTATCGAGTTGTAATATCGAGTTGTAAATCAATAAAAATGTGATGATCATCATTATTAGAGCATTGTCCCAAAGAAAAAAAAGAAAAAAAAAGAAAGAAAAAAGAAGAAGGAAAGGCCAAAGAAAAAAAAGAAAGGCCCAAAAAAAGAAGAAAAAAAGGAAGAAAGAAAATAAAAGAAAAGAAAAAAGGGACAATGCTACTATCTTTTTCCACACTTGTGCTTGAAAGTAGCACCATGATCTTCATGATAGAGTCTCTTGTTTTGTCACTTTCATATACTAGTGGGAATTTTCATTATAGAACTTGGCTTGTATATTCAAACGATGGGCTTCCTCAAATGCCCTAGGTCTTCGTGAGCAAGCAAGTTGAATGCACACCCACTTAGTTTCTTTTGTTGAGCTTTCATGCACTTATAGCTCTAGTACATCTGTTGCATGGCAATCCCTACTCACTCACATTGATATCTATTGATGGGAATCTCCATAGCCCATTGATACACCTAGTTGATGTGAGACCACCTTCCTCTTTTGTCTTCTCCACAACTACAACTCTATTCCACCTATAGTGCTATGTCCATGGCTCACGCTCATGTATTGCGTGAAAGTTGAAAAGGTTTGAAAAAATTGAAGTATGAAACAATTGCTTGGCTGAAACCAGGGTTGTTCATGATTTGAGTATTTTGTGTGACGAAGATGGAGCATAGCCAAACTATATGATTTTGTAGGGATGAACTTTCTTTGGCCATGTTATTTTGAGAAGACATGATTGCTTTGTTAGTATGCTTGAAGTATTATTATTCTTATGTCAATATAGACTTTTGTCTTGAATCTTTCGGATCTGAACATTCACGCCACAATAATGAAAATTACATTGAGAATTATGTTGGTTAGCATTCCACATCAAAAATTCTGTTTTTATCATTTACCTACTCGAGGACGAGCAGGAATTAAGCTTGGGGATGCTTGATACGTCCCCAACGTATCAATAATTTTTGATTGTTCCATGCTATTATATATTCTGTTTTGGATGTTTAATGGCTTTATTATACACTTTTATATTTTTTGGGACTAACCTATTAACCCAAGGCCCAGTGCAAATTGCTGTTTTTTTTGCCTATTTCAGTGTTTCAGAGAAAAGGAATATCAAACGAAGTCCAAACAGAATGAAACCTTCGGGAGAGTTATTTTTGGAACGATATCAACACAGAAGACTTGGAGTACACGCCTGGAAGCGAGAGAGGCAGCCACGAGGGCAGGGGCACGCCCAGGGGGGTAGGCGTGCCCCCACCCTCGTGGGCCCCTCTGGCTCCCCTGACGTGCCTCTTCAGCCTATATATACTATCATACCCTAAAAACATCGAGGCAATCGATGAAACCCTAATTCCACCGCTGCAACCTACTGTTCCCGTGAGATCCCATCTTGGGGCCTGTTCTGGAGCTCCGCCGGAGGGGGCATTGATCACGGAGGGCTTCTACATCAACACCATAGCCTCTCCGATGAGTTGTGAGTAGTTTACCACAAACCTTCAGGTCCATAGTTATTAGCTAGATGGCTTGTTCTCTCTTTTTGGATCTCAATACAAAGTTCTCCTCGATCTTCGAGGAGATCTATTCGATGTAATCTTTTTGCGGTGTGTTTGTCGAGATCCGATGAATTGTGGGTTTATGATCAAGATTATCTATGAACAATATTGGATTCTTTTCTGAAATCTTTTATGTATGATTATAATATCCTTGTAAGTCTCTTCGAATTATTGGTTTGGTTTGGCCTAGTAGATCTATAGTTCTTGCAATGGGAGAAGTGCTTGGCTTTCGGTTCAATCTGCGGTGTCCTTTCCCAGTGACAACAGGGGCAGCAAGGCACATATTGTATTGTTGCCAGCGAGGATAAAAAGATGGGGTTTATATCATATTGCTTGAGTTTATCCCTCTACATCATGTCATCTTGCTTAAGGCGTTACTCTGTTCTTATGAACTTAATACTCTAGATGCATGCTGGATAGCGTTCGATGTGTGGAGTAATAGTAGTAGATGCAGAATCGTTTCGGTCTACTTGTCACATACGTGATGCCTATATAAATGATCATGCCTAGATATTCTCATAAATATGCGCTTTTCTATCAATTGCTCGACAGTAATTTGTTCACCCACCATAGAAATCTGCTATCATGAGAGAAGCCACTAGTGAAACCTATGGCCCCCGGGTCTATTCTCATCATATTAATCTTCCATCGACTATTTACTTTACTTTGCATTATTTACTTTCAATCTCTATACCAAAAATACCAAAAGTATTATCTTATCATATCTATCAGATCTCACTCTCGTAAGTGACCGAGAAGGGATTGACAACCCCTTGTATCGCGTTGGCTGCGAGGTTCTTATTTGTTTGTGCAGGTGCAAGGGACTCGCGCGTGGTTTCCTACTGGTTGATACCTTGGTTCTCAAAAACTGAGGGAAATACTTACGCTACTGTGCTGCATCACCCTTTCCTCTTCGAGGGAATACAACGCAAGCTCGAGAAGTAGCAATAGGCGCCTCCATAGCCCATTGATACACCTAGTTGATGTGAGACTATCTTCCTCCTTTTGTCTTCCCCACAACCACCAGTCTATTCCACCTCTAGTGCTATATCCATGGCTCACGCTCATGTATTGCGTGAAAGCTGAAAAAGTTTGAAAAAATTAAAGTATGAAATAATTGCTTGGCTGAAACCGGGATTGTGCATGATTTAAATATTTTGTGTGATGAAGATAGAGCATAGCCAAACAATATGATTTTGTAGGTATGAACTCTCTTTGGGCATGCTATTTTGAGAAGACATGATTGCTTTGTTAGTATGCTTGAAGTATTATTATTCTTATGTCAATATTAAACTTTTGTCTTGAATCCTTCGGATCTGAACATTCATGCCACAATAAAGAAAATTACATTGAGAATTATGTTAGGTAGCATTCCACACCAAAAATTCTGTTTTATCATTTACCTACTCGAGGACGAGCAGGAATTAAGCTTGGGGATGCATGATACGTCTCCAACGTATCTATAATTTTTGATGGTTCCATGCTATTATATTATCTGTTTTGGATGTTTAGTGGGCTTTAATATGCCCTTTTATATTATTTTTGGGACTAACCTACTAACCAAAGGCCCAGTGCAAATTGCTATTTTTTTTGCCTATTTCAGTGTTTCACAGAAAAGGAATATCAAACAGATTCCAAATGGAATGAAACCTTCGCGAGGATCGTTTTTGGAACAAACGCAATCCAGAAGACTTGGAGTACACATCTGGGAAGCCACGAGGTGGCCACGAGGCAGGAGGGCATGCCCAGGGGGTAGGCGCACCCCCACCCTCGTGGGCCCCTCGTAGCTCAACCGACATACCTCTTCGTCCTATATATACTCATATACCCTAAAAACATCCGAGAGCACCAAAAAACTCTATTTCCACCGCCGCAGCCTTCTGTACCCGTTTGATCCCATATTGGGGCCTTTTCCAGAGCTCCGCCGGAGGGGGAATCAATCACGGAGTGCTTCTACATCAACACCATAGCCTCTCCGATGATGTGTGAGTAGTTTACCACAGATCTTCGGGTCCATAGTTATTAGGTAGATGGCTTCTTCTCTCTCTCTGGATCTCAATACAAAGTTCTCCTCGATCTTCTTGGAGATCTATTCGATGTAATACTTTTTGCAGTGTGTTTGTCGAGATCCGATGAATTGTGGGTTTATGATCAAGATTATCTATGAACAATATTTGGTTCTTCTCTGAATTCTTATATGTATGATATAATATCTTTGCAAATCTCTTCGATTTATCAGTTTGGTTTGGCCTACTAGATTGATTTCTCTTGCAATGGGAGAAGTGCTTAACTTCTGGTTCAATCTTGTGGTGTCCTTTCCCAGTGACAGTAGGGGAAGCAAGGCACGTATTGTATTGTTTCCATCGAGGATAAAAAGATGGGGTTTATGTCATATTGCATGAGTTTCTTATGAACTTAATACTGTAGATGCATGCTGGATAGCGGTCGATGTGTGGAGTAATAGTAGTAGATGCAGAATCGTTTCGGTCTACTTGTCACGGACGTGATGCCTATATACATGATCATGCCTAGATATTCTCATAACTATGCGCTTTTCTATCAATTGCTCGACAGTAATTTGTTCACCCACCGTAAGATTTGCTATCTTGAGAGAAGCCACTAGTGAAACATATGCCCCCCGGGTCTATTTTCCATCATATTAGTTTCCCATCTACTTGCCAATTTCTGTCACCATTCTTCTATTTTGCAATCTTTACTTTTCAATCTATACAACAAAAATACCAAAAATATTTATCTTATTATCTCTATAGGATCTCACTTTTGCAAGTGGCCGTGAAGGGATTGACAATCCCTTTATCGCGTTGGTTGCAAGGTTCTTAACTGTTTGTGCAGGTACTAGGGATTTGCGTGTAGTCTCGTACTGGATTGATACCTTGGTTCTCAAAAACCGAGGGAAATACTTGCACTACTTTGCTACATCACCCTTTCCTCTTCAAGTAAAAAACAACACATGCTGAAGAGGTAGAAGTCGTCACCGGCACCATCAGGAATCGGGCGATGTTGCGGTCCACATCATCATCACCTATGCCAAGCACGACCTCGAAGGCCATGGCGCGGGCCCAACTGCTATTGAGATTCCCGCCGGTAGCCGATCAGATGGATGAATGGCGAGCCACCATCCAAAGTCTGATTAGTTTCGCCGAGGCGGGAGGATCACATCGAGCTGGCCCGTCACAGCCTCCCGAGGCAACGGCGACGGCCCATGCCGTTGGCCGTACTGAAGGGGCCACCCCCACGGTGCAGTCCCCACCACAGCGGCCAGCGCGTTAGCCACGCAATCAAGAGCCACACAACGTCTCGATGGCCTCGTCGGACCCTCGAGCGCATCAAGGCCAACAGCGAGCCCCGGAGGGCAGGCAGGGGAGCGCGTGTGCGTCACCATCGACCAACGCAGCGGCGACCACTGCCAACCTGACGGGCGTGATGACCCCAACATCGACGAGCCCGCACTCGACGGGGACGGGTACCTGCCTTTCGAGGCAGGGTGCCCCGCTTTCACTCGTGAGCTGTGGCAAGTCCGTTGGCCATCTGCTCGCACATTCGAGACAGAGATTCGAGGGAAGTATGATGGAAGACTGAACTCGGCCGAATTCTTGAGCATCTACACCATCGCTATTCAAGCTGCCAGGGAAAGAGATGAGAAGGTATTCGCCAACTACTTCTGATGCGGAGCATCCTTCGTTCATCCCCATGTACACCACTTGGACGCAAGGTGATCCCGTTCCTCGATGCTTCCCCTTTCTTTTCTCGCGAGATATGGATGCTACTTTAAGCGCGGACCTTGTGCATGATCAGGAACACCCAAGGAGACCATGGACAACCCAAGGACCAAGGTCAAGTGCGCGCGGGAGAGAAGGAAGAAGGGCCAGCACCTACAGGCCCCGGACATCCGACCCCCAGGCCCGGACATCCGGCGCCCCTTCACAGAAGCGAGCCCTGCCAGCCCGGACATCCGGCTCCTCCCGAAGCCCCGGACATCCGGCCCCTTCGCCGGAAATCCGACCCCTCATCACAGAAGGCAACCGAAGCCGGCCACGCTCAGCCCGGACATCCGGCCAAAGGCCTTGACATCCGGCTCCTCGCGAGCTGCCGGACATCCGGCCCCCGGCCCGGACATCCGGCGCCTGCCTGCGCGCAGAGACGGGCCGGAGGCCCATGTATCCCTCTCCCACTTACCCCTTCGTGGACCTAGACTATATATACTCCTCCCCCTCCTCCATTTGAGGGTTAGCTTAGGTTTAGCTCATTTGAGATAGAGCTTTGCTCATCCACTAGTGGTTCATCTCCTTGTGAGTGACTGCGGCCCCACCACGGAGAAGATCCACACGGATTCAAGACCTCTGCGGAGAAGATCCTACGGGATACCAAGATCTCCTCACGGAGAAGACTATCGCTACTTGTATCGTCCCTTGTTGATCATGGATCTTGTATCTCTTTGTGTTTCGAGGATCTAGCATATGTGTGACTTGTTCTTGTTGGTTTGAGTGACTCTCTCGTGTTTCCCCTCGTGTTCCCTCTCGTGTTATTCGTGTTCTTCATGGGATCCACTCCTTTTCATGAAATATCGGCCATCTAGGGTTCCGCCCTACATCATATGGTATCAAGAGCATAGGTTGATCACGAATTTGGAGCCCCACACCTTGTTCTAGCTTGTTTTGTTGTGTTCTTCCCCAAATTCGAAAATTCCCCACCAAAAATAGCCCCAAATTTTTTTGTGATCTGTTGGTTAGATGATGTTTTGTTGATTTTGATACGTGGATTTGCTTGGTTTCAAGTGGATCTAGCATTTCCCTAAGTTTCCCCATCTTTCCTCCACAAAATCTCTCAAATTTTGAGCCCCAAATCATCAATTTCCGCCCCCAATTCGAATAGTTCGTCCCGATTCAGATCTGGAATCTTCGGTCCGGACATCCGGGCCACTGGCCGGACATCCGGGCCATCGGGCCGGACATCCGGCTCCTGGAGGGCAAAATCGAGCAAGTTTCTGGACATCAGGTCCCGGAAATCCGGACCCGACCCCGGATGTCCGACCCCTGGAAATTCAGCCACCAGTGTTTCACCGTTTTGTCCATAACTAATTCATCCGGACTCCGATTTTGACGTTCTTGAGCTCGTTTTGAAGCTCTTGACATCCCCCATACCACAAAAATACCACCATAATCATTTGAATCCATCATATTTTTGGGATTTTGGCATCTTTGCCTAGGGCTTCCACCACATCATCCGCTATACCACCACCGACTTCCGCAACCTAACCATTTTGTCCCCCATAGCATTTGTGGTTGCTTGAGTAGTGATTTGAGTCTCCTAAGGTGTTTAGGCTACTTAGGGACCATTGCTTCTTCATCAACCACCACCACCACTTCCGCATAGCCTAGTCCACCATACATAGCCAACCCAACTTAACCAAATTTTTGTTAGAGCTTGTTTGAGTTGTGGCTTGTGTCTCCTAAGGTGTTTCGGCTACTTAGGGACCGTGACTTCAACTCCGACATCATTCCACTTCCGCAACCACCACGACATTGCCGCTACCACCATTTGATATTTGTCCTTGAGATTTTGAGTTGTGGTTTTTCCGTTTCCTAAGGTGTTTCGGCTAATTAGGAACGGCTCGACGCGAGGCGCCGGATGTCCGGGGGCCGGCCGGATGTCCGGCCGCTGTAGCTCTGCGACGACTCCACTTGAGGCACTTCTTGATCCGCTTCTGTGGGGACTTGTCCTATGCTTCGAGCATCTCCTTGGTCGTCTCCTCGGTTCCTAAACACATGTAGTGTCTTTGCATTAGGTAGCAACCAAATCTCGCATGAATGAAAAGGGGAAACATCGAGGAACGGGTTCACCTTGTGTCCACTTGGGGTTTGGGTAGTAGTCGTAGTGTACATGGGGATGAACGAAGGATGCTCCGCACATCAAGACGACGACAAGATGGTCGATCAAGGGCCATCCCCTTCGACTACGGCGACGAACATGAACCTCTTCAACAACATGAAGACGGCGCCCAAATATGACGACTACTCCGAGTCAAGCTACGCGAGCGCACATGAGACATTTCCTTTGGTCTCGGAGGAGAGTGATGATTTGCCACACCCTACGGCATTCACCTTTGGAGGCGTTATGGATGAGGCGGCGAAAGGAGTTGAGTTTGGAGACGTTTGCACCTACATCTCTCCGACACCCATATATCATGAGATGCCCCAATTTCCATGTGAGGAGAGACACCACCATATGAGTGACATGAGTGACTCCACCATATGTGAGATTGAGAGCATTTCTTTTGAGAGGACGAGAGTGATCACCACTATCCCCACACATGAGAGCATGCCACACATCATATGTGAGGTTGAGAGCCATTTAAGTGACTCCACCAACCATACGAGTGAGAGCATCCATGAGGGAGTGAGTGAGCCACACCACTTAGTGAGTGAGGTAGTTGATAGGGCATGTGAGGCCACTATGATTTCTAACGACTTAACCTCTACTCCGAGTGTGTTTTCTTTGGTGCTAGGTCTCCTACAAGAGGACATGCCTACCCTCGATGAGTCCGTCCCTCCAATGGACAAACCGATGGCCATGGTGGAAGAAGATGCACCACCCACATGGTTCCATCATGATGAAGATGAGCATGATTGGATCTTGAACACCTCACCTACAACACATGAGCGACGCTCCAAAGGTAAAATAGGTGAAGGTGATGCTCGTGTCCCACTAATGGACTATCTTACCGATGATTGCTTGCATGATGTTGACACACCTATTGCCATGCTTCATGCTAGCGCGACTTCATCATGTCTTCACTTACCTATTTATGATGAATATGATGATGAGCATGTTGAGTTGCCTAGTTGTGATGCTATGCTCCATAGGATATCATGTGAAAATTCGTTTGGTCATATCATGTTTGATAATCCTTTGAACTTGTCATATGCTATGAGTGAGATCTCCCATGTTGTATCATTGCAATCTCAACATAGTAGCTATGCATGCCCCATTAAAGTAAATCCTATTTGCACTTATGGCATAGATGACAAGATGATGGTCATTGGCTTGTGTTTCTCTTGCGATGATATTGCCATGCTCCCTTTACATAATTTGCGCAATTCATCCACTATGCCATGCCATGAACACATTGTTCAAAATATGCTTTGCTTTGGATGTTTCAATATTCTCCATGTGATGCTTCCATTGATGCTCATGAGGAGACCCCCATAGTTTCCTCATACATACTAGGAGATCTTGATGCATTCCATACTTTGCATAGTTCCCATAATTGTGTGCACCATATGCATTCCATGAATAACAATGCTCTACCTACTTGTCATGATGCATTACAAAATTTGAGTCTCCATTATGCTATACATAACAACAAACCTCTCATGATGGATGACATGTTTCTATATCACGCATCTCATTTATTTGAGCATTGGCTATTTTGTGCTAACCAACACATGCACGTGCGCATCATGATGGATGATGTGTACATATACCACGCACACACAATTTTCCTTTTGTCTTTGCTTTGTGTAGGTACTCATGAACATTTGTCAACCTCACAATCCCATGAGTTGACAAAACGAGCTCTTGAGAGCAACGATGACTTGGGATCACATGGATTGTCCCTACCACCGTTCTCTTCGCGCAACCACTACGCGCATCTCTTTTACTTGGCTCTCACACGGCTATGGGCTATTTGCCACTTGTCACATTATGCCCATACTATCATGTTCACTTTGCATGTTATGCCTCTTGCTATGATTTTGCCATGCAATTGTGACCCTTGCTTGCAATTACCAATGATTCACCATTATGATACTCCTATGTGCATTTGCATGCTTGGTGGAGACACTAGTAGCTATTGCCATGATTTCTTTGTGCCCCATGCTATTGTTGATTCTTGTGTTGAGAAAGTCATGATATCCCATTGCTATTTCCATATGGCCTCTCATCAACACATTGATGCTATTTTGCTCATATCTTGCTTTCATGCTTGTGCTATGCCATGTGCATCATGTATTCTCACTATTTGCACACATGACATGCTTGCCATGATTACCTCTAGTACGTTGCATCTTCGCACTACTAGCTTGTTTGACTTGATCACTATGATTGCTTGTTATGTTGCATCACCCATGTTCCACTATTACTTGCTTTCTTGGGTTGATGACATATATATTCATGACATTCACATGATTCACATTGATCATTGTCACTTGTCTCCATTCGTTGCATCTCGCATATTCCCTTGTATTGAGTGCAACCATGCTATGCCTATTGACATTGGAGACTTTGACACCCTTGTTGTGATGCATACTTGCTTGATTGAGCCTATTGCATTTGATTGTTCTCGCATCTTATGCCTACATACCATGCACCACACCCTTGTACTTTCTTATGATAAGAATGATCCAAGCACTTGTTGGGTATTTTCCCGCATGAATGCTAGGTTTTGCATTACGGCTAACCTCATTTGTTTTTCCGAGTGTTTGTCATGTTCTTTCATTTTGAAGGATTCACAAGGCGGTACCATCAAAAGGCATCTTTGGCATGTGAAGGCATACACGTTGCACGACACCAACATCTTCGAGAAATTCCTAAAGGTGAATTCCTTCTTTGTGAGCCATCCTCACTTATGCATATTGGATGGGCCATACTTTCATTGTTGTTTCCTTCTTCTTGTCTACATGATACATCTACGGGATGGAGGACCGACATTGAAGATGGACCCTTTGGATGCACCTTCGGAACTCCACTCAAGCCACGACATTGAGCATTGGTATATCACCACTCCTTTGGCATATTGCACCAAAACCTCCATATTTGTTGATTGTTTGCCCACATGCCATGCTCCATGGACAAATCATACCCATGACAAATTTGCATCTTATGCATGGATTGACTCACATTATGATTGCCTCGTTGCATCGTGTATTCCCATGTCATCCATGATATATGAGCTTGGGCATTTCCTTAGCAAATTTGTTGTGATCTTTCTTGATAGCATATTCATACATCATGATCATATTGTCCTCCATCAATTGCATGATAACATACACATATTGAGCATCCATTGCCATGTTCATGCTCTTCATAAACCATCACACTATGACATCATTTTGCACAATGGTAGAAATTGTAGCTTTGTGCACCATGCCAATTACCCTACCTTTGTGTGCACAACAAATGAATTTGCTCACATGAATGCTTTCCATATCAAACTATATCATCTTGATAAGCTTCATGTACCTTTTCACACGCACTCATTCTTACATGATGGACACTTTGTGTGCGCTAACCATTGTATTTCCAAGTGTACTTTGTGTTTGCTCATTTTGCATGTACCACATACCGGAGACACCTTGGAGTACTTGGATGGCAACATGCCCTCAACTTCGTCCAACTACAAGTCCGTTCACGACTACCGTTTCCATGGTGATGAGGTTTTTTATCCGAGGTCGGATCTTTCCCAAGGGAGGGGAGATGATGCGGAGCATCCTTCGTTCATCCCCATGTACACCACTTGGACGCAAGGTGATCCCGTTCCTCGATGCTTCCCCTTTCTTTTCTCGCGAGATATGGATGCTACTTTAAGCGCGGACCTTGTGCATGATCAGGAACACCCAAGGAGACCATGGAGAACCCAAGGACCAAGGTCAAGTGCGCGCGGGAGAGAAGGAAGAAGGGCCAGCACCTACAGGCCCCGGACATCCGACCCCCAGGCCCGGACATCCGATGCCCCTTCACAGAAGCGAGCCCTGCCAACCCGGACATCCGGCCCCATGCCCCGGACATCCGGCTCCTCCCGAAGCCCCGGACATCCGGCCCCTTCGCCGGAAATCCGGCCCCTCATCACAGAAGGCAACCGAAGCCGGCGACGCTCAGCCCGGACATCCGGCCGAAGGCCCGGACATCCGGCTCCTCGCGAGCCGCCGGACATCCGGCGCCTTCCTGCGCGCAGAGACGGGCCTGAGGCCCATGCATCCCTCTCCCACTTACCCCTTCGTGGACCTAGACTATATATACTCCTCCCCCTCCTCCATTTGAGGGTTAGCTTAGGTTTAGCTCATTTGAGATAGAGCTTTGCTCATCCACTAGTGGTTCATCTCCTTGTGAGTGACTGCGGCGCCTCCATGGAGAAGATCCACACGGATTCAAGACCTCTGCGGAGAAGATCCTACGGGATACCAAGACCTCCTCACGGAGAAGACTATCGCTACTTGTATCATCCCTTGTTGATCATGGATCTTGTATCTCTTTGTGTTTCGAGGATCTAGCATATGTGTGACTTGTTCTTGTTGGTTTGAGTGACTCTCTCGTGTTTCCCCTCGTGTTCCCTCTCGTGTTCTTCATGTTCTTCATGGGATCCACTCCATTTCGTGAAAGATCGGCCATCTAGGGTTCCGCCCTACATCAACTTCTCTTTGTCACTCAAGCCAAATGTGAGGTCTTAGCTGACGCATCTGCCGGAGAACTCCATTTCGACCTGGGCTAACCTGTGCCATGAGTTCGTTGGCGCCTTCACGGGCGGCCACCAAGAACCAGGGCGGCCCAGCGATTTACAGTTGCTTCCGCATGAGGAAGGATAGACTCTGCGAAAGTACATACAGAGGTTTAGCTGAGTCCACCAAAATATTCCAGACATCCACCCAGCTGAAGTGATAGCAGCGTTCTAGTCCAACGTGCGCAATCGTCGGATGCGTTCCAAGATGAACATTCGATTGCCCAAGACTGTGAATGAGCTTTACACCTTGGTGGATAAGTGTGCTCGGGTGGAAGATAGGATGAAACTCCCTGGAGAAGAAGATGGCGTCGACGTCGACTCAGAGGATGACGACGATGCCACCAGTCAGAAGAAGAAGAACAAGAAGCGCAGTAAGAAGCACAAGGATAAGGCAGTGATGACAGTTGAGGATCGAGCACACCTAGTACCGGCAAGAAGGATAAAGCTGAGGCCCTCGACAAGGAGGTTGCCGCGTGCAACGATTGCCGGGAAGCTGCGACTGCCGAGAAGACTAGGAATAGTGATGTCCCGTACTGCAAAATCCATCGGATCAAGGACCACGATCTCGAGGAGTATCATCAGGTTGAGCAGCTTGTCAAGAAGGAGAGGGTTGAATATGAGAAGTGAGATAAGGAAAAAGGTCAGAACAACGCTGGCAAGAAGGGCTGGGGCGGTGAGGTAAATTGCCTCGGCAAGGCTCCTAGTGATACGTCTCCATCGTATCTATAATTTCTGATTGTTCCATGCCAATATTCTACAACTTTTACATACTTTTGGCAACTTTTTATACTATTTTTGGGACTAACATATTGATCCAGTGCCCTGTGCCTGTTCCTGTTTGTTGCATGTTTTTTTGTTTCACAGAAAATCCATATCAAACGGAGTCCAAACGGGATAAAAACTTACGGAGATTTTTTTGGAATATATGTGATTTTTGGGAAGAAGAATCAACGAGAGATGATGCCTGAGGGGGCCACAAGGTAGGGGGAACGCCCCAGGGAGGTGGGCGCGCCCCTGACCCTTGTGGCCACCCCGTAAGGTGGTTGGTGCCCTTCTTTCGCTGCAAGAAAGCCAATATCATGATACAAACGTGTTAAACTTTCAGTGTAATCAGAGTTACGGATCTTCAGGAATATCAGAAAAGGTGAAATGACAGAATCTGGGAACACGGAAAGAGAGTGAGACAGAGAGACAGATCCAATCTCGGAGGTGCTCTCGCCCCTCCCATGCCATGGAAGCCAAGGACCAGAGGGGAAACGCTTCTCCCATCTAGGGGGAAGTTCAAGGAAGAAGAAGAAGGAGGGGGGCTCTCTCCCCCTCTCTCCCGATGGCGCCGGAACACCGCCAGGGCCATCATCGTGACCGCCATCTACACCAACAACTTCACCACCATCATCACCAACTCTCTCCCCTTCTATGCACCGGTGTAACCTCTCTTCTACCCGTTGTAATCTCTACTGAAACATGGTGCTCGACGCTATATATTATTTCCCAATGATGTATGGCTATCCTATGATGTTTGAGTAGGTCCATTTTGTCCTATGGGTTGATTGATGACCGTTAATGGTTTGAGTTGCATGTTTTATTATTATTGGTGTTGTCCTATGGTGCTCTCTGTGTTGCGCAAGCGTGAGGGATCCCTGTTGTAGGGTTTGCAATATGTTTATGATTTGCTTATGGTGGGTTGCTAGAGTGACAGAAGCTTAAACCCGAGTAAGTAGGTTATTTGCGTATGGGAATAAGGAGGACTTGATACCTTATAATGCTACGGTTGGGTTTTACCTTAATGATCTTTAGTAGTTATAGATGTTTGATAGAGTTCCAATCATAGGTGCATATGATCCAAGAAGAGAAAGTATGTTAGCTTATGGCTCCCCCTCATATAAAGTTGCAATAATGATTACCGCTCTAGTTATCGATTGCCTAGGGACAAATAACTTTCTTGTGGCAAAAATTTCTCTACTAAAACTAACTTAGTCGTGTCTTTACATAAACAGCCCCTAGTTCATATTTACGTGTTCTTTATTATCTTGCAAACCTATCCTACAACACCAACAAAGTACTTCTAGTTTCATACTTGTTCTAGGTAAAGCGAATGCTAAGCGTGCGTAGAGTTGTATCGGTGGTCGATAGAACTTGAGGGAATATTTGTTCTACCTTTAGCTCCTCGTTGGGTTCGACACTCTTACTTTTCGAAAGAGACTACAATTGACCCCCTATACTTGTGGGTTATCAAGACCTTTTTCTGGCGCCGTTGCCGGGGAGCAATAGCGTGGGGTGAATATTCTCATGTGTGCTTGTTTGCTTTATCACTAAGTAGATTTTATTTGCTGTTCTAAGTTGTTCTCTATCTTTAGTTATGGATATGGAACATGAAATACCAAAAAATAGCTGTACTTGCTACTCATGGAGATGGGGAACCTCCTAAAACCCTGGATGCTCATTATGTGAAAGATATTATGTACTACTTTAATAATCGTGAGAAAACCCCGTTCAACTATATAATGGGAGTAACGTTGGATCAACGTGAATACTTTAGGGATTATTGCTTGACTCAAAAAGGGAATCTGTTATGGGATCAAATTCATATGTTGGATTGGTATGCTCGGGAGCTTTGCTTGAGATATGATTATACTTGTTGCTCTAGGATGAATGCTCCACACCTACCATTTTCATGTAAATTTAATGATAATAAAACCTTGGCTTCTTATGCTAATGGTATATATGATTACTATGATGTGGAACAAATAGAATATTTTTTTGCCTTTAAGGGTGCTTGTGAAATTAAATGTTTGTTTAAAGAGTATGAAAATTATGATGATGTTGTTTACAGATCTGAAAATCTTGCTATACTTAAATATTGCTATTTGAATTATAAATACAATGCCGATATTGATGCATTTACTGAGAAGGTCTCCACTATCCAAGAAGAGACTAATATTTTATAGGAAACTATGGAAGAAGGAATTGATGACACTGTGAGCTCATTAGATGAAAAAGATGAGGAGGAGAGCGAAGAACAAAAGGAGGAAGAGCAGATTTATCACCCGTGCCCACCTTCTAATGAGAGTAACTATTTATCCCATACATTGTTTAATTTCCCTTCGTGCTTACCGAAGGATGATTGCTATGATAATTGCTATGACCCCTTTGATTCGTTTGAAATATCCCTTTTTGATGAAATTAATGCTTGCTATGCTTGTGGCCATGATTCCAATATGAATTATGCTTATGGATATGAACTTGCTATAGTTCCTTATGTTAAAAATGAAATTGTCGCTATTGCACCCATGCATGATAGTCCTATTATCTTTTTGAATTCTCCCGACTACACTATATCAGAGAAGTTTGCCCTTATTAAGGATTATATTGATGGGTTGCATTTTACTACTACACATGATGATTTTAATAGATATAATATGCATGTGCTTGCTGCTCCTACTTGCAATTATTATGAGAGAGTAACTACATCTCCGCCTCTTTATGTTTCTAATACGATAAAATTGCAAGAAACTGTTTATGCTATGTATCGACCTTTACTATGTGTACATGAATTGTTCTTTTATGACATGCCGATGCATAGAAAGAGAGCTAGACTTCATTGTTGCATGATATATGTTACTTTGTGCTCACTACTAAATCACAAATCATTGCTAATTAAAATTGTCATTGATATACCTTGGGATCCGGGTGGATCCATTACTTGAGCACTATCTGCCTAGCTTAATGGCTTTAAAGAAAGCGCTGCCAGGGAGACAACCCGGAAGTTTTAGAGAGTCATTTTATTCTGTTTAGTTCTTTTATATAGTTTTAAAACAAAAACATAAAGAGGGGAACATGAAAACTTTTTCAAAAAGAGAAGCGATTGGAAGGTTATGCATTGGAGAAGTGAGGGTCGACCTTGAACACTTGTGTTCATGCTCATGGAAACAATGTAGAATTTTTCATGGAAGTTTCTCACAAAAATAATTATCCCCTTGTACAAATCCATTGTATTATAAAAATAATGTGCCAAGATTTGCCTTTAGGATGATTAGATTGCTTGTTTGGTTTGTGCGGTGCAAAAACAGAAACTTTGGCTGTAGTGCATGATTTTACACTTTTTACTAGAAAGTCAAATGCTTCTGAAACTTTTTTACAGTACTTCTATACAAATTGTTTATTTTTTTCTATTTTTCAGAATTTTTAGAGATACATAAGTATGGTTAATGTTCATATTACTACACACTATCCTATTTTCACAGATTGATGTTATAGTTTCATTATTTGCTAATGTTTGAAATCTTGTTGAGCCTCCTTTGACTTGGGGCCATAGAATTGTGATAGCATACAATGGATAATGTTTGATTATAATTATACAATAATGTTAGAGCACTACATAATGGGATTTGATGTTATATGTACTAACCCCTCTATTTTGTTATGTTTTGTGTGGATGAAGTGTTCGAAGATCGAGGAGGTATTGATATGAGAAGAATGAGGAGAGGCCAGAGCTCAAACTTGGGGATGCCCGAGGCACCTCAAGTAAATATTCAAGGAGACTCAAGCATCTAATCTTGGGGATTCCCCGGAGGGCATCCCATCTTTATTCGACAATTATCAGTATGTTTCGGTTATTGTTTTGTTCACATGATATGTGTAAATCTTGGAGCGTCATGTGCTTTTTCTTTGTCTTTTAATAATGCACCATGTTGGTATGAGATAGTCCTCGGTTGATTTATAGAATGCTCTTTGCACTTCACTTATATCTTTTGAGTATGGCTTTATAGAATGCTTCATGTGCTTCACTTATATCATTTGAAGTTTGGATTGCCTGTTTCTCCACACATAGAAAACCGCCATTTGTAGAATTGTAATGCCCAGGATGGGACTATATCTCCTACGTGTCGAGGCACGACTTAGAGACATAACCCCATGCTGGAATGATCGCAAGTCTGGTATCTTTGCACAACTCATGTAAAAGATGGGGATGGAAAACATAAAATAGTTGGCTTACAATCGCCACGTCACACAAATACAATACATGTCTCAAACATCATCAATAAAACATCACATCCCTCTAAGGGTAAAATCCAAATGACAAGATACCAAACATAATAAAGCCACAGGTCTAGATCGAATCCTAGTAGAAGAACCACTACTGATCATCGAAACATCACAAGCATACGACCACTCTCTTCATCGAACTCCCGGTGAAGAACTAATCCAACTCCTGCATCAAACTCGGCTGAACCTGCATCTGGTGTGGTGAAGTAACTGTGAGCCACATAGGACTCAGCAATCCCGTTCCCGGGTAACACGACTATTTAAGCCTTGGGCGAGGACAAGGCTGAAGAAAGAACAAGAGGTGAAGGAACAACAAGAGTCTGCAGTAGCACTAGCACTAACTTACGTAAAAGAGAGCGAGAAGAGAAGTGCCTCGGTCGAGAGATGATCACGAAGTGATCCTAACTAAAGCACGCCAAACATAACCCCACCATGTCCATCTCCCGAAACCCATTCGGAAAATGACAGTCACGGTACTCACGCTGGTAGTGTATTGGAACATGGTGTCAAGTTATCTACAACCGGATATTAACAAGCTCCCATCTGCCACATAACCGCGGGCACGGCTTTCGAAAGTTCAAACCCTGCCGGGGTGTTCCAACTTGACCCATTACAAGCCCACGATCCGCGGAGTCGCAACTCCAAGGTGGGAAGGCCCGAGTATCCTCGGAATCCCGTGCTCAAGATACTCCGAACTAAGGTAAGGCTAATCCAGCAAATCCTCCCGGCGTGTCGACACCCTGATAGGTAGCCGCGCGTATCTAGTCTCAGGACACGACCGGATGGGCGATGCTACAGGTTTTTACCAGACCTTGAGTTTCCTCGAGGTGACCCTGCAGGACCCCCGTTTCGGACCAACACTCATGTGGAGCACTGGCCCGGGGTTGTTGAATTAAAATAAAAGGGATAGCTAGTCCCTATGCAAGTTTTATTAGTTATTAGGCAAATAGTACCAATGTTCGGAATTGTTGGAAAAGACTTAGCACTTAGCGGTTTATCGAGGGGGTCCCATACACCCCAACCGTGTTAGGAACGCATAATCAAGGAACATAACACCGGTTTATACGGTTCCTAACGGCATGAGTGGAACAAATCACCAAGCAAAAGGCTTAGCCTTCCACCCTTGCCAATATATAGATGATTTCATTTAATAATTAATATAGTGTGATATAACCCAACCAAACTTCAACATGAAGCTAGCATCTTCAATCTTCACCTGCAACTAGCAATGCTATAAGAGGGGCTAAGCAAGCCTACGTATAGCCAATCAATGGTTTGCATGGGTAGGGTGGTTAGACAGGATAATGGTTACAATAGGAGGCTGACAGGAAAGACATGGGCATCGAGGCAAAACTATAGAGCGGAACTACTAGCAATAGGCAAAGATAGTAATGGTATCCGGGTTCGGTCATCTTGCCTGGGATTCCACAAGGGAGAAGAACAAGTCCACGAAGTAGACGGAGCAACACAGTCGAGCGAATCCTCACAACTCCGGAACGAAACCGAAGCTAACAAGAGAAGCAACCGGAAAGAAGCAAACAACACGGTAAACACACAATCATAAACATGGCATACGATGCACATCCAAGCATGATGCATGTCCGGTTTAAATATGCATGGCATGGCAAAGAGCACAAACAAAACTACAAGTTAAGTGGAGCTCAATATGCAACGAGTTGCATATTGACGAAACACCACATTTAATTATTTAATTGACTCTCGTTATTAACAAGACAAGATTAAATGTTTGTTAACATGGCAAGAGGTGAAGCAAAAACAACCTACATATTTAGGCAAGTTAAAATGAGGCCGGAAATAACAACAACAATTCCGGAAAATCCCCATGAGCATGTTTAGTAATTTTAAACAAAACAACAATTAACATTTTAGTGTTGTTAACATGATGCGGATGACATGATCAATTTTATGCAATTTTATTTAAAGGTTGACATGAAAAGATATGGAGTATTTGTCACCGTGGTGGAAGGAAAGGGTACCACGGCAACGATCCAAAAATGATGCAACGGCAACATCTCGGTTCCGGTAACTCGTTGAGAGTCCGGTGAAAAAGGAAAGATGGCGTGAGCGAGTCACACGAGAAGAAAGGTGGGGCGATCCCGTCACCGGGTTCCCACGAGTCGGCGACGAGGCAACCGAGGAACATGACAAAAGGGTGAAATGGGCACGGTGCACACAAGGACAAACATTTCATACAACACAAGCATCTCACGGGTCATCGTATCGGGGTTATACCTTCGGGATGATCGTTTCGGGGCGGTTCGAGACCGTAGAGGAAGAAGGCGTTCACGTTCGGAGAGGAAGTAGCCGTTCACGAGGTCGGCAACGAATAGTCGTTCCGTAGAGGGAAGTAGTGGTACACGTCCGTTTCGGAGAGGGACTTGATGAACCCAACATCTTCGGGGCGACGGTAGTGGAACTTGGCGACGGTAGTCGTTCATGTTCGGAGTACTTGCCGAGTCGGTCGTCGTGGTACACGTTATGTAGTGGTACTTGGTCTCGGCGACGGTAGTTGTTCACGAGCTCGTTTTTCCGTAGATTTCTGGGTCGTCGTGGTACTTGTCGCGGTCGTGGTACTTGTCGGTCCATGAAGTAGTCGAACTTGACGTATCGGAGAGGAACTTGATGCATCCGAGAGGTACTTGGCGGTCTTGGGGCCCCTCGTTCGACGAACTTGGCGTCCACGGTTCTTGCGGCTGCGGTCTTGACAACAAAGGGAAAAAGGCAGCAAGGCAGGGCAGCACGGTCTTGGCGAGGAAGAGGCCACGGTGCTGCACGGGAGCGGCAGGATAGCTGCACGAGGGGGCTTGGCGACGACGGATGGCTGGGCGCCATGGCGAGGAGGTGCTGCTCGTGCACTGGACGTGGCCGGCCTGGCGAACGGGGCAGCAGCGGAAACGGGCGCTCGCAGCAAGGCCTGGGGCGGCGCGCTGCTCGAGGAGACGGAGGAACGGCGCTGGAGAAGGGAGGCCGGGGCGCACCGGGCTCCTGGCGCGGCGGGGTGCCGAGGCAGAGGCCTTGGGAGGCCATGGCGATGCGGTAGGAGGAGGCAGCAGGGGCGAGGCTGAGGCCTCGGCTCCATGGCAGCGCTGGTTGCCCCGCGCTGGAGGGGACGACGCGGCAGGGCCGCTCGGCCTGGAGGCACGCGGCTGGCCGGGCGGAAGCTGAGGTCGGGGCGGGGTCGCGCATCTCCTGGCCGAGGAGGACCGGAGGGAGGGAGGCGCGCGCGGGTCGGCTCGCGGGGCGACGGGGAGGCGCAGGCCGCGGCTGAGGCGCGCCGGGGCTTCGATCGGGGGAAGGGGTGAGGCAGAGGAGTGGGGTTCGGGCTCGAGGGAGATCCAGAGGGGATCGAAGGAGGAGGGGCTTCGAGATGAGATTGGGGCACTGGGCTCGACTGCGAGGCTAGCGAGGGGGAGAGGGAAACGGGGTCGGGCGCTCGCATGCGATGGAGAGGACGAGGGGAGATGGCGGCGGGGTTCGATGGGATGAGCGATGCGGTCGTCCGCGAGCGGCCTAGGGTTAGGTGGAGATGGGCCAATGGGCCGGCCTGGGAGGGAAGGGCGGCTGAGAGGAGATGGGCCAGGGAGGCCTGGGCTGGTGGCTGCCTCTCCTATTAAATTGCTTTAACAGAAAAGAAGAAAGAGGGAAAAGAAAAGAGAGGCTTAGGGAAAAAAATACTGAACGGGGTTAATTTTCTCGAACTCATAAAAATGAGTTTGATCCAAGAAAATTATAAGTGGCATGATCAAAAGAATATAAATTCAAACCCGTTTGAATTTAATTCAAAAGGATTGAACTAAGACATGATTATAGAAGTGTCCAAAAATGTTGAGGATTTTGGAGGATCCTCGATAAACGAGAAAAGAAATATAGGGAAGGTTTTAACGGTGAAACTTGAAGTAAAGAGGCATGGAGAATATTTGCAAGTGTGTTTCGATGGTTCCAAAACAATGGAATATTTATTTATAATTGCTCCATAATATTAGGAGGATATGTTATAAAGAGAAGTCACACTTCCCTCAATTTAAATGGACCGAAGGTCCACACGATTTATTTAGGTTGAGATGCAAAAATAAATATGACATGATGACATGATGACATGATGCAATGCAAAAAAAATAGCACAAGCACAAAAGAAACACAAGGGGAACCCGGAACATCTGGAATCTTCTGGAATCTTCTGGAACGTCGGTCTTCGGGCGTCACAAGAATGCTCTTTTGCTTCACTCATATTTGTTAAAGCGTGGGCATATCTTTTGTAGAAAGAACTAAACTTCTTGCTTCACTTATATCTATTTAGAGGATTGACATGAATTGGTCATTCACATGGTTAGTCATAAAATCCTACATAAAACTTGTAGATCGCTGAATATGAGATGTTTGATTCCTTGCAATAGTTTTGTGATATAAAGATGCTAATATGTGGGAGGTACTTAAATGATTGGTGTTTAGTAAGAATATTGGTGTTAAGGTCTGTGATTCCCGAAGCATGCACGTATAGTCTCTCGTTATGCCGGGAAGTTGGAGCACAATTTATCCTTGATTGTCTATCTTTGTGTGAAGGTCGGGCGCACGCGATGGTTAACTCCTACCAACCTCCCCCATAGGAGCATGTGTAGCAGTACTTTGCTTCGAGGGCTAATAAACTTTTTGCAATAAGTATGTGAGTTCTTTATGACTAATGTCGACTGCATGGATTATACGCACTCTCACCCTTCCACCTTGCTAGCCACTCTATTACCGCGCAGCTTTCGCCGGTGCATAAAACCCTCCTTATACCTTCCTCAAAACAGCCACCATACCTACCTATTATGGCATTTCCATAGCCATTCCGAGATATATTGCCATGTAACTCCACCGTTCCGTTTGTTATGACACGCATCATCATTGTCATATTGCTTTGCAAGATCATGTAGTTGACATAGTATTTGTGGCAAAGCGACCGTTCATATTTTTTATACATGTCACTCTTGGTCATTGCACATCCTGGTACACCGTCGGAGGCATTCATATAGAGTCATATCATTGTTCTAGTATCGAGTTGTAAGTAAACAAAAGTGTGATGATCATCACTATTAGAACATTGTCCCATGTGAGGTTATAAATAAAGAGGCCAAAAGAGTCACCCAATAAAAAGAGAAAAAGTCTAAAAAAAGAGAGATAAACCAAAAAAGAGAGAGAGAAAAAAAGAGAGAAGGGACAATTTTACTATCCTTTTTCACACTTGTGCTTCAAAGTAGCACCATGTTTTTCATGATAGAGTGTCTCCTATGTTGTCACTTTCATATATTACTAGTGAGAATTTTTTGTTATAGAACTTGGCTTGTATATTCCAACGATGGGCTTCCTCAAATGCCCTAGGTATTCATGAGCAAGCAAGTTGATGCACACCCACTAGTTATCTTTTGAGATTTCATACACTCATAGCTCTAGTGCATCCGTTACATGGCAATCCCTACTCACTCACATTGATATCGATTAATGGACATTTCCATAGTCCATTGATTTGCCTAGTTGATGTGAGACTTTCTCCCTCCTTTTGTCTACTACCACCATCTATTCCACCCATAGTGTTATATCTATGGCTCATTCTCATGTATTGTGTGAGGGTCGAAAAGCTAAAGCGCATTAAAAAGTATGAACCAATTGCTTGGCTGACACCAGGGTAGTGCCTGATTTATACATTGTGTTAGGAAGATGGAGCATGACAAGGCTATATGGTTTTGTAGGGATAGCATTCTTTAGCATTGATAGGTTGAAAGACATGATTGTGTGTTGGGATGCCCGAGTATTAAATTCTTTTATGTCAAATGATAGACTATTGCTTTGAATCACTCATATCTTTATATTAATATGCCATGATTAGATACATGATCAAGATTATGCTAGGTAGCATTCCACATCAAAAATTATCTTTTTTACCATTTACCTACTTGAGGACGAGCATGAATTAAGCTTGGGATTGCTGATACGTCTCCATCGTATCAATATTTTTTGATTGTTCCATGCCAATATTCTACAACTTTTACATACTTTTAGCAACTTTTTATACTATTTTTGAGACTAACATATTGATCTAGTGCCCAGTGCCAGTTCCTGTTTGTTGCATGTTTTTTTGTTTCATAGAAAATTCATATCAAATAGAGTCCAAAGTGGATAAAAACTTATCGGGATTCTTTTTCTAATATATGTGATTTTTGGGAAGAAGAATCAACGCGAGACGATGCCCGAGGGGGGCACAAGGTAGGGGGCACGCCCCAGGGGGGGTGGGCGCGCTCCTGACCCTTGTGGCCACCCCATAAGGCGGTTGGTGCCCTTCTTTCACCGCAAGAAATCCAATATCTGGATACAAATCGTGTTAAAATTTCACCCCAATCGGAGTTACGGATCTCCGTTAATATAAGAAATGGTGAAAGGACAGAACCTGGGAACACAGAAACAAAGAGAGACAGAGAGACAGATCCAATCTCGGAGGGGCTCTCGCCCATCCCATGCCAGGAAGCCAAGGACCAGAGGGGAAACCCTTCTCCCATCCAGGGGAGGCCAAGGAAGAATAAGAAGGAGGGGTTTCTCCCCCTCTTTCCCCCTGGTGGCACCGGAACGCCGCCGGGGCCATCATCGTGACCGCCATCTACACCAACAACTTCGCCACCATCATCACCAACTCTCTCCCCTTCTATGCAGCGGTGTAACATCTCTTCTACCCACTATAATCTCTACTTAAACCTAGTGCTCAATACTATATATTATTTCCCAATGATGTATGGCTATCCTATGATGTTTGAGTAGATCCGTTTTGTCCTATGGGTTGATTGATGATCGTCATTGGTTTGAGTTGCATGTTTTATTATTATTGGTGTTGTCCTATGGTGCTCTTTGTGTCGCGCAAGCGTGAGGGATCCCTGTTGTAGGGTTTGCAATATGATTATGATTTGCTTATGGTGGGTTGCTAGAGTGACAAAAGTTTAAACCCAAGTAAGTAAGTTGTTTGCGTATGGGAATAAAGAGGCCTTGATAACTTATAATGCTATGGTTGGGTTTTACCTTAATGATATTTAGTAGTTACGGATGTTTGCTAGAGTTCCAATCATAAGTGCATATGATCCAAGAAGAGAATGTATGTTAGCTTATGCCTCTCCCTCGTATAAATTTGCAATAACGATTATCGGTCTAGTTATTGATTGCCTAGGGAGAAATAACTTTCTCGCGATAAAAAGTTCTCTACTAAAACTAACTTAGTCGTGTCTTTATCTAAACAACCCCTAGTTTATATTTACGTGCTCTTTATTATCTTGCAAACCTATCCTACAACACATGCAAAGTACTTCTAGTTTCATACATGTTCTAGCCAATATCCTGATACAAATCGTGTTAAACTTTTAGCCCAATCGGAGTTACGGATCTCCAGGAATATAAGAAACAGTGAAAGGACAGAATCTGGGAACGCAGAAAGAGAGAGAGACAGAGAGATAGATCCAATCTTGGAAGTGCTCTCGCCCCTCCCATGCCATGGAAGCCAAGGACCAGAGGGGAAACACTTCTCCCATCTAGGGGGAAGGTCAAGGAAGAAGAATAAGGAGGGGGGGGGGCGCTCTCCCCCACTCTCCCGGTGGTGCCGAAACGCCGCCAGGGCCATCATCGTGACCGCCATCTACACCAACAACTTCGCCACCATCATCACCAACTCTCTCCCCTTCTATGCAGCGGTGTAACCTCTCTTCTACCCGATGTAATCTCTACTTAAACATGGTGCTCAACGCTATATATTATTTCCCAATGATGTATAACTATCCTATGATGTTTGAGTAGATCCGTTTTGTCCTATGGGTTGATTGATGACCGTTATTGGTTTGAGTTGCATGTTTGATTATTATTGGTGTTGTCCTATGGTGCTCTCCGTGTCGCACAAGCATGAGGGATCCCTGTTGTAGGGTTTGCAATATGTTTATGATTTGCTTATGCTGGGTTGCTAGAGTGACACAAGCTTAAACCCGAGTAAGTAGGTTGTTTGCGTATGGGAATAAGGAGGACTTGATACCTTATAATGCTATGGTTGGGTTTTACCTTAATGATCTTTAGTAGTTACAGATGTTTGCTACAGTTCCAATCGTAGGTGCATATGATCCAAGAAGAGAAAGTATGTTAGCTTATGACTCTCCCTCATATAAAATTGCAATAATGATTACCGGTCTAGTTATCGATTGCCTAGGGACAAATAACTTTCTTGTGACAAAAAGTTCTCTAATAAAACTAACTTAGCCGTGTCTTTATATAAATAGCCCGTAGTTCATATTTACGTGTTCTTTATTATCTTGCAAACCTATCCTACAACACATACAAAGTACTTCTAGTTTCATACTTGTTATAGGTAAAGCGAATGCTAAGCGTGCGTAGAGTTGTATCGGTGGTCGATAGAACGTGAGGGAATATTTATTCTACCTTTAGCTCCTCGCTGGGTTCGACACTCTTACTTATCAAAAGAGGCTACAATTGATCCCATATACTTATGGGTTATCACCTAGGAACCAAAGGAAACCCACCAGGGGCCGTGAGAAGGAGGATTGCAATGAAGAGAGTAATGGAGGGGATGAAGAGGAAACTAGTGAGCATGAGTTCCAAAAGGCCACTGATGCTCTGTGCTTTAACGGGGGTGCATCTCTGCATTCCTCTCACCGCCAACTTAAATAGTGGGTGCGTGAGGTCAATGCCGTGGAGCCGAAAGCGGAATTTCGGAAGTCGCTCAAGTGGTCTCACACGCCCATCATCTTTGATGAAGAGGAGCACCCTCGCCGCACTACCGCAGTAGGGTGCTTGTTGTTGTTGGTCTCACCAACAATCCGCAACCTCAAGGCCACAAAGATGTTGGTTGACGGTGGGGCCGAGTTGAATCTGATTTCCCCAAAGGTCATCAGCATACTCCAGATAGCAGAGGAAGTGCTTGAGGTTACCGACACATTTCAAGGAGTTAATCCCGACAGGAGCCGTCCTAAGGGAAAGATCACGTTGCTGGTGACGTTCAGGGGAGAGTTGAACTACCGGACTAAAAAGGTTGTGTTAGATGTGGTTGACCTCCTCCTGCCATACATTGGAATCCTTGACGCCCAGCTCTGGCCAAATTCATGGCGGCATCCCACTATGCCTACAACACCTTGAAGATGCCAGGGCCAATGGGGTTCCTTTCCATTCCATCAGACGAGAAGGATGCAATCATTTGCGTCGATAGGATGTACATGGATGCAGTTGCAGCAGAGGCTGCGGAGACCACTAGTCCCGCCAAGGAGAGCAAGGAAAAGAAGAGAGCTATTAAGAGCCCTGGTGAGGAGCCCGGAAAGCGCACCTCTCCGGAATGCAATGTGCATGTTGATTACTTGCCGGAGAGCTCCAATAGCAAGAGATCCAAAGTTGTTGTGCCTGCTGTGAAGAAGGCCCCGGCAGGGCTGGATGGAACTGATGGTACCTTTACTATCAGTGCCACCCTTGACGACAAATAGGAAAGCATGCTCGTTGCCTTCCTGCGGGTGAATGTTGATGTGTTTGCCTGGCAACCATTTGACATCCCCGTTGTTCCCACAGAGGTAATCTAGCACCACCTTGCTATCTGCTCACATGCTAGGCCCGTCAAGCAGAAAGTCTGAAAGCAAGCTTTGGAGCGGCAACAGTTCATTGCCGCGGAGATCAAGAAGCTTGAGGCAGCTGGTTTGGTCAGAGGAGTGCTGCATCCAACATGGTTAGCAAACCCAGTGGTCGTACGTAAGGCAAATGGAAAGTGGGGGCTATGCATCAATTTCACTAATCTGAACAAAGCCTGCCCAAAAGACCCATTTCCCTTGCCGCGCATCGACTAGATCGTGGACTCCACTTTAGGTTGTGATCTGCTCTCTTTCTCGGGTGCATATTTTGGGTATCATCAGATTTTTATGTCCAAGGAAGACGAAGAGAAGACCACATTCATCAACCCATGTAGCACATACTGCTTCATGCGCGTGCCTTTTGGGTTGAAAAGTGCCAGGTCTACTTTTGCAAGGGCAGTCTAGATTGGTTATGAGTCACAGCTGCACAAGAACATTGAAGGCTATATGGATGATATTGTGGTCAAGACCAAGGACAGATCAACCCTCATCCAGGATTTAGAAGAGACATTTGCCAATCTGCGCAAGATCAATTTGAAGCTGAATCCGTAGAAGTGCGTGTTTGGCGTTCCCTCCGGTAAGCTACTTGGTTTCTTTGTGTCCCACCACGGGATAGAGGCCAACCCCGACAAGATCAAGGCTATCGAGCAGATTCAGGAACCAAGGACAGATAAGGATGTCAGGCATTTGACAGGGTGCATCACTGCACTTAGCAGATTCATCTCCAAGTCTGCCGAGCGTGCCCTGCCATTCTTTAAGATCTTGAAGAAGGCAAGACCTATGAAGTGGACCCCGGAAGCTGATATGGCACTACAGGATTTGAAGACCTACTTGTCCTCTGTGCCTACTCTGGTTGCTTCCAACCCACAAGAGTCGCTGCTGCTATACCTAGCGGCAACTAATCAAGTGGTTAGTCTAGCACTAGTGGCACAACGGGAAGTGGAGGAAGAAACAACCTCAGTTAGTGTCCCTCCAGGGGAGGAGAATGAAATCATCTCGGCAAGGTCAGATGTGGGTCAGGACAAAGAAGAGCACGTCAGCGGAAACGACCCCAAGGACGCGGCAAGGAAGAAGGTGGTGCAGCGCCCAGTGTACTTCGTCAGCTCCCTATTGCACGGGGCTAGATCCAGGTACTCTGGCGTGCAAAAATTGATATTTGGCCTAGTCATGGCTTCTAGGAAACTGCGCCACTACTTCCAAGCCCATGAGATCATGGTTCTTACACGCTTACGATTGCAAAGGATACTCCGGAACCCAAAGGCTACCGGCAGGATAGTAGAGTGGGCATTGGAGTTATCCAACTTTGGCCTGAAGTTTGAAAGCACCTCAACAACACATAGCAGGGCATTGGAGGGAGGAATTACCAAAGCCCATTGATGGAGGCATACGTCGAGGAAGTGAGAACGTTGGAGGAACACTTTGATGGATTGCAAACAGAGCACGTACCCCATGCGGAAAACAACATTGTTGATCATCTGTCGAAGTGTGCTGCGCAAAAGCTTCCTGTGGGACCAGGAACTTTTGTTCTCCATCTTACTCAGCCCTCCGTATCTCTAGCAATAATGGCCCAAATGAGGAGGAAAATGGACTTTGATAAGCCTCTCCCGGTAGAGCCCTCCAGGGCACCTGGGAGGGACCCTGCCGGGAACAACTCCCATTCGCTTGCCGGGTTGCACCCGCCTGCCGGGCCTCCGGTCCCCATGGCTGAGGAACGTGACCCCACGAATGCAGAGGTGCCGTAGGTCCTCGTTGCCGATCCCTAGGCTCCAACTTGGGCAAGGCACATAGTCCACTTCCTTCAAACCGGAGAACTTTCCAAAGAGCAAGAAGAAGCTGAAAGAGTAGCCCGGAGGGCCAGTATGTATCAGTTTGTCGATGAGACTCTATACAAAAGAAGGCCCAACGGTGTGAAATTAAAGTGCATTTGCCGAAAGGAGGAAAGTAACTGCTAGCTGAAATACACAAAGGCATGTTCGGATCCCACATTAGATCAAGGGAATTAGTTGGGAAAGCATTCCGGCAAGGATTCTATTGGCCCACAGCCCTCTAAGATGCGGTCGAGCCAGTCACCAAGTGTGAGGCCTGCCAGTTCCATTCCAAGAACATCCATTTGCCTGCCCAAGCTCTTCGGACATCCCTTTGGCGTGGCCGTTTTTGGTCTGGGGGCTCGATATCCTCGGCCCTTTCCCCCGAGCTGTCGGGGGCTTTGAATTCTTGTTCGTTGCCATCGACAAGTTTACAAAGTGGCCATAAGTACATGCCGTGAGAAAGGTGACTACTCAGTTAGCTACCAAGATCTTGAAAGGATTGGTGTGCCGCTTGAGGGTCCGTGCCCAGATCATCACCGATAACGGCACCCAGTTCACAAGTCGTGCCTTCATGCAATATGTTCATCCCCTCGGAAGCAAGATCTCATTTGCCTCTGTTGCACATCCCAGAAGCAATGGACAAGCTGAGAGGGCGAACACTGAAGTGTTGCGGGGCCTCAAGACAAGTACATTTGATAAGAAGTGCGGCAGGCGATGGATCAATGAGCTCCCCGTGGTTCTTTGGTCCCTCTGAACAACACCAAATCGAGCTACTGGGCACACTCCCTTCTCCCTTATCTATGGGGCAGAAGCAGTTATCTCCACGAAACTCATTTACGGGTCTCCTCAAGTGCTTGCCTACGATGAAGTAGCGCAGGATCAACACCAGTGTGACGACGTTGTGCTTCCCGAGGAGAACCGTCTCCAGGCTGCTACATGTGCCGCACGCTACCAGCAAGCCCTTCATCGCTATCACAGCCGCAGGGTTCATGCCCGATGTTTTGAGGAAGGCGACCTTGTCCTTAGGCGCATTCAGTCCGCCAAGGGTGGAAACAAGTTATCGCCGAAGTGGGAAGGACCTTATCGGGTGGTACGAGTTACCAGACCTGGCGCAGTCCATATGGAGACCGGAGATGGCATTCAATTGCAAAACTCATGGAACATTGAGCATCTCTGCAAGTGCTACCCGTAAGGCGTGACTGTCAGGCCCTGCCCGACAGCCACCCTTTTGTACACGCCTTGCCTCCGTTGCATGTAATCCCTTGTACAATGCCAGGCACAGACCCTGAGCAACAGAGGAATAAATGAAGCATTGAGAGGGCCCCCCAACAAGTTCCAGACATGCACAAGCATATCATGAGCATCTCATGTTCATGTAGATAAGATTGCATTTGGTATCATTTCATCTGCATAAACCACAGGTTCCTGCCGTGGACTTGGTTCCCCAAGAGGAGATGAGAAGAGAAGCCAACATCGCAACCTCCAGCAAGCCAAGTAGATAAGTTTTCTCCTTTATCCATACATGTTCTTTAAGGACTTGTGCATAAGAAAACCCCGCTGCCTTTCAAAACTTAGATGCTCTCATCCTTTGACCCGAACGCTACTTCGGTCAGGATGGTCGCAGTGGCCTTTGATGGGGAAGGATTGGCGGGGGGCTAGTCCCTCTTCATGTCTTATGCCCGGCAAGCCTACCTCCGCGACAACAAGACCGAGGGTACCGGCAAGGTAGCCTGTCGGGGGAAACTTGTTTACTTGGAAGTATAGAGGCATCCCACCTCTGCATGGACACATTACATGCACGAGTCCTCGACAAGGTTTATCTTTTCCATTAATAAGCTGATCAACAAGTATAAATCTTACAGAACATTAGCATGGATAAAAGAGATTACATTTATTTGAATTAAAGTTTGGCAAGTGCCTACAAGTTTAAGATTGAAAAAAGATAAGTGCCCCATAATGCCCTTTGTCGTTCCTCTCCTCCTAGGCACTCCGGCACGAGGTGAAGAGGGCAGAAAGGGGGGGGGGATAGAAGCCCAGCCTGACCCCATAGGGCTCTAGGAGTGGTAGCCTGACCAGGGGCCGGAGGGCACACACGAAGGTGATGGCGAAGAGGTCGGCGGGAACGGACTGCCAAACACCACCACCAAGGCTAGCAGGACATGGCGGGGCTGGCAGAGCTATAGCCCGCGAGAAAGCCTACCGGGGTCCAGCTAGAAGACTATTGGAGGAGCCAGAGAGGGTGGGCACCACATCCGCCTAGGCATCCAACTCCCCGGCAAGTGTCTCGCCGGGGGAGGAGTGCAGGTGGATATAGTGGTGTTGCAGCCTGACAATGATGGGGCGACCAGCACTCAGCCGGAGTCAGAGTCATCGCCCTCCTAGTCGACACGGTCATCATCACCGTCACTGTCCTCCTCGTCACTATCACTCGACGAGGAGCTTTCGTCATCGGTCGATCTATCCACACAACACCCTAAGCGAGCACCCGAGCTCCCAAAGACCTTGACGGAAAGGAAACCGTCCTCCATTAACTTGAAATGGAGGACGTGCCCTTCCAACAAGCTATGGGCACGAGCAAATGCCTTCCAGCCTCGATGGAAGTACATGACGTGAGGAGCTGGGAAGTCTACGTCCACCCGTATGCTGCCATTCCCACAACCCCTCATGTGCAACCTCAACAATTGTGCCTGTTCGAGCTCCATCGCCCTCGCAAATGGAGTAGGGAGGCTGATGCGGCCGCGCGGAGGCTTGTATATCCTGATGATGAATTACAATGGCTGGTCCCCGACATGCCCTTCCATTAGGGGAGGGGCGACCGGAGCGCCAGCTCGTCCCCCTCGACCCCGAGCGCCACGACGAGCATGACCTCACCCCCTACTACCTCCTCTCCCATCGGGATCCACCCTCACACCATCAGAGGAAGGAGGGAGGCGCTGTCGAGCAGAAGTTCTCGTCGCCACTGGAGCAAGGCCGAAACCTCGGCCCCTTGCCATGGTGGGCGAAAACTGATGCGAAGATAAGAAGAAGCGAAAGGTGTGGGAGAACACCTAACCCCTCGCCCCTTTTATAGGCGGGCGAAGCAAGGAGGGGCGAAATTCTCACATAGGGACAGCCACCTCGTTCGGCTAATCGGGCTTCCCTCCCGCCATTAACGGCTTGGGAAATCAAAGCCGACCCTCTGCGCCAATCTACAATGCCTGACTCCCTGGTACGACACTCACTTCCGCGCCCTCTGCAACCGCCACTAACCCTACGCAATGCACGCGGGACACGTGGCGAAAGCTTTTGGAGCAGGAAGGATAGTGGGGTGGAAGTTACCGCCCCATGAACATGGGGAGCAGACGCTCCACGAATGATGGCCCATTATCCCCAATATGATCGGCGTGACGCAACACGCGGGGATGCGGAAACTGGCCCAAGCTCAAGTTAATGAAGAAGCAAAGAAAATCCCAAGGGAGGCAAGCCGCTCCTGCACCTTTGCCTGTGCACTGGTTAGAGCCTAACCGACGATGCCCAGCGGCACCATCATGCCAGGCTCAGGGTCGGATTTGTGCCATGAGTTTGTTGGCGCCTTTACTGGAGGCCACCAAGCCCATGGCCAAGCAAGTGACCTGCATGTTATACCCCAGAAGGAAGGCGAGAGTCTGCGCAAGTATATACAGAGGTTCAGCCGGGTATAGTACAATATCCCTGATGTTCACCCTGCCGCCATCATCAGCGCGTTCCATCAGAACGTGAGTAACCGCAAGATGCGTGAAGAACTGGCGATGACCAAGGTGAAAGATGTGGCGGAACTCTATGTTCTTGCTGACAGATGTGCCCGGGCTGAGGAGGGAAGGAAGTACCCCGGCGAAGACGCCCGCGCGGAAACCGACTCTTCAGATGAGGATACTGCCGCCCCGGCGAAGAAAGGCCGACACCGCAACAGGAAGCGCAAGGGTAAAGCCGTGCTTGCCGTCGAGGGATCTGATGACGCCGGCTCCGCCAAGAAAACCAATGCGGGTGACCCCGGCAATGAGATTGCCGGGTGTGTCGCCTGCCAGGCCTTGGCAGCTGCCGAGAAGCCAGGAAACTCCGGCAAGCGATACTGCAAGATCCATCGCACCAAAGGCCATGATCTCCAGGACTGCCGATAGGTTGAGCTCCTTGCTGAGAAACAGAGGGCTGAATATGAGAGGCGGGACAAGGAGAAGGGCCAGGACGGTGCTGAAGGGTCCGGCAAGAAGCGTGACGGCCAAGCAGGCCGTCGCGGCAAGGATAAACAGCAGGAGAGGCCCGCCCGGGGCCGTGACAGAAGACCAGAAGACGACGATCACGAAGAGGACAACGAGTCCGGCGACCAAGAATTTCAGAAAGCTACGGAGGCCATGTGCGTCGATGGCGGCGCCTCGCTGCATACTTCTCACCGCCAACTTAAACAGTGGGCGCGCGAGATTACAGTGGCGGAGCCGTCGTCCGGTGCCCAAAAGCCGCTGAAATGGTCCAGCATGCCTATCATTTTTGACACTGAGGATCACCCTGATCGCAATACTGCGGTCGGGTGCTTGCCATTGTTGGTTTCACCAACAATACGCAACCTCAAGGTGACAAAGATGCTAGTCGATGGCGGGGCCGGTCTGAACCTACTCTCGCCCACCGTGATCGAGAAGCTGCAAATTCCTGACGGAGACCTCGAAGAGACGGGCACATTTCAGGGGGTCAACCCGGGGAGAAGTCAACCAAGGGGAAAGGTCACGCTGCCCGTGACTTTTGGAAGTGATCTGAACTACAGGACGGAAAGGGTCGTGTTCGATGTTGCCAAGATCCCCTTGCCTTACAACGGGATCCTTGGCCGCCCAGCGCTGGCCAAATTCATGGCAGCGTCACACTACGCCTACAACACCCTGAAGATGCCAGGGCCCGTAACGATCGTCACTGTCCCCTCCGATAAGAAAGATGCGCTGATTTGCGCTGACCAACTATACCAGCAGGCAGTTGCAGCAGCTGCCGCCACGAGGGCACTTGCTCCTGCCGCTGGAGCCCCGGGAGGGAAGAAGAAGAAGAAGACCGGTGAGACCTCGGACACCCACTCCGGCAAGCGCACCTCTTCGGAGTGTAGCGCTCCCATCGAGGACGTGCCAGAGAGCTCCGCCGGGAAGAAGAAGAAGAAGAAGACCGGTGAGACCTCGGACACCCACTCCGGCAAGCGCACCTCTTCGGAGTGTAGCGCTCCCGTCGATGACGTGCCAGAGAGCTCCGCCGGGAAGAAGAAGAAGAAGAACAGTGAGACCTCAGACACCCACTCCGGCAAGCGCACCTCTTCGGAGTGTTCCGCTCCCTTCGAGGACGTGCCAGAGAGCTCCACTAGCAGAAACAAGAGGTCCAGGGCCACGCCGCCGGGAACCAAGAAGGTTTCTGTCAAGGAAGACGGCACAAGAGGAGCTTTCACCATAAGCTCCACCCTTGACGACAAATAGGAAGACGCGCTCATCACCTTCCCGCGGGCGAATGTCGATGTGTTTGCATGGCAAGCATCCGACATCCCCGGCGTTCCCAGGGAGGTGATTGAGCACCACCTTCCTGTCTGTCCTCATGCGCGACCCGTCAAGCAGAAGGTTAGGAAGCAAGCTTTGGAACGACAAGAGTTCATCACAGAGGAGATCCGGAAATCGGAAGCTGCGAGTTTGGTAAGAGGAGTGCTCCATCCAACGTGGTTGGCCAACCCAGTGGTAGTGCGCAAGGCAAATGGGAAGTGGAGGCTGTGTAATGATTACATAGATATCAATAAGGCTTGTCCTAAAGACCCCTTCCCGTTGCCGCGCACCGACCAGATTGTTGACTCCACAGTTGGGTGTGACCTGCTATCATTCCTCGATGCCTTCTCCGGCTACCATCAGATCTTCATGACAAGAGAAGACGAAGAAAAGACATCATGTATTACCCCATGTGGTACGTAATGTTTCGTACGAATGCCTTTCGGGTTGAAGAATGCTGGCTCGACGTTTGCAAGGGCAGTCCAGATTGGTTTTGAACCCCAGCTCCATAGAAATATGGAGGCTTATATGGATGATATAGTGGTCAAAACCAAGAACAGGGCAACCCTTATACCGGATTTACAAGAAACATTTGTAAACCTACGCAAGATCAACCTTAAGCTGAACCCTGAGAAGTGCGTCTTCGGCGTCCCGTCCGGCAAGCTTCTCGGGTTCTTTGTGTCACAGCATGGGATAGAGGCCAATCCGGACAAGATCAAAGCTATAGAACATATTGAAGCACCCAGACGGGTCAAGGATGTGCGCCGTCTTGCTGGCTGCGTTGCCGCCATGAGCAGATTCATTTCCAAGTCTACCGAGCGCGCCCTTCCCTTTTTCAAGATTTTAAAAAAGGCGGGCCCAATGGAATGGACGCCAGAAGCTGAAGCAGCATTGCAAGATTTGAAGATGTATCTTTCCTCCACGCCAGTACTAGTTGCGCCTAGACCACAAGAACCGTTGCTGCTATACCTAGCGGCAACGAACCAGGTGGTCAGTGCCGCACTAGTGGCGCAGAGAGAAGTTGATGACGAGGTCATAGCAGCGACAGAGCCTGATGTCGTTGGTGCAGAGACGACACGGCCGGTCGGAGTGCCGCCGAGGAAGAAAATGATGCATCACCTGGTCTACTTTGTTAGCTCCCTCTTGTAGGGGTCTAGATCAAGGTACTCCGGTGTGCAGAAATTGATCTTCGGCCTTCTTATGGCCTCGAGGAAGCTGCGTCGCTACTTCCAGACGCACGAGATCACTGTCGTCACTCGCCTCCCTTTGCAACGGATATTGCACAATCCAGATGCAACAAGAAGAATTGTAGAGTGGGCACTGGAGCTGTCCAGCTTTGGCCTCAAGTTTGAAAGTACCTCGACAATTCAAAGCCAAGTCCTGGCGAAGTTCGTTGCAGAATGGACCGCGACGCCTGATGAAGAAGCCCAGGGAGGTATCAACGAACAATACCGCTGAATACGAGGGGATGCTTGCTGGTCTTAGGATCGCGGCAGACCTCGGAATCAAGAAACTCATTGTCAGGGGCGATTTGCAGCTTGTCGTCAAACAAGCCAACAAGGATTACCAGAGCCCGTTGATGAAGGCCTACATCGATGAAGTGAGAAAGTTGGAAGAGTGCTTTGATGGTATACAGGCGGAGCACATTCCCGGAGCGGAGAATGACGTCATCGATTACCTGTCAAAGCGCGCCGCCCTCAAGTTACCTGTGGAACCAGGTACCTTTGTGCTTCAGCTTTCTCAGCCATCCGTTGATCCATCAACAGAGCAGAACAAGAGGAGGAAATCAGGGCCCAGCAAGTACTTTTCCGCCAAGCTCCCCGGAGCCGCCGGCAAGGATGTTGCCGGAGACACTGAGTCCGCCACTGGACAGCTAGCTCCGGCGGAGCGTCAAGCTCTTGCCGTCGAGACAGCCGCTCCTATAGCGGAGGAAATGCCTTTAGTCCTCGCCGTCGAGCCCCAGGCTCCAGCGTGGGCACATCATATCGTCCGATTCCTCCAAACTGGGGAGCTTCCTGAGGAGCGGGAAGAAGCGGAAAAAGTAGCACGTCAGTCTGCTATGTACCACTTCGTCGATGACGTCCTGTACAGAAAGAGACCGAACGGCGTGAAATTGAAGTGTATCCCTCGCGAGGAAGGACTGGGGCTGTTGGCAGAGATACACGGAGGCATATGTGGATCCCACATAGGGTCAAGAGCCCTTGCCGGCAAGGCATTTCGGCAAGGCTTCTTCTGGCCCACTGCCCTCCAGGATGCGATGACACTGGTCACCAGGTGTGAAGCGTGTCAGTTCCATTCAAAGAAACTTCATCAACCAGCTCAAGCTCTTCAAACCATTCCTCTCTCCTGGCCCTTCTGGGTCTGGGAGCTCGACATACTGTGCCCTTTCCCTCGCGCTATCGGGGGCTTTGAGTACTTGTACGTCGCAATCGACAAGTTCACAAAGTGGCCAGAGGTGGAGGCAGTGAGGAAGGTCACAGCTCAGTCAGCCGTCAAGTTCTTCAAGGGACTAGTGTGCCGTTTTGGTGTACCCAACAGGGTCATCACCGACAACGGCACGCAGTTCACAAGCCGCACCTTCATGCAATATATCCAAGACCTCGGCAGCAAAGTCTGTTTCGCTTCCGTTGCTCACCCACGAAGCAATGGTCAAGTTGAGAGGGCAAACGCTGAAGTACTGCGAGGCTTATGTTGGGGAATGTAGTACTTTAAAATTTTCCTACGATCACGCAAGATCTATCTACTAGATGCATAGCAACGAGAGGGAAGAGTGTGTCTACGTACCCTCGTAGACCGGAAGCGGAAGCGTCAAGTGACGCGGTTGATGTAGTCGAACTTCTTCACGATTCAACCGATCAAGCACCGAACGTACGGCACCTCCGCGTTCAGCACACGTTCAGCTTGATGACGTCCCACGAGCTCTTGATCCAGTTGAGCTTCACGGGAGAGTTTCGTCAGCACGACGGCGTGGTGACGGATATGATGTATTCACCGGCGCAGGGCTTCGCCTAAGCACCGCGACGGTATGACCGAGGTGTGTTTCTGTGGAGGGGGGCACCGCACACGGCTGGAACAATTCAACTTGTGTGTCTTTGGGTGCCCCCCTGCCCCCGTATATAAAGGAGCAAGGGGGAGGCCGGCCGGCCCTTGTTTGGTGCGGCTAGGGATGCAATCCGACTAGGAATAGGATTGCAATCCTATTCCTAGTAGGAATCACCAAAGAAGGAAGAGAGGGAAAGGAAAAGAGGGAGAGGTGGCGCCCCCCAATCCTAGTCCAACTAGGAACCCTAGGTGGGGCGCCGGCCAGCCCTATGGGCTGCCTCTCTCTTTCCCTTAAGGCCCACTATGGACCATCCCCCCTTGTAGGGGGTTCCGGTAACCCCCTCCGGCATTCCCGTTAAATCCGAAACTTTTCCGGAACACTTCCGGTGTCCGAATATAGTTGTCCAATATATCAATCTTTATGTCTCGGACATTCCGAGACTCCTCGTCATGTCCGTGATCTCATCCGGGACTCCGAACTACCTTCGGTACATCAAAAACTCATAAACTCATAATACCGATCGTCATTAAACGTTAAGCGTGCGGACCCTACGGGTTCGAGAACTATGTAGACATGACCGAGACTCATCTCCGGTCAATAACCAATAGCGGAACCTGGATGTTCATATTGGCTCCTACATATTCTACGAAGATTTTTTATCAGTCAAAACCGCATAACAACATACGTTGTTCCTTTTGTCATCGGTATGTTACTTGCCCGAGATTCGATCGTCGGTATCTCTATACCTAGTTCAATCTCGTTACTGGCAAGTCTCTTTACTCGTTCCGTAACACATCATCTCGTGACTAACTCATTAGTTTTTTTGCTTGCAAGGCTTATTGTGATGTGTGTTACCGAGAGGGCCCAGAGATACCTCTCCGACACTCGGAGTGACAAATCCTAATCTTGATCTATGCCAACACCACGAATACTTTCGGAGACACCTGTAGAGCATCTTTATGATCACCCAGTTACGTTGTGACGTTTGATAGCACACAAGGTGTTCCTACGGTATTCGGGAGTTGCATAATCTCATAGTCATAGGAACATGTATAAGTCATGAAGAAAGCAATAGCAGTAAAACTAAACGATCATAGTGATATGCTAACGGATGGGTCTTGTCCATCACATCATTCTCCTAATGATGTGATCCCGTTGATCAAATGACAACTCATGTCCATGGCTAGGAAACATAACCATCTTTGATCAATGAGATAGTCTAGTAGAGGCATACTAGGGACATACTGTTTTGTCTATGTATTCACACATGTACTAAGTTTCCGGTTAATACAATTCTAGCATGAATAATAAACATTTATCATGATATAAGGAAATAAATAATAACTTTATTATTGCCTCTAGGGCATATTTCCTTCAGTCTCCCACTTGCACTAGAGTCAATAATCTAGCTCACATCGCCATGTGATTTAATACCGATAGTTCACATCGTTATGTGATTAACACCCATAGTTCACATCGCCATGTGACCAACACCCAAAGGGTTTACTAGAGTCAATAATCTAGTTCACATCGCTATGTGATTAATACCCAAGAGTAATAAGGTGTGATCATGTTTTGCTTGTGAGAGAAGTTTAGTCAACGGGTCTGTCACATTCAGATCCGTATGTATTTCGCAAATTTCTATGTCTACAATGCTCTGCATAGAGCTACTCTAGCTAATTGCTCCCACTTTCAATACGCATCCAGATTGATACTTAGAGTCATCTGGATTTAGTGTCAAAGCTTGCATCGGCGTAACCCTTTACGATGAACTCTTTATCACCTCCATAATCGAGAAACATTTCCTTAGTCATCCAGTTACTAAGGATAATTTTGACCGCTGTACAGTGATCTACTTCTGGATCACTATTGTACCCCCTTGACAAACTCATGGCAAGGTACACAACATGTTTGGTACACAGCATGGCATACTTTATAGAACCTATGGCTGAGGCATAGGGAATGACTTTTCATTCTCTCTATATTTTTCTGCCGTGGTCTGGCTTTGAGTCTTACTCAACTTCACACCTTACAAGTCAGGCACGAACTCCTTCTTTGACTGATCCATTTTGAACTACTTCAAAATCTCTTCAAGGTATGTACTCATCGAAAGTCTTATCAAGCGTCTTGATCTATCTCTATAGATCTTGATGCCCAATATGTAAGCATCTTCACCAAGGTCTTTCTTTGAAAAAAAAATCCTTTCAAACACTCCTTTATGCTTTCCAGAAAATTCTACATCATTTCCGATCGAAAATATGTCATTCACATATACTTATCAGAAAGGTTGTAGTGCTTCCACTCACTTCTTGTAAATACAGGCTTCACCGCAAGTCTGTATAAATCTATATGCTTTGATCACCTCATCAAAGCGTATATTCCAACTCCGAGATGCTTGCACCAGTCCATAGATGGATCGCTGGAGCTTGCATACTTTGTTAGCACCTTTTGGATCGACAAAACCTTCTGGTTCCATCATATACAACTCTTCTTTGAGATATCCATTCAGGAATGCAGTTTTGACATCCATTTGCCAGATTTCATAATCATAAAATGCGGCAATTGCTAACATGATTCGGACAGACTTAAGCATCGCTACAGGTGAGAAAGTCTCATCGTAGTCAACTCCTTGAATTTGTCGAAACCCTTTCGCAACAAGTCGAGCTTTGTAAACAGTAACATTACCGTCTGCGTCGGTCTTCCTCTTGAAGATCCATTTATTTTCGATGGCCTACCGATCATCGGGCAAGTCAACCAAAGTCCACACTTTGTTCTCATACATGGATCCCATCTCAGATTTCATGGCCTCAAGCCATTTTGCGGAATCTGGGCTCATCATCGCTTCCTCATAGTTCGTAGGTTCATCATGGTCTAGTAACATGATTTCCAGAACTGGGTTGCCGTACCACTCTGGTGCGGAACGTACTCTGGTTGATCTACGACGTTCAGTAGAAACTTGATCCAAAGTTTCATGATCATCATCATTAACTTCCTCACTGATTGGTGTAGGAATCACTGGAACAATTTTCTGTGATGTACTACTTTCCAATTCGGGAGAAGGTACAATTACCTCATCAAGTTCTACTTTCCTCCCACTCACTTCTTTCGAGAGAAACTCCTTCTCTAGAAAGGATCCATTCATAGCAACGAATATCTTGCCTTCGGATCTATGATAGAAGGTGTACCCAACAATTTCTTTTGGGTATCCTATGAAGATTTACTTTTCCGATTTGGGTTCGAGCTTATCATGTTGAAACTTTTCCACACAAGCATCGCAGTCCCAAACTAAAGAAATGACAGCTTAGGTTTCTCGTCAAACCACAGTTCATACGGTGTCATCTCCACGGATTTAGATGGTGCCCAATTTAACGTGAATGTAGCTGTCTCTAATGCATAACCCCAAAAGCGATAGTAGTAGATTGGTAAGAGACATCATCGATCGCACCATATCTAATAAAGTACGGTTATGATGTTCGGACACACCATTACAATATGGTGTTCCAGATGGCGTGAGTAGTGAAACTATTTCACATTGTTTTTACTGAAGGCCAAACTCGCTAACTCAAATATTTTAACTCTACGATCATATCGTAGAAACTCTTATTTTCTTGTTACGATGATTCTCCACTTCACTCTGAAATTCTTTGAACTTTTCAAATGTTTCAGACTTGTGCTTCATTAAGTAGATATACCCATATCTGCTCAAATCATCAGTGAAGGTCAGAAAATAACGATACCCGCCACGAGCTTCAACACTCATTGGTCCACATACATCTGTATGTATGATCTCCAACAAATCTGTTGCTCGCTCCACAGTTCCGGAGAACGGAGTTTCAGTCATCTTGCCCATGAGGCATGGTTCGCAAGCACCAAGTGATTCATAATCAAGTGATTCCAAAAGTCCATTACTATGGAATTTCTTCATGCGGTTTACACCAATATGACCTAAACGGCAGTGCCACAAATAAGTTGCACTATCATTATTAACCTTGCATCTTTTGGCTTCAATATTATGAATATGTGTATCACCACGATCGAGATCCAACAAACCATTTTCATTGGGTGTATGACCATAGAAGGTTTTATTCATGTAAACAGAACAACAATTATTCTCTAACTTACATGAATAACCGTATTGCAATAAACATGATCAAATCATATTCATGCTCAACACCAAATAACACTTATTTAGGTTCAATACTAATTCCGAAAGTATAGGGAGTGTGCGATGATGATCATATCAATCTTGGAACTACTTCCAATACTCATCGTCACTTCATCCTTTAACTAGTTTCTGTTCATTATGCAACTCCCATTTCGAGTTACTACTCTTTAGCAACTGAACCAATATCAAATACCGAGGGGTTGCTATGAACACTAGTAAAATACACATCAATAATCTGTATATCAAATATACCTTTGTTCACTTTGCCATCCTTCTTATCCGCCAAATATCTAGGGCAGTTCCACTTCTAGTGACCATTTCCTTTGCAGTAGAAGCACTTGTTTCAGGCTTGAGTTTAGCTTTGGGTTTCTTCACGGGAGTGACAACTTGCTTGTCATTCTTCTTGAAGTTCCCCTTCTATCCCTTTGCCCTTTACTTGAAACAAGTGGTCTGGTTAACCATCAACACTTGATGCTCTTTCTTGATTTCTACCTTCGCCGATTTCAGCATCGTGAAGAGCTCGGGAATTACTTTCGTCATCCCTTGCATATTTATAGTTCATCACGAAGTTCTACTAACTTGGTGATAGTGTCTAGAGAACTTTGTCAATTACTATCTTATCTGGAAGATTAACTCCCACTTGATTCAAGCAATTGTACTACCCAGACAATCTGAGCACATGCTCACTGGTTGAGCTATTCTCCTCCATCTTGTAGGCAAAGTACTGTCAGAAGTCTTATACCTCTTGACACGAGCATGAGTATGAAATACTAATTTCAACTCTTGGAACATCTCATATGCTCCGTGGCGTTCAAAACGGTTTTTGAAGTCCGGTTATAAGCCGTAAAGCATGGTGCACTAAACTATCAAGTAGTCATCATACCGAGCTTTTGTCAAAACGTTCATAACGTCTACATCTGCTCCTGCAATAGGTCTGTCACCTAGCGGTGCATCAAGGACATAATTCTTCTGTGCAGCAATGAGGATAATCCTCAGATCACGGAACAATTCCGCATCATTTCTACTAACATCTTTCAACTTAGTTTTCTCTAGGAACATATAAAAAATAAACGGGGAGCAACATCGTGAGCTATTGATCTACAACATAGATATGCTAATACTACGAGGACTAAGTTCATGATAAATTAAAGTTCAATTTAATCATATTACTTCAGAACTCCCACTTAGATAGACATCCCTCTAGTCATCTAAATGATCACGTGATCCAAATCAACTAAACCATGTCCGATCATCACGTGAGATGGAGTAGTTTCAATGGTGAACATCTTATGTTGATCATATCTACTATATGATTCACGCTGGACCTTTCGGTCTCTAGTGTTCCGAGGCCATATCTGCATATGCTAGGCTCGTCAAGTTTAACCCGAGTATTCTGCGTGTGCAAAACTGCCTTACACCCGTTGTATTTGAACGTAGAGCTTATCACACCCGATCATCACGTGGTGTCTCAGCACGACGAACTTTCGCAACGGTGCATACTTAGGGAGAACACTTATACCTTAAAATTTTAGTAAGGGATCATCTTATAATGCTATCGTCGTTCTAAGCAAAATAAGAAGCATAATAAGATAAACATCACATGCAATCAAAATATGTGACATGATATGGCCATCATCATCTTGTGCTTTTGATCTCCATCTCCAAAGCACCGTCATGATCACCTTCGTCACCGGCGCGACACCTTGATCTCCATCGTAGCATCGTTGTCGTCTCGCCAACTATTGCTTCTACGACTATCGCTACTGCTTAGTGATAAAGTAAAGCGATTACATGGCGATTGCATTTCATACAATAAAGCGACAACCATATGGCTCCTGCCAGTTGCCGATAACTTTACAAAACATGATCATCTCATACAAAACCGTATAACTCATCATGTCTTGACCATATCACATCACAACATGCCCTGCAAAAACAAGTTAGACGTCCTCTACTTTGTTGTTGCATGTTTTACGTGGCTGCTACGGGCTTAGCAAGAACCGTTCTTACCTACGCATACAAAACCACAACGATGTTTCGTCAAGTATGTGCTGTTTTAACCTTCACAAGGACCGGGCGTAGCCACACTTGATTCAGCTAAAGTGAGAGAGACAAACACCCGCCAGTCACCTTTAAGCAACGAGTGCTCGTAACGGTGAAACCAGTCTCGCGTAAGCGTACGCGTAATGTCGGTCCGGGCCGCTTCATCTCACAATACCGCCGAAGCAAAGTATGACATGCTGGTAAGCAGTATGACTAGTATCGCCCACAACTCATTGTGTTCTACTCGTGCATATCATCTACGCATAGACCTGGCTCATGATGCCACTGTTGGGGAACGTAGTATTTTAAAATTTTCCTACGATCATGCAAGATCTATCTACCAGATGCATAGCAACGAGAGGGAAGAGTGTGTCTACGTACCCTCATAGAGCGGAAGCGGAAGCGTCAAGTGACGCGGTTGATGTAGTCGAACTTCTTCACGATTCAACCGATCAAGCACCGAACGTACGGCACCTCCGTGTTCAGCACACGTTCAACTTGATGACGTCCCACGAGCTCTTGATCCAGTTGAGCTTCACGGGAGAGTTTCGTCAGCACGACGGCGTGGTGACGGATATGATGTATTCACCGGCACAGGGCTTCGCCTAAGCACCGCGACGGTATGAACGAGGTGTGTTTCTGTAGAGGGGGGCACCGCACACAGCTGGAACAATTCAACTTGTGTGTCTTTGGGTGCCCCCCTGCCCCCGTATATAAAGGAGCAAGGGGGAGGCCGGCCGGCCCTTGTTTGGTGCGGCTAGGGATGCAATCCTACTAGGAATAGGATTGCAATCCTATTCCTAGTAGGAATCACCAAAGAAGGAAGAGAGGGAAAGGAAAAGAGGGAGAGGTGGCGCCCCCCAATCCTAGTCCAACTAGGAACCCTAGGTGGGGCGCCGGCCAGCCCTATGGGCTGCCTCTCTCTTTCCCTTAAGGCCCACTATAGACCATCCCCCCTCGTAGGGGGTTCCGGTAACCCCCTCCGGCAATCCCGTTAAATCCGAAACTTTTCCGGAACACTTCCGGTGTCCGAATATAGTTGTCCAATATATCAATCTTTATGTCTCGGACATTCCGAGACTCCTCGTCATGTCCGTGATCTCATCCGGGACTCCGAACTACCTTCGGTACATCAAAAACTCATAAACTCATAATACCGATCGTCATTAAACGTTAAGCGTGCGGACCCTACGGGTTCGAGAACTATGTAGACATGACCGAGACTCATCTCCGGTCAATAACCAATAGCGGAACCTGGATGTTCATATTGGCTCCTACATATTCTACGAAGATCTTTTATCGGTCAAAACCGCATAACAACATACGTTGTTCCTTTTGTCATCGGTATGTTACTTGCCCGAGATTCGATCGTCGGTATCTCTATACCTAGTTCAATCTCGTTACTGGCAAGTCTCTTTACTCGTTCCGTAACACATAGTGTCGTGACTAACTCATTAGTTTTTTTGCTTGCAAGGCTTATTGTGATGTGTGTTACCGAGAGGGCCCAGAGATACCTCTCCGACACTCGGAGTGACAAATCCTAATCTTGATCTATGACAATACCACGAATACTTTCGGAGACACCTGTAGAGCATCTTTATGATCACCCAGTTACGTTGTGACGTTTGATAGCACACAAGGTGTTCCTACGGTATTCGGGAGTTGCATAATCTCATAGTCATAGGAACATGTATAAGTCATGAAGAAAGCAATAGCAGTAAAACTAAACGATCATAGTGCTATGCTAATGGATGGGTCTTGTCCATCACATCATTCTCCTAATGATGTGATCCCGTTGATCAAATGACAACTCATGTCCATGGCTAGGAAACATAACCATCTTTGATCAATGAGCTAGTCTAGTAGAGGCATACTAGGGACATACTGTTTTGTCTATGTATTCACACATGTACTAAGTTTCTGGTTAATACAATTCTAGCATGAATAATAAACATTTATCATGATATAAGGAAATAAATAATAACTTTATTATTGCCTCTAGGGCATATTTCCTTCAGCTTAAGGACAAAGACCTTTGACAGGCTGCACAAGAGCGGGAGGCGCTGGATTGTTGAATTGCCGATGGTTCTTTGGTCGATCAAAACGACGCCAAATCGAGCCACCGACCAGACGCCCTTTGCCCTGTTATACGGGGCAGAAGCAGTTCTCCCCACTGAACTCATATACGGGTCACCTCGAGTGCTCTCTTATGATGAGCTTGAGCAAGAGCAACTGCGGCAAGATGACGCAACGCTCCTTGAGGAAGATCGTCTTCGGGCGGCTGTGAGAGCAGCACGCTACCAGCAAGCCTTGCGCCGCTACCATAGCCGCAAGGTCCATGCCCGAAGCTTTGAGGAAGGCGACCTTGTTCTTTGGCGCGTTCAATCGGCCAAGAATACCAACAAGTTGACACCGAATTGGGAAGGCCCTTATCGGGTAATATGAGTCACCAGGCCTGGCGCAGTCCGCCTAGAGACCGAAAATGCCATTCCGGTGAGTAATTCCTGGAATATTGAGCATCTTCGCAAGTTTTACCCATAAGGCACGGCTTGCCGGGCCCCCCGACAAGCCACCTTTTGTACAAGCCTTGCCGGCAAGGCATGTAACCCTTTGTACAAAGCCAGACGCAGACCCTGAGCATAAATAAATGAAGCGCTGGCGCCCTAAGTTATAGCATGCATGCTGAGTAGAGTCTCGTCCTTGGTTAGGGTTGATAGTGCTTAGCGGCGGCTAACCCCTAGCTTAGAGGTCGAGTTTGCATCTCTTTGTCCTTCTTTTTATCTCTTCGTCACAGGACGTACAGATATCCTTGCTGAAACCACTTGGGGAGAAAGAAAAGGAACATATCAGTATCAAGGCTCCGGCAAGCCAGTGTTGCCGGGGGCTGCAAGAGCAAAGATTCACCCACGGCAAACCAGAGTTGCCGGGAGCTGCAACTTCAGATAAGTTCTTCATCCCTTATGATGCATTCCATTATGGACAGAGGTATGTGAAACCTCGTTTCTTTCCTCAAAACTACCGTGCTCCCATAACTCTAGGCCCCAGGGCTCGTTCCTGGGACCAGGTTTGGTCGTAGTTGCAGCAGCGAAGGGATGAAACAAGGAGCCTAAACCCACTTCATCCCTGCCTCCGCCAAAGGCGTGAGAAAGGTCGAGCGAAGTAGGGAGACGACAAGGTCTGTTGCCAGGCGAGAAAATGTTTATCCTAGGGATATCAAGGATTTATTCCTTGTCGTGGGTTCTACCTGCGAACAAATGACCCGGCAAACATTCCTTTTTCATTAAAAACATCCCACTCAGGTACAATCCATAGGGAATGAAAAACATCAACAAGGGGATTACAAGTTTTAAATTTAACAGATGCCCGAAGGCTTACAAACTAAAAAGAGATAAAATGCCCGTAATGCCTTTCTTGTCCCTCTCCTTAGGAGGTAGGTCAAGGAGGCAAGAAGGGAGAAAGGAGCGCCTAGGCGAGCTACGGGTGGCAGAAGACACCAAGAGAACATCTTGGTGGACGCCCAAAGGCTGGATGGTGATGGCGGCGCCGGAAGCAGAGCTCGAAGACGAGGCTGCAGGACGTCAGTACGCGTCGAAGGCGTCGGTGCCCGCGTACTCCGACATGACGACCTTGCCGCCCGCCTTCTTCCTCTTCCTCTTCCGTAGCCTCCCTACGCCAGCCGCCAAGGGCACGGCCTCGAGAAGTTCAAGGAGCCGGCGATGCGGATGATGGGGTCGCCAGTGACACCAGGAGCGGCGCTCGACACCTAGTCGGACCCGTCATCCTGCCGCCTACTGCCCTCGTCGTCGCTGCTGCTGTCCTCCTCGTCACCCTCGCTCGAGGAGGAGTCTTCGTCATCAGAAGTGCCCGAAGACCTTGACGGAAAGAAGGCTACCCTCCATCAACTTAAAATGGAGAGTGAGCCCATCCATCAGGCTGTGGATACGAGCAAACGTCTTCCATCCCTGACGAAGATACATCACATGAGGAGCAGGGAAGTCGACACGGACCCGCGTGCCACTGATCTCGCAGCCCCTCATGTGCAGCCGCAACGACTCCGGCGGATCCAGCTCCATCTCCCACGCAAATGAAGTCGGGAGACGAAGGCGACGGCGCGGCGGCCGCCGCAACCTGACGAAGAACTCGCAAGGGTCATCCCCAACATGGCCCTCCACTGGAGGAGGAGCTACTGGCGGGGGCGAGGCCGGCGGGCCGCCCCGTCATCCTCTTCCCCGGGCGCCCCGGCCTCGCCCCCTCCCCCTTCCCCTCGCGGCCGGCTCTGCAACCGCAGGTGCAGGAGAAGGAGGGACGCGTTGTCGAGCAGCGACCCTCGCCGCCACCATTGAAGAGCCGGGTTTTCCTTTCTCCATGACGAACGAAAGAGAGGAGCAGAAGCTGAAGGAGGAAGAAGATGGAAGAGTGCGAGGCGTCACCCCTCCCCCCCGCTCTTTATAAAAGAACGGGGTTGGGGCTCGACCACCCCGCTCGGCCAATCACGACGCGGAGGCGCAGGGAGCCAGGACCGACCCGTCGCCCCAACCAGCGATGGCCCGGTTTCCCGCCTCCACCATCTGCTACCCCAAGCGCATGGGAGGCACGTGGCAGACGTGCAGAACCGAGGGGACGGGTGAGGCGACCTCTCCCCACCCCGTGATCGTGGGGAGTGGACGCCTTGAGGACCGCGCCTCGGCCCCATTCAGTAAATGGGCCGCGCCTCCACGCCTCCCCCCATTTATGGGGAAGGCACGAAGCCGCCTCTTTACTGCGACGTGACGCATGCCTGCGGAAACCGCCCCGCGCATGCCGCCCACGTCACGCACGCCCCTCCACCCCGCACCGCACGCACGGGTCGTGGGAAGCACAGCGCGCGAAAAATCTTACCATGGTGAAAACCGTCCCGCCTGCCCGCGCACCGTTCTGGGCCTAGCCCAACAACGCGTCGCGCTTATGTGTGGCCCAGGCCTGGGGGCTCCTGTCGGTGTACAAAAAGAGGTACACTTTTTGTACCCCTATGACTGTGCACGGGCAGTCTGAGCCACGGGCACCACCACACCAAGCATGGCGAGGGAGGTGAGCCAAGGTAAGGCCGAAGCTCGATGGAACTGAAGCCCAAGAGAACAAGACCACAAAGAGGAAAGGGATGAAGCGGATTCCCCCAGCATGGTCCTTGCCGGGAGCCAGTTTCAGCAGCCCCGGCAAGATCCTTGTCAGGGGCCGGCTTTAGCAGCCCCGACAAGACCCTTGCCGCGGCAACTCGCCCCACGCCCACGGAGCGAATCACCCTTGAGTCCGCCATGCCCCCATGGGGCAAGGATTCAGGAGACATCCCCGTAGTGGCATGCAGATCTTTGTGAAGACATTCAAGATCAGACACGCACGAAGACAACGACCCTTGGCGGGATCCCAGCCAAGGAATACCACAAGACCTCCGGCAAGCACCTTGCCGGGGATGACAACAGGCGCCATGGCAAGACCCTTGCCAGGGCCCCAGCAAGGCCCTTGTCGAGGACATCCGCAGGGCCACCATCAGGCCCATGCCAACTAAGCTTCCATCGCCCCATGCAGCTGCCGACCCAACTAGCTGGGCAGGCACCTGCGTGGCGACATGCAAATCTTCGTGGAGGCCCGCCATTGCACCACCTCAGCTGCCTTCCTGCCTACATGGCATCTCACGCATCGCTGGCCAGGGCGCGTGTCGACACAAGAAGGAGCGGCGACGGACAAGACAGATGTCTCTCCCGTCCCCGATAAAGCAAGGACACCTAAGCAAGGCGCATTAAATGCACCTTGTCATGTAATGCGAGGGATAACCTCGCATCCCTATACCCTTTCCACCTGCTGTGTACCACTGTGGCGACCCATTTTCCCTATAAAAGGAGGCCCAAGGCTACCAGGAGGAGGATTCGGCTTTTCGGAGCGCCTCACACCCCATAGCTAGCTGAAGAACACATATATACAATCCACCAAAGCAGGAGTAGGGTTTTACGCATCCTTGCGGCCTGAACCTAGGTAAACGAACCGTGTGCTAGCTGTTGGATCCGCTCTTCTCTCAACCCCGTGCCCCACAACCGTAGTAGGGATTCTTGTGATCCCATAGGTGTCGACCCAAATACACCGACAATGTCCATCTAAATTTTCAACCAAGAGATCTTTAGCCATAGCAACACTAGGTTCAACTTTAGTTTGCTCAGAGGGTGTATGTGTTCTAGTATTACTCTCACAAACCACATTTGAAGCTTTAACATGATCCTTTATTCTAACAGGGAAAGGTGGTTTCTCAATATAAGCAGTAGGAACAATAGGATCAACATTATAAGTGATAGTCTTTTCTTCAACTTTAATAGGTTCAACTACTTTTACTTCAATGGGAGGATGGTATTTAAACCACTTCTCCTTAGGGATATCAAGATGAATAGCAAATGATTCACAGAAAGAAGCTACTATCTCAGAGTCAAGTCCATATTTAGTGCTAAATTCACAGAAAACATTGGTATCCATAAAAGCTTTAACACAATCAATCTTAGGGGTCATACCTGACTCCTTACCTTCGCCGAGATCCCAATCTTTAGAGTTGCGTTTAATTCTTTCCAATAAATCCCATTTGAATGCAATAGTCTTCATCATAAAAGAACAAGTACAAGAATTATCGAGCATGGAGCGATTATTGAGAGAAAGACGAGCATAAATTTTTTTGAATGATCATTTCTCTTGAGCGCTCATGATTGGGGCATGAATATAACACTGACTTAAGCCTCCCCCAAGCTTGAGTGATGCTTTCTCCTTCACGAGGCCAAAATTTATATATATAATTACGATCACGATGAACCTGATGCATAGGGTAGAACTTCTGATGAAATTCCATCTTCAGTCGATTATAGTTCCATGATCCAATATCATTGCATAGCCTAAACCATGTCAATGCATCTCCCTTGAAAGATAAAGGGAAGACCTTCTTCTTGATAACATCCTCGGGCATACCTGCAAGCTTAGATAATCCACAAACTTCATCCACATAGATTAGGTGTAAGTCGGGATGCAGTGTTCCATCTCCTGTAAAGGGATTATCTAGCAGTTTCTCTATCATACCCGAAGGAATTTCAAAGCAAACATTTTCAGTAGGTTCACTAGGTTGAGGAGCAACTCTTTTCTCTATAGGTCGGGGTGAAGATACCCCGAACAAACCCCTCAAAGGATGATGAGCCATAGTAACAAGTAACAGTAAATTTCAACACACTATACAAAATTTTCCTTACCAAATTCCACTTACCAAAGGCGCTTCACTCCCAGGCAACGACGCTAGAAAAGAGTCTTGATGACCCACAAGTTTAGGAGATCTATCGTTGTCCTTTCGATAAGTAAGACTGTCGAACCCAACGAGGAGCAAAAGGAAATGATAGGCTGATTTCAGTAAGGTATTTCCTGCAAGCACTGAAATTATCGGTAACAGATAGTTTTATGATAAGGTAATTGGTAGCAAGTGACAAATAGTAAAAATAAATAAGGTGCAGCAAGATGTCCCAGTTCTTTTTGTAGCAAAGGACAAGCCTGGACAAACTCTTATATGAAGGAAGCGCTCCCAAGGACACATGGGAGTTATCGTCAAGCTACTTTTCATCACGTTCATATGATTCGCGTTCGGTACTTTGATAATTTCGTATGTGGGTGGACCGGTGCTTGGGTGATATCCTTACTTGGACAAGCATCCCACTTATGATTAACCTCTATTGCAAGCATCCGCAACTATAAAAGAAGTATTAAGGTAAACCTAACCATAGCATGAAACATATGGATCCAAATCAGCCCCTTACGAAGCAACGCATAAACTAGGGTTTAAGATTCTGTCACTCTAGCAACCCATCATCTACTTATTACTTCCCAATGCCTTCCTCTAGGCCCAAACAATGGTGAAGTGTCATGTAGTCGACGTTCACATGACACCACTAGAGGAGAGACATCATACATCTCATCAAAATATTGAACGAATACCAAATTCACATGACTACTTATAGCAAGACTTCTCCCATGTCCTCGGGAACAAAAGTAACTACTCACATGACATAATATTGTTCATGATCAGAGGGGTATTAATATGCATAATGGATCTGAACATATGATCTTCCACCAAGTAAACCAACTAGCATCAACTACAAGGAGTAATCAACACTACTAGCAACCCACATGTACCAATATGAGGTTTTGGTACAAAGATTGGATAGAAGAGATGAACTAGGGTTTGAGAGGAGATGGTGCTGGTGAAGATGTTGATGAAGATAACCCTCCCCAAGATGGGAGAGTTGTTGGTGATGACGGTGGTGATGATTTCCCCCTCCCGGAGGGAAGTATCCCCAGCAGAACAGCTCCGCTGGAGCCCTAGATTGGTTCCGCCAAGAGACGGCGGCATCTGGTCCCGAAAGCCTCCTTCAATTTTTTTCCAGGTCAAAACACCTCATATAGGAGAAGATGGGCATCGGGGGGTCACCGGCTGGCCCACGAGGCAGGGGGCGTGCCCCCACCCTCGTGGACAGGTGGTGGCCCCCCTAGTGGATCTCTTTTTCCAGATATTTTTTATATTTTCTGAAACGGTGTTTCGTGGAATTTTGGAGCTTTTTGAGTCGTTCAGAATAGGTTTCTAATGTTTGCTCCTTTTCTAGCCCAGAATTCTAGCTGCCGGCATTCTCCCTCTTCATGTAAACCTTGTAAAATAAGAGAGAAAAGGCATAAGTATTGTGACATAACGTGTAATAACAGCCCATAGTGCAATAAATATAAACATAAAAGCATGATGCAAAATGGACGTATCAAGCATCCACAAATGCTTCAGACAAAGTCTGTGGAGCTGGAGGAGTTGACACTGGAGGTACAACTGTGGCAGTATCCTCTGCATCTTCCTTAAGCTTCTCCACAATTGTTTGTATCTTAGTGATCTTCACATCAAGATCATAGAATTTGGTTTCAACAATCCTCTCAAGATTCTCTTGAGTTAGGATGGCCAGGCTCTTCTCAATCCTCAGAGTGGCCTCAAGCAGATGGTTGAGCTGATCTTGCTTGGTCTTGGGGAATCCGGAAGCACTTGCTGCTTTTGCTTCTTTAGCTTTCTCAATCTTCTCTTGGCCTTCAACTGAAGTAGGATGTGATGCATCCATGACAATCTCATTGTCCTCGAAATCTAACCTAAGAGGTAGATGCCTCTTGTCAAGTAGATATGTCCGTGTTGCAAGCTTAGAGTTGATCAACAACTGAATTTGAGGGGCATATCCACAAGATATCTTTTGGTCTGCTGCAGTTCTCTTGATTGTCTCAACAATCAGGCTCATGACTTTGAATTTCTCAGGTATATCAAACATGTGAAGAAAATTAATTGAGTGACCACGGATCATCCTATGATCTCCTGACTTGGGAAAAAGAGTGTGCCTCAAGATGGTATTGATTGTGGCCAGTACAGGCAACATATGGTAGATGGAACCAAGCTTGTGTGACTTCAAGTCCTTCTCTGGAATAGGCTTGTACATGTTGTCCATAGAATCATGATATTTCCTGGGCTTAGCATATACATCTGTGTAATTCTCATCTTCCTTGGGTGCATTGATCAAATTTTCCCATTTGGCAATAGTAGATTGATGTCTTGTGCCTTTTGTCATCTAGACAATCCTTCCATCAGGATAGAAATGAGAAGTGGAGTAGAATTGCATAATCATCTCATCATTCCATCTGGTCAGCTTCTGTCCCACAAACTTATCAAACTCATTCATTCTGAAGCTCTCATGCACATGGGGAAAGTAATCTGCATTGTTGTCAATGTACTTCCAGTCAACCCATTGCATTTGCAGACAATAGGCTTCTTGTCCAAAAGGACAGTCTCATAGAAGTCTTGTTGTTCTTTGGTGTGGAACCTGTAATCAACAATAGTTCTTCTTCTTGAAGCATAGGGATCAGTCCGTCTCCAAAGTTTCAGACCTACATCCTTTCTCGGTTTCATGTTTTTAGCCACAAGATGAGCATGATTATAATCAGGTATCTTTGGCTTGAGCTTCCTGAGCATCAGAGACTCATCATCATCAGAAGAGTCTTCTCTGTGAACTTGTTCTTCTTCTTGAACTTCTGGCACTAGGGCCTTGTTCTTCTCAGCAGCATCGATGTTTCTTGTGGATCTCTTGGGTGCTGTAGGCTTGGGGTAGCTTTGGGCTTAGATGGAGCAGCCCTAGACTTGATGGCATCCCCCATCAACTTCCGAGTCTTTACAGAAGGTGCAATATGCTCTTCCTCTTCCTCATCAGCATCATCATAATCATCCTTCATGGATGGTCTTCCAATGACCCTGGCCACAATTTTCTTGACCCTCTCCTTCCTCTTGTTTCCTCCAGCAGCCTCATCATCTCTTGATTCAAGAGTGAACTCCATGGTTTCTTGGGTTGAGGCTCTGGCTTTTGACATGGGCATCCTCTTGACAGGAGCTTTCTGCTACCTCTCAAGCTTGCGTTGTATTCCCTCGAAGTGGAAAGGGAGATGCAGCATAGTAGCGTAAGTATTTCCCTCAGTTTTTGAGAACCAAGGCATCAATCCAGTAGGAGACCACGCGCGAGTCCCTCGCACCTACACAAACAAATAAGAACTTCGCAGCCAACGCGATAAGGGGTTGTCAATCCCTTTATGGTCACTTACGAAAGTGAGATCTGATAGAGATGATAATTATATTTTTAGTATTTTTAGTTTAATAAAACAACAAATAAAAGCAGGAAAAGTAAAGTAGATGTAGATTGATATGTTGAGAATAGACCCGGGGGCCATAGTTTTCTCTAGTGGCTTCTCTCATGATAGCGGTATTCTACGGCGAGTAAACAAATTACTGTCGAGCAATTGATAGAAAAGCGAATAATTATGAGACTATCTAGGCATGATCATTGTATATAGGCATCACGTCCGAGACAAGTAGACCGAAACGATTATGCATCTACTACTATTACTCCACACATCGACCGCTATCCAGCATGCATCTAGTGTATTGAGTTCATATGAACAGAGTAACGCCTTAAGAAAGATGACATGATGTAGAGGGATAAACTCAAGCAATATGATGAAAAACCCATCTTTTTATCCTCGATGGCAACAATACAATACGTGCCTTGCTGCCCCTACTGTCATTGGGAAAGGACACCGCAAGATTGAACCCAAAGCCAAGCACTTCTCCCATTGCAAGAACTATAGATCTAGTAGGCCAAACCAAACAAATAATTCGAAGAGACTTGCAAGGATATTATGAGCACACATAAAAAGTTCAAATAAGAACCAAATATCTTTCATAGATAACCTTGATCATAAACTCACAATTCATCGGATGTCGACAAACACACCGCAAAAAGAGATTACATCGAATAGATCTCCTCGAAGACCGAGGAGAACTTTGTATTGAGATCCAGAGAGAGAGAGAGAAGAAGCCATCTAGATACTAGCTATGGACCCGAAGGTTTGTGGTAAACTACTCACAACTCATGGTGAGGGCGATGATGATGATGATGATGATGAAGGCCTCCGTGATGGATCCCCCTCCCGGAACAGGCTCCAAGATGGGATCTCCATGGAAATAGAAGCTACGGATCTGGAATTAGGGTTTTCTCTCTGCGTATGGAGTTTCTGGGGTACGTAGGTATATATAGGAAGAAGGAGGGCACCCGGGGCCGTGTGGGCCAGCCTCGGGCAGGGGGGCGCGCCCTGGGAAGGGGGGCGCGCCCCCACCCTCGAGGGTAGGCCTTCCGTCCCCTGACTTGGTCCTGAAGTTTCCCGAGCGTGATTTCCTCCAAAAATATCTCTCGCGAAGGTTTCATTCCATTTCGACTCCGTTTGATATTCCTTTTGTGCAAAAGCCCTGAAATAGGCAAAAAACAATAATCTGGACTGGGCCTTTGGGTTAGTAGGTTAGTCCCAAAAACGTTATAAAAGTGAATGGTAAATCCCATTAAACATCCAAGACTTCATAAATAATAGCATGGAACAATAAAAAATTATAGATACGTTGGAGACGTATCACTTTCTTGTTCAATACTAGATTGATAGCTCTAGTAGTATCTTCCTTTCTCATAGGTTGCTTCTTGGAAGTGAACTCTTGAGGCACAAAGTCCTCATCTTCACTATCAGAATTTTTCTTCTTCCATGTCTTGGTAGCAGCTTTTGGTAGGTTGGTGGGTGTGCTTCTTCTACCCTCATCATAGCTGGAGTTGGAGGGACTAGTGCCCTCACTGAGACTCGCCTACTCCTCTGACCTCTTCTGACTGTCACTATTGTCTGACATCTCTGACACTGACCCTGTTAATAGATAGGTATAGGTAGAGTAGATGAGCATCATAAAGTACAGTTTTTTGGCAAAAAGTTGACACAAAAACTTAGTTTTAGTTTTTTGCAGAGAGCATTTCGGAGCTGCCGATATGACTAACTCGGTGACACCAAAGCAGCAACAGAGTCTAAACATCCAATTTCGGTCAGATTGAAATGAAGTTCGGTGACTTTGAGATGCTAGGGTTTCACAGAGAAAGTGAACTCGGTCACACCGATTTGTACACTCCGGTCAGACCAAGTAGTACATGTGCAATGGCCTGGGCCAAACTGGTGAGACCAATTTCTTCAGATCGGTCGATCCGAGATGAATTCTGCGGAAACCTAACCCTAAATTTTGCATTGAATCTATTCTAAAGAAAGTTTTGAGTGGATAGAATAATCTCAATCGTGGCTAGAAACATGGCATTAATCTTTGTGCGAGAATCAGAGCTAAAGAAAGCACAAAGAGTTCGACTCTGTACCCTAACTCGGCGACGAACTCGCTACAGCGACAGCGACGATGGAGATCAGCGGCAGGAGGGCGCTGGCAATGACGGCGATGATCCAGAGACCAAGGGGCTGCAGAGCTGGGTAGGTGTGGTTGAGAGTTTGAAGGTATTTCCAAAATTCAACCCACGAATATATATATATATATATATATATATATATATATATATATATATATATATAGGAAAATGGTTGTGTACTTCTGGGAGTACGTACTCCCGCTCCTCATATACCATATAGATGAATATTTTATACCTCTTTATTATTTTTAATAGACTTCATTAGTAATTATTAGATACCCCAAAATGAGTTTCATGAAAAAATTGATGCGAGTCGGCATATTTTTAAATGTTTACGTATATACTGATGTGTTTGTATGTGAAAAGGGTATATTACAAAAAGTACACCGTAGATGATATTTTTTCAACAAAACTCGTATTGGGGTATCTGGGGTATCTTACAATATTTAATGAAGTATATTGAGAATGATAAAGAGGTATAATTAATGTGTGTGTGTGTGTGTGTATCCAGTCACTGTCGGTGTGACCGAGTGGAACGACTCGATGGCACCGAGATGCAGAATCACAAGCGGTTATCGCAACTCGGTGTGACCGAACTGTTCTAATCGGTTGCACCAAAATGAAAACCTAGATCAACTTAATGAATTCAGTGAGACCGAGTGGGATGGATTGGTCAGACCGAGATGCATTAAGGGATTTTGGAATTTAAGCCCTTGACGGATCGGTGACACCGAGTGGTCCTCACCAAGTGGGTCCGAATTTGACTTGTTCAAACTTTGTGATGTAGCATGAATAGAGTTTGAGAAGAGAAAATCATAGATAGCTAGAGGGAGTACTTAGGCATTCTTGTCCATCCATTTGGTAAAAGATAAAAAGCCAAACAATCAAAGCAACAAATGGATGTCCTTGAATGGAGAAAAATATGCAACCAACATGCTCACACAATAAGATGGCAAATAAAACATGTGGTAAAGCATGCACAAGCACTCTAGCATCTATCAAACAATTGGCGGTGACTAGGTCATCTATATATGAGTATATTGACTTAGGATTCAAATGAGAACATTTGATCATAGGTCATACTCATCGTTTATGCACAAGTGGGGTTACCACTTTTACATAAAGCATTGTTGTGTTCACATCATTAGAGTTGCTCTAGCTCAATTCTTAGAGTAAAGTTCCCTTAGATGTGATATCCCCCATTAGAGGAATGAACTACCCTTGGGTTTTGTCGATGATGCCTTCACGTAGATGTTGAAGATGTGGATGCTCAATGTTGATGTAGATCATTTGGAGCAATCCATCCTAGTGAGTTGCACTTTCAATACCAACATGGGTTAGTCCCACAAGGAACATACAAGGATACCCATATACATAGAGTGAAACACACACGTACTGATGTCCATGAAAGCATTCGATTACCTTGTCCCTTGTCTTCAACAAGAGGGTTTGTGACTCCTTGAACTAGTGCAAGATATGGAAGTTGATTGCACTTTTCTTTGCCAAAATGAATATGAGTGAAATATGTTGGCGGAGTCACCCTCAAGAACTCTCTAATTCTTCTTCTATGGAATCCACATCAACTTGATGGGAATCCTCGGAGTTGTAGTCGTACTTGATGAAGTAGAACTTGAAGTAGTCTTGGGAACCCACTTGACCAAGGCCTTGGGAGCTTCTTAAAATGAATCAATCTCTTCTTGAAGCTTGTCCTTGCCCTTTAGCTTCTGGTCTTGTGGTGGAAGATCATATTGAGTGTCTGTTCCCTTGAAGTAAGTGGGGTCATACTTATCTCGTTGAGGAACAAACTTTGTATTGGGGTATTGATTTTCTTCCCACTCAACTCCATTGGCATTGAACTTTCGTTCAAAACCAACACCTTGATTCTTTCGGTGCCTTCGTTGCTTGTGTACAATTTCCTCAAATTGCTTACTCCCGGAAAGACTCTTGTAAACACATTTCTCTACAATTCCCTTCAATAATCTATTTTCTTACTCAAGTGTAACTTGGCTAAGAGAATCATTAGTGGAATCAAGAGAACTACCAGAAGAAAGAATATTGGATTTAACATGATTATTGTTACTACTAGAGAAAGAATATTTCTTGTTATTATTGCTAGATTTTACTTGAGGCATATAAGCAGACAAGAGTAAACACTTGGCAATGTAAGAAGAACTTTTCTTCCGAAGATCATCATTGATTGCCTTTAAGAACCCATGCTCTTGCTCTAAGTTGAGCTTCTCGAAGAGTAGCTTCTCATGAGTTTTTAAAAGTTCTCAATGATCCTCTAAGATAGTTTCATGAGCTAAATTAAGAGTGTTTAGTTCTTTAATTAGACGCTCAATCTCCTTCTTATCATTATCATCCGTTTCATCTTGATTAGCATGATTAATAGCAATTTCATCATAGTTTTCATCACTAGTGCTACCAACAAGTAAATCATCATCTCCTAGCAAATCATCTTCATCACTATTGAAATCAAGATATTCGGGGTGTGATACCTTAGGGACTTTAGCCATGAAGCATCTTCCAATTCCTTCATTAGGTGAGTCAAATATATCGTAGGATTTGGATGACACAAGAGCAATTCCGGCAACACCTTCATCTTGAGTATCTTTGGAGTCGGAGTGATAGCTTCTCTCGGAGTAGTCATGAGAGTCGGAACCGGATACCCATTCACCAACATGAGCTTGATGTCTTCGTGTTATGTAGATCCTTGATGATTTGTCCTTCCTTTCCGAATCCTTGCTTCTATGAGAGGGTCTTCGTTCATAACGATCATCTCTAATCCTTCTCTCTCTTGGTGGTGATTCATCTCTTTTACTTCTTCTTTTGGGAGAATCTTCTCTTCTCTTGTATAGAACCATACACTCATTTGAGTAGTGTCTGGGTCTTCCACAATTGTAGCAATTGCGATCATGACTAGAAGATCTTTTGTCATTGTAGGACCTTGACTTGGAACTTCTCTCTTTTCTTCTATTCTTGTAGAATTTGTTGTAGTTCTTCACCATTATGCTCAATTCTTCATTCAAGACTTGTTTCTCACTTGACGTGGTAGGAACATCACATGAGGCTTTGTAAGCACCACTAGAATTGTTGTGAAGCTCTTCCTTATCCTTGAGTGACATCTCATGAGCAATAATTCTACCAATGACTTCCGTTGGCTTGAGATCTTTGTAGTTGGGCATCATTTGGATCAAAGTGCACACATTATCATGTTTTTCGTCCAAGGCTCTTAGGATCTTCTTGATGATGAATCCGTCGGTCATCTCTTCGCTTCCTAAGCCGACAATCTCATTTGTGCTGAGAGCACATGCCTAGAGTACATTTCAGAGACTCCTTCACCATCCTTCATCTTGAACTTATCAAGTTGACTTTGAAGCACATCCAACTTGGATTCCTTGACGCACTCAGTACCTTCGTGCATATCAACCAAAGTATCCCAAATTCCCTTTGCATTCTCAAGACGGTTGTTTTATTGAATTCTTCGGGGAACAATCCATTGAAAAGAATATCGCAATCTTGAGAATTGTATTGCAACATCTTCAATTCTTTTGCGGACACTTCACGATCCGCTTCTTTTCCATCCTCGAAGTATTCACCTTGCAAACCAATTCGCACAACAACCCAAATGACATGGTTATGTCCAAGAATATGCATTTTCATTTTATGTTTCCAACTAGCAAAATTAGTGCCATCAAAGTAAGGACCTCTACAGTGATAACCTCCCTCGCTAGACGCCATACTCTTCTAGGTTTTGAAACCAAGGCTATGATTACCAAACATATGGAAATCAAGGAAAATGGAGACCAAAGCTCAAATACCAATAGTAGGATCGAAATTAGGTCTAGAGGGGGGATGATTAGACTACTTGACCAAATAAAAATCTAGCCTTTTCCCAATTTTAAGTGTTGGCATATTTTAGCAATTAGGACAAGTCAAGTAACCAACCTACACATGCAATTCTAAGAGTGTAGTAGCGGAAAGTAAAGCATTGTATATTAAGGTAAAGGGAGAGGTTTGGAGAGTGCAAATGCAATGGAGACACGGAGATTTTTGGCGTGGTTCCGATAGGTGGTGCTATCGTACATCCACGTTTATGGAGACTTCAACCCATGAAGGGTAACGACTGCTCAGTCCACGGAGGGCTCCACCCACGAAGGGTCCACGAAGAAGCACCCTTGTCTATCCCACCATGGCCATCGCCCATGAAGGACGTGCCTCACTCGGGTAGATCTTCACGAAGTAGGCGATCTCCTTACCCTTACAAACTCCTTGGTTCAACTCCACAATGTTGTTGGAGGCTCCCAAGTGACACCCAACCAATCTAGGAGACACCACTCTCCAAAAGGTAATAAATGGTGTGTTGATGATGAACTCATTGCTCTTGTGCTTCAAGTGATAGTCTCCCCAACACTCAACTCTCTCTCACAGATTTGGATATGGTGGAAAGATGATTTGAGTGGAAAGCAACTTGGGGAAGGCTAGAGATCAAGATTCTTGTGGTAGGATTGGTATATCTTGGTCTCAACACATGAGCAGGTGGTTCTCTCTCAGAAAATGTGTAGCGGAAGTGTAGGCACATTCTGATGGCTCTCTCACAAATGGATATGGGGGTGGAGGGGTATATATAGCCTCCACAAAAAATCCAATCGTTACACACATTTGTCCCCATTCGGTCAGACCGAATAGGAGAATCCGGTGAGACTGAAGTAGTTCAAAATGAGAATGTTCGGAATCTCGGTGAGACCGACATGATCAACTCGGTGGGACCGATGTGCTAGGGCTAGGGCAAGACCTCATCTCGGTTGCGCCGATTGCATGAACTCGGTGAGACCGATTTCATCAAATAGCAATACAAAGAATTGGTCAAGCAAACTCGATGGGACTGATTGCTCATTTCGGTGAGACCGAAACGTTACAAAAGGATCACAAGGAGTTTACCATGCAAACTCGGTGGGACCGATCGCTCTTCTTGGTGAGACCAAAATGTTATGAAAGGATCACAGAGAGTTTGCAATGCCATCTCGGTGAGACGGGGATCCGTATCAGTGTGACCGAATTGTCTAGGGTTTTTGGCAGTGGCTACGTCAAATGAACTCGATGGCACCGGATGGATCAAATCGGTGGGGCCGAGTTTTTCTTAGGGTTTCAGACATATGTGGAATTTGAGAAAGTGGCTGGCGGTTTTGGAGCAATATCACTAAGCACTTTAGTAACCGGATCATTAAGCAACACCTCACCCCCTTTTAATTGTATTGGCTTTCCTATAGACTCAATGTGATCAGGGATCACTAAAATGGAAATGTAGAGTCTTGAGCTTTTGCCAATCTTTGTCCTAAGCATTTTGAGGGGGGTCCACATCTCTAGCCATGCCATGCCAATCATTGAACTTCCTAAAATATTTAACTTGAATGGATATTAGTTCAATGAGCTATATGTTGTTATTAATTACCAAAACCACCCGGGGATTAGTTGCACTTTCACACGGTCGTTGATACGTCTCCAACGTATCTATAATTTTTTTATTGTTCCATGCTATTATATTATCTGTTTTGGATGTTTAGTGGGCTTTAATATGCACTTTTATACTATTTTTGGGACTAACCTACTAACCAAAGGCCCAGTGTAAATTGATGTTTTTGCCTATTTCAGTGTTTCGCGGAAAAGGAATATCAAACGGAGTCCAAATGGAATGAAACCTTTGCGAGGATCGTTTTTGAAACAAACGCAATCCAGAAGACTTGGAGTACACGTATGGGAAGCCACGAGGTCGCCACGAGGCAGGACGACACGCCCAGGGGGGTAGGCGCGCCCCCACCCTCGTGGGCCCCTCGTAGCTCCACGGACGTACCTCTTCATCCTATATATACTCATATACCCTGAAAACATCAGAGAGCACCACGAAACCCTATTTCCACCGCCGCAACCTTCTGTACCCATGAGATCCCATCTTGGGGCCTTTTTCGGAGCTCCACCGGAGGGGCAATCGATCACGGAGGGCTTCTACATCAACACCATAGCCTCTCCGATGATGTGTGAGTAGTTTACCATAGACCTTTGGGTCCATAGTTATTAGCTAGATTGCTTCTTCTCTCTCTGGATCTCAATACAAAGTTCTCCTCGATCTTCTTGGAGATCTACTCGATGTAATACTTTTTGTGGTATGTTTGTCGAGATCCGATGAATTGTTGGTTTATGATCAAGATTATCTATGAACAATATTTGGTTCTTCTCTGAATTCTTATATGTATGATTTAATATCTTTGCAAGTCTCTTCGAATTATCAGTTTGGTTTGGCCTACTAGATTGATCTTTCTTGCAATGGGAGAAGTGCTTAGCTTTGGGTTCAATCTTGCGGTGTCCTTTCCCAGTGACGACAGGGGAATCAAGGCACGTATTGTATTGTTGCCATCGAGGATAAAAAGATGGGGTTTATGTCATATTGCATGAGTTTATCCATCTACATCATGTCATCTTGCTTAATGCGTTACTCTGTTCTTATGAACTTAATACTCTAGATGCATGCTGGATAGCGGTCGATGTGTGGAGTAATAGTAGTAGATGCAGAATCATTTCCGTCTACTTGTCATGGACGTGATTCCTATATACATGATCATGCCTAGATATTCTCATAACTATGCACTTTTCTATCAATTGCTCGACAGTAATTTGTTCACCCACCGTAAGATTTGCTATCTTGAGAGAAGCCACTAGTGAAACCTATGGCTCCCGGGTCTATTTTCCATCATATTAGTTTCCCGTCTACTTGCCAATTTCTGTCGCCGTTCTTCTATTTTGCAATCATTACTTTTCAATCTATACAACAAAAATACCAAAAATATTTATCTTATTATCTCTATCAGATCTCACTTTTGCAAGTGGCCGTGAGGGGATTGACAACCCGTTTATCATGTTGGTTGCAAGGTTATTAATTGTTTGTGCAGGTACTAGGGATTTGCGTGTAGTCTCCTACTGGATTGATACCTTGGTTCTCAAAAACTGAGGGAAATACTTACGCTACTTTGCTGCATCACCCTTTCCTCTTCAAGGGAAAAACAACGCATGCTCAAGAGGTAGCAAGAAGAATTTCTGGCGTTGTTGCCGGGGAGATCTACGCACAAGTCAATACATACCAAGTATCCATCACAAACTCTTATCCCTCGCATTCCATTATTTGCCAATTGCCTCTCGTTTTCTTGTCCCCCTGTCGGTGTACTAAAGTAGGGGTACCTTAGTATCCCGAACTTGTGCACGGGCAGTTGCAGCGTCCCGTGGCAGGGTTTGCCACGCGACCGCCAAGGCTCACCGTGGTTCCTTTGGAGCCATTCAAGAACAAAGTATTCAAGTTAAGGAGACAAGGCCCCGGCAAGAGGAGCTTGCCGGGAAGGCTAGTCAAGGCTCAAGACCATTCTTTGGCACAGGACCCTGGCAAGAGGAGCTTGCCAGGAAGGCCAAACATGGCATTTCAAGGGACTTGCCGCGACGCGCCACCCGTCTCGGCAAGGCCCGGAGAGCGACAAGCTTCCGGGCGCGACAAGATAGCAGCCGCGGCAAACTTCCACTAAGTACCCGCGCTCCAGCTCATCCGCCCACACGTCGTCCTGGGACCTTTCTAGGCACACGTGGCGGAAGGCTGTGCAGCCTGGGGAACACGGTGGCAAGATGCGATGACGAGGCCACCGTCGTGGCAGACAGTGGCGCCCTGACGGACGCTTTTTGCACTGTTTGGGGCGACGGCGACGGGCATTTAATGCCCTTGTCCCCTGCCGTCAGGGTTAGGTATAGAGCACTATGCATACACTGTTCCAACTACCACCCATTTTACATTTTTACCCTCGACTGCGTTGCCACCTATCGGTGACCCCTTTGACCTATAAAAGGAGGCCCATGCGCAACGTAGAAAGGGTTCCGATCCTCGATCACTCTCACGCTCGGTCCTGCTAGCAATCAGCACTGTAGCTCTTATCGCTCCCGAGCCAAGAACACAATACAAACCAAGGCAGGAGTAGGGTTTTACGCATCCGTGCGGCCCGAACCTGGGTAAACTGCTCGCGTGTTCGCCTCGATCTGCTCTTTGTGCATCCTCGACCCCCTTGCCGAACCGAAAAGGGGCTCCGGTCCCATAGGTGTTCGTGGGCGACCAGTTTCCCATACATCTTTGGCGCGCCAGGTAGGGGGCTGCGTCGAGGTTGTGTGAACCTGATCCGGCGTTCACGCGGGCGAAATCTCCACCAACTTCGTCAACTTCATCGACATGCCGCCGAAGAAGAAAGCTTCGGAGATAGCAGGCCCGTCCACATCGATCCCACCGCCACCGGAGCGAACGACCGGTGGGATAGACGCCGGCGAGAGGACGGACATCGGCGAGGAAACTCACGGCGCCGCCAATTCCAAGGACAAGATGGACGACCGGGCGCATTCCAAGACCTCGGCGTCCATACATGCACCGCGCCCGTCTCAGGAGGCGCGGGACCGATAGCGACGTGGTACGCAAGGTACCATACGCTTGCTGGGCCAAGGTCAAGCTGGCGGTTCGCGGGACACTCAAGGCCAACATGCTGGCACGAGCAAGGCGCGGTCGCCGGGACGAGACGTTGCTCCTTCTAACGCAGTTAGAAGTCCAAGCATATCTCGCTCCTCGCACCGCTCGCCATCGCTCCACGCCACTCCAGGAGAAGCTCTAGCTCTGGCTCAGCTACTCCTCGACTTCCCTCCAGCGGCAGACAAGGCCGACGACTGGAGGGCCACCATCCAGAGCCTCATCGCCTTCGCCAACAATGACACTCCGCAGCAGCCGACGACATCGCGGCCGCGGCAAGTTAGCCAGGCGCGGGCTGATGGCGACAAGACTGTCGGGGGTGCAACCATCGTGCACTCCCCGCCCCGAAGGCCAAAATCGCCAACTCGCCGGATCAACATCGACGACGACTCCACAGCGTCATCGGATCCGCGAGCTCGCTGCGATCAACACCAAGTCCTTGACGACCGACGGCAAGAGGACGCTCGAACCCGCATCGAGCGTCGAAGAGAAGCGCGGCGTCAATCTGACCAGCGCGCTGGGCCCACCGTTGACATGCACGCGCCCGGGGGACGAGGCGACCTGCCATACGCGATAGGATGCCCTGCGTTCACCTGTGAGCTGCGGCAAGTCCAGTGGCCCAGCATGAAGAACTTCAAGCCCGACATACCCGAGAAGTACGACGGAAAGACTCATCCGTCGGAGTTCCTCAGCATCTACACCATCGCGGTGCAGGCTGCCGGGGGACGAGACGAGAAGATACTCGCGAACTACTTCCCGCTAGTGCTCAAGCCAAACGTCAGATCTTGGCTCATGCACTTGCCGGAGAACTCCATCTCTTCTTGGGCCGACCCGTGCCATCAGTTTGTCGGCGCCTTCACAGGTGGCCACAAGCCCCATGGCCAGGAGACTGACCTTCATATACTCGCCCAGAAGGAAGGAGAGTCCCTGCGTAAGTACATCCAAAGATTCAGATGCGTCCAACACAACATCCCAGACGTACACCCTGCCGCGGTTATCAGCGCGTTCCACCAGAACGTGCGTAACCGCAGGATGAGGGAGGAGATGGCGATGTGCAAGATCCGAGACGTCAGTGAGCTTTATGCCCTGGCCGACAACTGCGCACGCGCTGAGGAGGGGAGGAAACTCCCCGGAGAGGATACCGGAGCAGGGGGAACAGATAGCAAGGATGCCGCCCCGGCGAAGAAGAACCGGCGGCGGAACAACAGAAAGAAGAAGAACAAAGAAGTGTTGGTCGTTGAGCAGTCCGGCAAAGAGGCTGGCACCAAGAAAGCCCAGACTGGTGGCTCCGGCAAGGAAACTGCCGCGTGCGCCAACTGTCAGACCGTGGCTGCCGCCGACAAGCAGGATGGCTCCGACAAGCAGTACTACAAGATCCACCGCACCAAGGGCCACGACCTCCAGAACTGCAAAAGGGTCGAGTACCTCGTCAAGCTGCAGAAAGCTGAGTACGAGCGACGCGACAAGGAGAAGGCCCAGGGAGGTGGTGGAGAGTCCGGCAAGAAGCGGCCGTTCAATGGCCGAGGAGGACGCCGCGGCAAGGCCAAACAACGGCAAGGAGACAGACCTCCCCGCGGCCGCGACAAGGATGAAGACGAAGACGACGACGAAGACATGGATGACGGAGATACCAGCGATCAGGAGTTCCAGAAGGCCACAGAAGTTCTGTACGTTGACGGAGGTGCTTCTCTGCATACTTCCCACCGCCAACTCAAGCAATGGGTGCGGGAAGTTAATGCAGCAGAGCCACCCATCGAGTCGCGCAAGCTTCTGAAGTGGTCCAGCACGCCTATCATCTTCGACATTGAGGACCACCCTGATCGCACCACTGCGGTCGGGTGTTTGCCGATGTTGGTTTCACCAACCATCCGCAACATCAAGGTCACCAAGATGTTAGTTGACGGCGGGGCCGGCCTGAACCTGATCTCCTCTGCTGTGGTCCGGAAACTCCAGATCCCCGACAGCGAGCTCGAGGAAACCGGCACATTCCAAGGGATCAACCCGGGAAGGAGCAAGCCGAAGGGGAAGATCACACTGCCAGTGACATTTGGCGGAGAGCTGAACTTCAGAACCGAGAGGATCACCTTTGACGTTGCCGATATCCCATTACCTTACAATGGGATACTTGGCCGTCCGATGCTCGCCAAGTTCATGGCAGCCTCTCATTATGCCTACAACATGCTCAAGATGCCAGGCCCGATAAGCGTCATCTCTGTCCCTGGCGACAAGAAGGACGCCCTTATCTGTGCCGACAAGATTTACCGGGATGCAGCAGCCGCAACAGATAGCAAGACGCTTGCCGCTGAAGCTCCCGGGGGGAAGAACAAGACCAAGTCCGACAAGAGCTCTGGGGCCCACTCCGGCAAACGCACCTCTTCGGAGTGCTGCGCTGCCGTCGAGGACGCACCATCGAGCTCCACCGGCAAGTGCAAGAAGGCGATGGCAGCTCCACCAGAGACAAAGAAGGTGTCCGCCAAGGAGGAAGACACTGGTGGTACTTTCACCATCAGTGCCATGCTCGAACCCAAATAGGAAAGCGCGCTCGTTGCTTTCCTGCGGGCGAACGTCGACGTGTTTGCCTGGCAACCGTCTAACATCCCCGGTGTTCCCAGGAAAGTGATTGAGCACAAGCTTGCCGTTTGTCCTCACGCGCGGCCCGTCAAGCAGAAGGTTAGAAAACAAGCAGTGGAGCGCCAAGAGTTCATAGCAGAAGAAATCAAGAAGCTGGAAGCAGCAGGCCTTGTCAGAGGTGTGCTCCATCCCACGTGGTTGGCCAATCCTGTCGTCGTGCGTAAAGCGAATGGGAAGTGGATGCTTTGTATAGACTTCACCCGATGTGAATAAAGCTTGTCCCAAAGATCCATTTCCCTTGCCGCTCATTGAACAGATTGTTGACTCCACTGCCGGATGTGAGTTGCTTTCATTTCTTGATGCATATTCAGGATACCACCAGATATTTATGGCTGAAGAAGATGAGGAGAAGACCGCATTCATCACTCCATGTGGCACTTATTGCTTTATACGCATGCCCTTTGGATTGAAGAATGCCGGTTCGACGTTTGCAAGGGTAGTCCATACAGCTTTTGAGCCACAGATACACATAAATGTAGAAGCTTACATGGACGATATAGTGGTCAAGAGCAAGGACAGGGCTACTCTGATACCAGATTTAGACGAAACCTTTGCGAATCTGCGCAAGATCCAACTCAAGCTCAACCCCGAGAAGTGCGTGTTTGGAGTCCCCTCCGGCAAGCTTCTCGGGTTCTTTGTATCCGAGAGGGGGATTGAAGCCAATCCCGACAAGATCAAAGCCATCGAGCAGATCGAAGCTCCGAAGCGCGTCAAGGATGTACGAAGACTCGCCGGCTGCGTGGCTGCTCTCAGCAGATTCATCTCTAAGTCAGCGAAACGCGCCCTGCCGTTTTTCAAGATTTTGAAAAAGGCAGGTCCGATGAAATGGACTCCAGAAGCGGAGGCAGTGCTGCAGGACTTGAAGAGGTACCTGTCCTCCACTCCAATACTTGTCGCACCTAAGCCACAAGAGAAGTTGCTGCTATACTTAGCAGCAACCAATCAAGTGGTTAGTGCTGCGTTAGTAGCGGAAAGGGAGGCAGATGATGAGCCAACGGCCCCGGCAAGCACATCCAGCGACAAGCAGGGGGCTTCCCCGACAAGCTCTGGTCCCGACAAGGATGGAACTACGCATATGCAAGAGGAAGTGCGGAAGAAGATGGTGCAGCGCCCAGTCTACTTCGTCAGCTCCCTTCTGCAGGGGGCTAGATCAAGGTACTCTAGGGTGCAGAAGCTGCTTTTTGGCCTTCTTATGGCCTCGAGAAAGCTGCGCCACTACTTCCATGCACACGAGATAACAGTGGTCACTCACTTTCCACTGAAGAGGATACTGCAAAATCCAGAAGCAACAGGCAGGATTGTCGAGTGGGCACTGGAGCTGTCAAGCTTTGGCCTCAAGTTTGAAAGCACTTCAACTATCCAGAGCAGAGCATTGGCAGAATTCATAGCAGAATGGACGCCAACGCCAGATGAAGAGATTCCAGAGACGAGCATTCCCGTCAAAGAAGCAAGCAAAGAATGGATAATGTACTTTGATGGTGCCTTCTCGCTGCAAGGCGCCGGTGCCGGCGTGCTGCTTGCCGCACCCACCGGAGAGCACCTCTAGTACGTCGTCCAATGCACTTTCCCAAGGAGCAAGCAACGAACAATACTGCAGAGTATGAGGGTTTGCTTGCCGGCCTCAGAATCGCGGCAGAGCTTGGGATCAAGAAGCTGATTGTGCGGGGTGACTCGCAGTTGGTCGTCCGCCAAGTGAACAAGAGCTACCAGAGTCCGTTGATGGAAGCATACGTCGATGAAGTGAGAAAGCTTGAAGAGCACTTTGAAGGCTTACAGATGGAGCACGTTCCAAGAGCTCAGAACGACATCGCAGATGGCCTGTCAAAGTGTGCTGCACTAAAGCTACCTGTGGAACCGGGGATCTTTGTGCTCAAGCTAACTCAACCATCCGTAACACCATCGACTGGACAAAGTAAGAAGAGAAAGTTGGTTTCTGGTGACTACTTGCCGGCAGAAGAACTTCCCGAAGCCGCCGCCAACAAAGTCCCCAAGATCAACGACAAGATTGCTGAGGAGCAGTCTGCTCCTGCAAACCCAAGGGTTTGTAAAGTTGAAGCAAATGCCCCCGACAAGTTTTGCTCCGGCAAGCTTGCCGGGGAACGCAAAGCTCCGGCTGAACCGCAGGTTCTTGCCGTAGAAGCTGACGTTCCCGCAGCAGCTCAGATGCCTTTAGTCCGTGTCGTCGAGCCGCAAGCTCCGGCATGGGCGCAGCAGATTGTCCGTTTCCTTCAAACAGGAGAACTTCTCGAAGAGCCAGAAGAAGCAGAAAGAATAACCCGGCAGTCAAGTATGTATCAGTTTGTCGCCAACGAACTATACAGAAGAGGACTCAACGGTGTGAAATTGAAATGCATTCCCCGGGAAGATGGACAAAAGCTGTTGGCAGAGATACACGGAGGCATATGTGGCCACCACATTGGCGCCAGAGCACTTGCCGGCAAAGCGTTCCGGCAAGGTTTCTTTTGGCCAGAAGCACTCCAGGATGCAACTGCGCAAGTAACCAAGTGTGAAGCATGCCAGTTCCATTCCAAGCAGATACATCAACCAGCTCAAGCTCTCCAGACGATCCCTTTATCCTGGCCATTTTTGGTCTGGGGGCTCGACATCCTCGGCCCCTTTCCCCACGCAGCCGGGGGCTTTGAGTACTTGTACGTCGCCGTCGACAAGTTCACAAAGTGGCCGGAAGTGGAGCCAGTGAAAAAGGTGACCTCACAGTCAGCAGTCAAGTTCTTCAGATCGATTGTTTGCCGTTTCGGAATCCCTAACAGGATCATCACCGACAACGGCACACAATTCACAAATCGCACCTTCATGCAGTACGTCCAAGACCTTGGCGCCAAGGTCTGCATCGCTTCTGTTGCTCACCCGAGGAGCAATTGTCAAGCGGAGAGGGCAAACGCTGAAGTGCTGCGCGGACTCAAGACGAGAACTTTCGACAGGCTGCACAAGTGCGGAAGAAACTGGATCGAGGAGTTGCCAGCGGCTCTTTGGTCGATCAGGACGACGCCAAATCGAGCCACTGGACAGATGCCCTTTGCTCTTGTCTATGGAGCAGAGGCAGTTCTCCCCATGGAACTCGTATACTGGTCGCCTCGAGTGCTCGCTTATGATGAGCTCGAGCAAGAGCAGATGCGACAAGATGACGCGCTGCTCCTTGAGGAAGACCGTCTTCAGGCTGCTATACGAGCTGCTCGATACCAGCAAGCCTTGCGCCACTACCATAGCCGCAAGGTTAAAGCCAGAAGTCTCGAGGAAGGCGACCTTGTTCTTCGGCTCGTTCAGTCCGCCAAGAATTCCAACAAGTTGACGCCAAAGTGGGAAACCCCTTATCGGGTGAAACAAGTCACAAGGCCCGGCGCCGTCCGCCTTGAGACTGAAGAAGGCTTACCGGTGAGCAACTCCTGGAACATTGAGCATCTTCGCAAGTTTTACCCATAAGGCGCGGTTGCCGTGATCCGCTCCGGCAACCACCTTTTGTACAAGTCTTGCCGCTGTTGCATGTAATCCTTTGTACAAAGCCGGGCGCAGACCCCGTGCATCAGTAAAGTTTATGTGCCCCGCACAACTTGTCGTTTCATGCCCTTTTTACTCTCTTGCATGTAATATCTGACACTTTGTGCAGCACCTATCACCGGTAAGCAATGACGATCCCGAGAGCTCCATATCTATATTCTCTTTTCTGCCTTCTTTCTCCGGCAGAGGAAGGTTTCCTCGCGCACAAGTTTGTCGGGGGGGAAGGAGGATAGTGGTATGGACCAGGCGCCGTTCAAGAAAACCCTGCCTTGCCGGGAAGCAAACAACATAAAAGCTAAGTTGCCAAAGTTTGAGCAATCAAAATTTTAAATTTTTGAGTTATCTTCCTTAAATGACCGTGCTTTGTATGGAAAACCTGTGCGCGGAGGAACCAACTCGTAGCTAGCCGCGCCCTTACTTTGTTTCGAGCACGCTCAATGGCTTAAGTGTGCTGCGACAAGTGTCGCGCCCTTACTTCGTTTTCGAGTTTGCTCAACAGTTTAAGTGTGCTGCGACTAGTTGCGACAAGGTTTCTTGTCAGCAACGGCATTGCCAGCAGGCTGCTGAAGTTCCGCACTCAGCGCTCGCGGCAAAGGTGCCTTCGCCGGCAAGTTCCCTGACAGCGTAGGGTAAAAACATACAAAGCAAGGAAGTCAAGTAAAGGAAATAACATTGCATTGACTACCCAAAATAAAGTTATATTACGAAGCAACTTGTCGCAGTGCTAATAGACTATTGTTCATAACATGGTTGGCAGCGACAAGGAAAGAAGAAGGTAAACAAGACTAGTCCGCGCGGTCGCCCTCGACCCTCTTGATGCCGCCCACCTTATTCACAATAGGCGCGATAAGGGCCTTGAGCGCCTCCTGGTCAACGTCCGGCGGCAAGGTTCTGAGGACGTTGGTGAGGTTGAGGCCTGGGTTGCGGTGCGCTATCTTCATCAACACCTTCTCGAGGGCACCCGCGCAGAGCCTGCGCGACTCGTCCGCCAGCTGCTTTGGGATCCTTTCCCGGAGCTGCTGGAGGGCCGGCGCCACCCCCCTGAAGAACAAGCTCAACTTGGCGCTGTGGGGGAGATTCTCGTCGGTGGAGTACCCGAGGTGCTCCGCCCCCAGCTCCGCCAGCTCCTTGTCGACGTCGGCGGCGGCGGCAACAAGACCCTCTGTCCAGTGCTCCACCGTCAGCCTGAAGTTGTTTTGGGAGATGGCGGCGCTGTCCAACAGCGCCTTCTCGGCCCTGAGCTCCTCCTTCAGTTTCGCCTCCTGATCTCTAGCACCGTCAAGCGTTGTGGTGAGGGTGGACAGTTTTAGCTCCAGATCGGCGATGGAGTCCTTGGCGACGGCGAGCTCCTTGCCCTTGTCGGAGAGACGAACCTGCAGCTCGGAGTGGCTGTGGGCGTCCTTCTCCCTCTCAAGAACAAGTGCGGCGACCTTCTCGTCGCTCGTCTTCAAGTTGGCCTCCAGTTGCGCCACCCTCGCCTCCAAGTCCCTCTTGGCGGTCTCAGCAGCCGCAGCAGCATCCTTCGCTTCTTGCAGAGCTCCGCCAAGAGACTGTTCGCGCGCGGCAAGCTCGTCCTCGTGGCTGTCGAGGTCGACCTTCCGCTGCGTCAGTTCGCCTTCTCGCCGGGACAACTCCTCGGCGGCGAGCCGTTGCTGCTCCTCCGCTTCGGCCTTCTCCAAGATAAACGCCTGATGCGCCTCGGCGAGTTGCTCCCGCTCCTCCGCCAAGGATTGGAGAGCCGCCTGGTTGGCGGCCCGAAGCTCTTCTGCCCGCTTCTCCAAGTCAGCGCCCGCCTTGGCGGCCAGAGCCTCTCGGGACTCCAGCTTGGCCTGCCTGGCGCGGTACAGAGATAGAAGCCTCCGCAGAAGCCGCTCCTCCTCGGGCTCGCTGCTGCTGCTTGGCGCATCGACAAACTTTAATCTGGCGGAGGCAGGAACCTCCCCATTGAAGACCTCTCCCTCCGCAGGCGCCCTCGATGTGGACGCCCACGGGAGCTGGATGAAGACTCCGTTGCCGGCCTCTAGATAGGCGCTTGGCTCGGCCGCGGCGGCAGGGGGATCGGCAGCCGGCGCAGCGTCTGACGCTCCTGCGGCCTCAGGGCGTCAGTGCGACTGCCGGATCCCTCCTCAGCCGCCGCGCCGGTAGCCTTGGCGGCCTCATCGGTGGCGGGCTCGTCAGCACCAGCCGCCCCTTCAGTAGCTGCGGCATCGCCAGTGTTGCCGCGCGCGTCCTCCTCGGTGGTGGCCTCCGTCTCCATCGGCTCTGCGGCGGACGGATCTGACAGAAGAAAAGAAGAGAAGAACTATCAAGCAAATATCCAAAAAGAAAAATTCAAGAGAAGAAAAGTCCAAGGGTTTACCTGCGCAGGCCTCCTCTTCGGTGGGGTTCCTTGCCGGGGAGTTCTCCCTCGGCGGCGTGGTGGTAGCTCCCACAGGCGGAGGGCCGCTGGCGCCGTCCCTTGGCGGAGTACTCGCCCTTGGCAGAGTACTCGCCCTTGGCGGGGTACTCGCCCTTGGCGAAGTACTCGCCCTTGGCGGGGTACTCGCCCTTGGTGGAGTATCCTCCCTTGCCGAGGAGCTTCCCCTTGGCGGTACGGTTGAGACGTGCGGCGCGTCGGGGGCGGCCTCCTCGCGCTCCTGATGCTGCTGCTCTGCTTCTGCACAAGTCAACAAAGAAAACATCAACAAGGATAGAGGGCCCACGCGTGCCCGACAAGCGGAGAGTGGACAAAGAACTTACGCTGGGGGCTGCGCTGGGGGCTGCTCTGGAGAACGGCTGTCGGGTCCGGCAAGCTTGTCGCAGGTGCACCCCCTGCTGCAGCGGCGGGTTCATCCTCGATGACGATCACTGGGACTTTGGCCCTCTTCGCCGCCCTCTGGGCCAGAGTCCTAGAAGAAAGACAAGATCAAAATCAGGCAAAAGAGATACAAGACAAGAATCAACAGAAAACCAGAGAGAAACAAGGATCGCGAAGACTTACTCACCTTCCTCCTCGTCGTCGGAGCTGAGCGCCGAGAAGTCAAAGTCTGGCTCGCGCGTCCCGGCGCGAGGAGCTGGGGGAGTGGGCTCCCTTGGCCTCTTGGCGGGAACAGGGGCGGTGGTCTGAGAAGACCCCGCTCCGGTTGTCGCCGAAGCACGAGGGGCGGAAGGAGCAGTGGAGCCGACGCGGGAAGATCCCCCTCCTGTTGCCGCTGAAGCACGAGGCACTCCCTTGGCGGCCTTGCTCGTCGCGGTGGCGCGTGTCGGGCGGCGCTGGGGCTGCTAGCCCGCCTGCCGCCCCGCCGCGTCGATGGCCTTGCGGAGGCGCCTCCTTGTCTGAGCTGGAGGACTTGCTGGAGGTGGCGAGCTGCCCGACGAGGAAGATGATGAGCCGAGGTTCAGCGAGCCGCCTGAGTCTTCGGCAGGATCGCTTGACCCGACGGCCTGCTCGGCGGGCCCGCTCGACTCGACGCCTTGCTCGGTGGGCTCGCTTGTCTCGGCGAGTCGCCCGGCAAGCTTTACCGCTTTGCGAAGCTCTTCCTCCTCGGCGAGGCTTGTCGCCTCCGCCGCCTCCGCCTCCTCCACAGTATATCCAAACTCGCCCGCGGCCCTGGCTGCAGCTGCCTCTTCCAACCTGGTGGCAATATATGCCATCTCCTGGTCGGTGGTGTCGCGGGTGAGTCCCCTCTTCTCGTCGGCGTCGATTGGCAACTCCACCAGATTGTCAAAGAACGTCTGCACGGCTTCGTCGGAAGGTTCCCGCCAAGTGGGGATGATCCCATGGGAATCACACAATGGCATTGCCGCGCGAATAGCACTGAGCGCAGAGCTATTGCACAATGGAACTACACCCGGCGGCAACGCAAACCACTCAGGACGGGCGGAGTCGTACTTAAATAGTGCTTGGAGCATTGCGTTGAGCTCCAGGACAGTGAAGTTGTAATTAAGGCCCGGGCGCAATCTCATGTTGTCTGCCGCGTTCTTGAACTCCCAAGCAGCCCTCTTCCTCTCCTGCAAGGGAGCGATGCGGCGGCGGAGAAAGTCTGCCCCGACGGCACCTACAGTGAGCCTGGCTTGCCGGAGGCGAAGGATCCGAGTGATGGCTATCTTCAGCTTGTCGTCCTTAGGGGCCAGGTCACTCCAGTCGTTACCGCGTACTACTGCGACTTGACGCCGGGAAGTGAACTGCTGCGGGTCATCCTCTATAATCCAAAACCAGTTGGCCCTCCACTCATCCCACTTGCCGCGGAGCTCCCCCGTCAAGTAAGCCTCTTTCTTGTGGAGCCTAAAGATCCAGGAGATTCCGCCAGACAGAGGTGACCCTGACTCGACTCGAGGTATGAAGTAATGGCAGAAGAGTGCTACATTGGGGTAAACTCCGACGAAATTTTCGCACAGATGTGCCAAAATGGCCATGGTCAAGACGGCGTTCGGGGTGAAGTCAAGGAGATGAAACCCGTAGGTATTCATGATGTCACAGAAGAACTCCGAGAAGGGCGGGCAGAGCCCGCCGTAGAAGAACAGAGCAAAAAAGGCATAGCCACCCGGAAACATCTCGCAGGCCACAGCGGGGAGTACCTTGGTGCGCGGATGCGCCTTTGTCTCCCTCGACCAGAAGAGGTAGAAGGCGTCTTTCAGCTCCTCTGCACTAAGCTGTGGCGGGAAGACCGCCATCTTCTTCCGCATTGCTGCTAGCCGCAGCGCCTTGGCAGTCTTCGCGGCCTTCGCCTTCTCGCCCTTCGGGGCCATGGCGGGGATGATGGGGGAAGTCTACGGCGCTGGTGATGCTGGCGGCGGCGGCGGAAGGGGGGGCGGAGCGCTGCTCTCTTTCGACCTTCGGGGAGGAGGGGAGCGGCAGGGGTTTCTGGAGGATGAAGAAGTAACGGGCGAAGACCACTCAAGGCTCAAGACCACTTCTTTGGCACAGGACCCTGGCAAGAGGAGCTTGCCGGGAAGGCCAAACATGGCATTTCAAGGGACTTGCCGTGACGCGCCACGCGTCCCGGCAAGGCCCGGAGAGCGACAAGCTTCCGGGCGCGACAAGATAGCAGCCGCGGCAAGGCGCTTGCCGCGACAAACTTCCACTAAGTACCCGCGCTCCAGCTCATCCACCCACGCGTCGTCCTGGGACCTTTCTAGGCACACGTGGCGGAAGGCTGTGCAGCCTGGGGAACACGGTGGCAAGATGCGATGACGAGGCCACCGTCGTGGCGGACGGTGGCGCCCTGACCAACGCTTTTTGCATAGTTTGGGGCGTCTGCGACGGGCATTTAATGCCCTTGTCCCCTGCCATCAGGGTTAGGTATAGACCACTATGCATACACTCTTCCAACTACCACCCATTTTACATTTTTACCCTCGACTGCGTTGCCACCTGTCGGTGACCCCTTTGACCTATAAAAGGAGGCCCATGCGCAACGTAGAAAGGGTTCCGATCCTCGATCACTCTCACGCTCGGTCCTGCTAGCGATCAACACTGTAGCTCTTCTCGCTCCCGAGCCAAGAACACAATACAAACCAAGGCAGGAGTAGGGTTTTACGCATCCGTGCGGCCCGAACCTGGGTAAACTGCTCGCGTGTTCGCCTCGATCTGCTCTTTGTGCATCCTCCGCCCCCTTGCCGTACCGAAAAGGGGCTCCGGTCCCATAGGTGTTCGTGGGCGACCAGTTTCCCCGACACCCCCACTTCACCTTCACCTTTTTCCGTTCGCCTTTCTGTTTGCTTGTGTTGCCATGTGCCCTCTATTAGCTTGCATCTTCGCTTGCTAAATTATGGATCCTCATCCACTTGCTAATCTCTTTAAGAGATCCAACTATGATGAACCAATTTCTAGTGAGTTTAGTGCACGAGATTATCTTTATGAGGTTTTGCTTGAAATTCGTGAATCTGAAAATTGTGATGAAGTATTGAAAGAAAATTATAAAGTGATTCACGATAGCTCCTTGAGTAAAAAGCATGATTGCAATGATGTTATTATAAATTCCCTTGATGTCAATTGTGTTAATAATATGCAAAACCTTAAGCTTGGGGATGCTTATTTTGCTATGCCCACTACTTGTTGCAATGATCATGATTGGGGTGATGCTTCTTACGATCTTGAAAACTTATTTAAGCCCCATGATATATATGAGATTGATAATATTGTTTGAAATAATATTGAAAGTGGGTTTGGAAGAGTGTCAACTTTAGATCCCACATATTTGGAGAATGTTCAATCTTATTAAATTTTTGATAAAAATGGGTTTGAAGAGGTCATGACTTTAGTTAATGTTAACCCCACTATTTTGGAAGAGTGTCAACTTCGCATGCATGTGGATCATGTTGAGAATATGTTTTGTGATAGCTATATTGGTGAATTTGATTACGATCCTACATGTAATTATTATGAGAGAGGAAAATATGGTTGTAGAAATTTTCATGTTACTAAGTTACCTCTCATTATGTTGAGATTGCTATTGTTTCTTTCTTCTTCCTTGCATATGCTAGATCTTGTTTGTCTTGCTAATTTTTTTGCCTATAAAATGCCTATGCATAGGAAGTATGTTAGACTTAGATGTGATTTTCACATGCTATATGATGCTCTCTTTGTGCTTCAATTCTTATCTTTCATGTGAGCATCATTGAATTCTCAAGACTATCTTAATGGCTATAAAGATAGCGCGTGTTGGGAGGCAACCCAATTTTATTTTTTGTTCCTTTCATTTTGTTCCTGTTTAGTAATAAATAATTCATATAGCTTCTGGTTAGATGTGGTTTTATGTTTTAATTAGTGTTTGTGCCAAGTAGAACCTTTGGGAAGACTTGGGTGAAGTCTTTGCGATCTTGCTGTAAAAAACAGAAACTTTTGGGCTCACGAGTTTAGCTGACATTTTTTTTACTGGAGAGTGACATTAGGTTGATTCTTTTTGAAGATGATTAATAGACAAATTCCTCACTTCCACCAATTTATTTCATAACTTTTAGAGTTACAGAAGTATTCGAAAGTTACAGATTGCTACAGACGGTTCTATTTTTGACAGATTCTGTTTTTCGTGTGTTGTTTGCTTATTTTGATAAATCTATGAGTAGTATTGGGGGGTATGAACCATAGATAAGTTGTAATATAGTAGGTTTAACACAAATATAAATAAATAATGAGTCCAATACAATACCTTAAAGTGGTGGTTTGTTTTATTATACTAACGGAGCTCACGATATTTTCTGTTGAGTTTTGTGTTGTGAAGTTTTCAAGTTTTTGGGTAAGAATTTGATGGACTATGGAATAAAGAGCGGCAAGAGCCTAAGCTTGGGAATGCCCAAGGCACCCCAAGGTAACATTTGAGGATAACCAAAAGCGTAAGCTTGGGGATGCCCCGGGAAGGCATCCCCTCTTTCGTCTTCGTCTATCGGTAACTTTACTTGAGAGTTGAGACTATATTTTTATTCACCACATGATATGTGTTTTGCTTGGAGCATCTTGTATGATTTGAGCCTTTGCTTTTTAGTTTACCACAATAATCCTTGCTGTACACACCTTTTGGGAGAGACACACATGAATCGGAATTTATTAGAATACTCTATATGATTCACTTATATCTTTTGAGCTAGATAATTTTGCTCTAGTGCTTCACTTATATCTTTTAGAGCATGGTGGTGGATTTATTTTATAGAAATTATTGATATCTCATGCTTCACTTATATTATTTTGAGAGTCCTTTAGAACAGCATGGTAATTTGCTTTGGCTATAAAATTAGGCCTAATATGATAGGCATCCAAGATGGGTCTAATAAAAACTTTCATATAAAGTGCATTGAATACTATGAGAAGTTTGATACGTTATGATTGTTTAGAGATATGAGGATGGTGATATTAGAGTCATGCTAGTTGAGTAATTGTGAATTTGAGGAATACTTGTGTTGAAGTTTGTGATTCCCGTAGCATGCACGTATGGTGAATCGTTATGTGATGAAGTTGGAGCATGATTTATTTATTGATTGTCTTCCTTTGTGTGGAGGTCGGGATCACGCGATGGTTAACTCCTACCAACCCTTTCCCTAGGAGCATGCATGTAATGCTTTGTTTTGATAACTTGTAGATTTTTGCAATAAGTATACAAGTTCTTTATGACTAATGTTGAGTCCATGGATTATACGCACTCTCACCCTTCCACCATTGCTAGCCTCTCTAGTATCGCTCAACTTTCGCCGGTAACATACACCCACTATATATCTTCCTCATAACAACCACCATACCTACCTATTATGGCATTTCCATAGCCATCCGAGATATATTGCCATGCAACTTCCCACCGTTCCATTATTATGACACGTTTCACCATTGTCATATTGCCTTGCATGATCATGTAGTTGACACCGTATTTGTGGTAAATCCACCCTTCACAATTTTTTCATACATGTCACTCTTGATTCATTGCACACCCCGGTACACCGCCGGATGCATTCACATAGAGTCATATTTTGTTTTAGCATCGAGTTGTAATTCTTGAGTTGTAAGTAAATAAATGTGTAATGATCTTCATTTTTAGAGCATTGTCCCAGTGAGGAAGGGATGATGGAGACTATGATACCCCCACAAGTCGGCATGAGACTCTGGACGAAAAATAAGAAAAGAAAAAAGAGGCCACAAAAAGGAAAAAAGAAGAAGAAGAAAAGGCCCAAAATAAAAAAATGAGAGAAAAAGAGAGAAGGGGCAATGCTACTATCCTTTTTCCACACTTGTGCTTCAAAGTAGCACCATGATCTTCATGATAGAGAGTCTCTTGTTTTGTCATCTTCATATACTAGTGGGAATTTTCATTATATACCTTGGCTTGTATATTCCAATGATGGGCTTCCTCAAAATGCCCTAAGTCTTCGTGAGCAAGCCAGTTGGATGCACACCCACTTAGTTTCTTTAGTTGAGCTTTCATACACTTATAGCTCTAGTGCATCCATTGCATGGCAATCCCTACTCACTCCCATTGATATCTATTGATGGGTGATACGTCTCCAACGTATCTATAATTTTTGATTGTTCCATGATATTATATATTCTATTTTGGATGTTTAATGGGCTTTATTATACACTTTTATATTATTTTTGAGACTAACCTATTAACCCAAGGCCCAGTGCAAATTGTTGTTTTTTTGCCTATTTCAGTGTTTCGCAGAAAAGGAATATCAAACGGAGTCCAAACAGAATGAAACCTTCGGGAGAGTTATTTTTGGAACGATATCAACACAGAAGACTTGTCGTACACGCCTGGAAGCGAGAGGGGTGGCCACGAGGGCAAGGGCGCGCCCCCACCCTCGTGGGCCCCCTCTTACTCCCCAGATGTGCCACATCAGCCTATATATACTCTCATACCCTGAAAATATCGAGGCAATCAACGAAACCCTAATTCCACCGTCGCAACCTTCTGTACCCGTGAGATCCCATCTTGGGGCCTGTCCCGGAGCTCCGTCGGAGGGGGCATCAATTACGGCGGGCTTCTACATCAACACCATAGCATCTCCGATGAGTTGTAAGTAGTTTACCACATACCTTCGGGTCCATAGTTACTAGCTAGATGGCTTCTTCTCTCTTTTTGGATCTCGATACAAAGTTCTCCTTGATCTTCGAGGAGATCTATTTGATATAATCTTTTTGCGGTGTGTTTGTCGAGATCTGATGAATTGTGGGTTTATGATCAAGATTATCTATGAACAATATTGGATTCTTTTCTGAAATCTTTTATGTACGACTATAACATCCTTGCAAGTCTCTTCGAATTATTGGTTTGGTTTGGCCTACTAGATCTATAGTTCTTGCAATGGGAGAAGTGCTTGGCTTTGGGTTCAATCTTGCGGTGTCCTTTCCCAGTGACAGCAGGGGCAGCAAGGCACGTATTGTATTGTTGCCATCGAGGATAAAAAGATGAGGTTTATATCATATTGCTTGAGTTTATCCCTCTACATCATGTCATCTTGCTTAAGGCGTTACTCTGTTCTTATGAACTTAATACTCTAGATGCATGCTGGATAGTGGTCGATGTGTGGAGTAATAGTAGTAGATACAGAATTGTTTTGGTCTACTTGTCACGGACGTGATGCCTATATATAATGATCATGCCTAGACATTCTCATAACTATGTGCTTTTCTATCAATTGCTCGACAATAATTTGTTCACCCACCATAGAAATCTACTATCATGAGAGAAGCCACTAGTGAAACCTATGCCCCCCGAGTCTATTCTCATCATATTAATCTTCCATTAACTATTTACTTTACTTTGCATTATTTGCTTTCAATCTCTATACCAAAAATACCAAAAGTATTATCTTATCATATCTATCAGATCTCACTCTCATAAGTGACCGAGAAGGGATTGACAACCCCTTTTATCGCATTGGCTACGAGGTTCTTATTTGTTTGTGCAGGTGCGAGGGACTCGCGCGTGGTCTCCTACTAGATTCATACCTTGGTTCTCAAAAACTGAGGGAAATACTTACGCTACTGTGTTGCATCACCCTTTCCTCTTCGAGGGAATACAACGCAAGCTCGAGAAGTAGCAAGAAGAATTTCTGGTGCCGTTGCCGAGGAGATCTACGCAAAAGTCATATACCATGTACCTATCACAAACCGTTATACATCACATTACATTATTTGCCTCGCATTTTCCTCTCCCCCACTTCACCATTGCCGTTTTATTCGCCCTTCTTTTCCGTGTGTTTTATCGTTTGCCTTGACGTCATGACTAGTCCCTTATCTGCTCCTTTGTCTCCCGAGTTTGAAGTTCTTCACTTCAAACAAAAGCAAGGAGAAAACTTAAAAGATTCTTGGTATAGGATGATGGAATCTTATCGTAATTGCACTTTAGAGGTGAATTTTAGAATTTTACTTCGCTATTTTTATGTTGGATTAAATATGTCCCATAGACAACTCTTGGATTGCGTTGCCAAAGGAAATTTTATCGAAACTGATCCTAGTATTGCACATGAAATTATAGAGGGAATAGTGGGAACACTACCTCAACAAAAAGGGTTACATTAGGCCTAGGAAGAGACACAAGTTTTTGAGAAAATTTGCGAAGTAACGAAAATATTACAAAAGTCTCTTGAACCTCTCAAGAGTGTTAGTGGAAATCTCCACCGCATGAATATGTTGATCACCCTTTGCAATAAGCGGTTGGATTCGTTAGATCTAAAGATTTCCGAATATGAAGGGAAACGTAAAGAACTCGCGGATTCGAGCTTGACACCGCTAAAAGGATAAAAACCAAAGATGGAAATACGTAGATATATTCTTGTATCGTGCCTAGCTAGGGGCGTTAAACGATAGCGCTTGTTGGGAGGCAACCCAATTTTATTTTCTTTGCTTTTGCTTCTGTTTAGGAATAAATATTGCATCTACCTTCTATTTAGATGTGGTTTTTTGTTTTAATTAGTGTTTGTGCCAAGTAGGACCTTTGGGAAGACTTGTGTGATGTTTATGTGATCACGCTATAAAAAACAGAAACTTTAGCGCTCACGAGATTAGCTACCATTTTTTACTGGAGAGTGATTTTTAGTTGATTCTTTTTGCACATGATTAATAGACAAATTCCTCACGTACACCAATTTATTTCAATTTTTTAGAGTTACAGAAGTATTCGAAAGCTACAGATTGCTACAGACTGTTCTGTTTTTGACAGATTCTGTTTTTCGTGTGTTGTTTGCTTATTTTGATGAATCTATGAGTAGTATCGGGTGGTACGAAACATAAAAAAGTTGGAATACAGTAGGTTTAACACTAATATAAACAAAGAATGAGTTCATTAGAGTATCTTTGAGTGGTGTTTTGTTTTCTTATACTAATGGAGCTCACGAGATTTTTGGCTAAGTTTTGTGTTGTGAAGTTTTCAAGTTTTGGGTCAGGATTTGATGGACTATGGAACAAAGAGTGGCAAGAGCCTAAGCTTGGGGATGCCCAAGGCACCCTGTCAGTGTACTAAAGTAGGGGTACCCTTAGTATCCCGAACTTGTGCACGGGCAGTCGCAGCACCCCGCGGCAAGGCTTGCCGGGTGACCGCCAAGGTCCTCCGTGGTTCCTTTGGAGCCATTCAAGAACAAAGTATTCAAGCCAAGGAGACAAGGCCCCGAAAAGAGGAGCTTGCCGGGAAGGCCACTCAAGGCACAAGACCCCGGCGAGAGGAGCTTGCCGGGAAGGCCAACCAAGGCATCTCAAGGAACTTGCCGCGACGCGCCACGCGTCCCGGCAAGGCCCGGTGAGCGACAAGCTCCCGGACGCGGCAAGACGGCGACCACGGCAAGGCACTTGCCGCGGCAAGCTACCACTCTACCCACGCTCCAGCGCATCCACCAACGTGTCGCCCTGGGACCCTTCCAGGCGTACGTGGCGGGAGGCTATGCAGCCAGCGGTACGCGGTGGCAAGCGGCGCTGACAAGATCGCCATCGTGGCGAGCGGTGGCGCCCCTGACGGTCCCTTTTTCCACTGTTCGGGCGACGCAGACGGGCATTTAATGCCCTTGTCCCCTGCCGTCAGGGTTAGGTGCGATACACTGTACAAGTAGGTGTACCAACTACAACATCTTTCCATTTTTGCCCTCATCTGCGTTGCCACCTGTCGGTGACCCCTTGAGCATATAAAAGGAGGCCCATGCGCAACGTAAAGAAGGGACGGACTCATTCACGCTCGGTCTCGTTAGCTGCTAGAGTGTACTGTAGCACTCAGCGCTCCCGAGCAAGAACTCAATAACAAACCACAAAGCAAGAGTAGGGTTTTACGCATCCGTGCGGCCCGAACCTGGGTAAACTGCTCGTGTGCTTCGCCTCGATCCGCTCTTCGTGCGATCTCCGCCCCCCGCCGAACCGAAAGGGGTCGGTCCGCTGGTCCCATAGGTGTTCGTGGATCAGTTTCCCCGACATCTTTGGCGTGCCAGGTAGGGGCCATCGAGGTTGTGTGAACCTGATCCGGCATTCACACGAGCTAGATCTTCATCATCTTCATCAACATGCCGCCGAAGAAGAAGGCTTCGGAGGCAGCTGTTCCGTCCGCGTCGATCCCACCACTGCCGGAGCCAACGGCTGGTGGGGTAGACGCCGGCGGGAGAACGGATGTCAACGAGGGAGCTCACGTTACCGCCAAGTCCAAGGACAAGGCTGCGCTGCCCATCGGCGGCGTAGCCGGCTCCCACGACGACCGGGCGCACTCCAAGACCTCGACGTCCGTACATGCACCGCGCCCATCTCAGGAGGCGCGGGACCGGCAGCGTCATGGTACTCACGGTACCATACGTTTGCTGGGCCAAGATCAAGCTGGTGGATCTCGGGATGCTCAAGACCAGCATGCACGCCAGCATGCCGGCATGAGCAAGGCGTGGTCGCCTGGACGGGATACTGCTCCTTCTAACATAGTTAGAAGTCCGAGCATATCCCGCTCCTCGCACCGTTCGCCACCGCTACCCTCCACTCCAGCAGAAGCTTTGGCACGAGCTCAACTGCTCCTAGACTTCCCTCCAGCGGCAGACAAGATCGACGACTGGAGGGCCACCATTCAGAGTCTCATCGCCTTCGCCAACGGCGACACTCCGCGGCAGCCAAGCACGTCGCAGCCGCGGCAAGTCAGCCAGGCACGGGCCGATGGCGACAAGACCGGTGGGGGTGCAACCACCGTGCACTCTCCGCCTCGAAGGCCAAGATCGCCGACTCGCCGGATCAACCTTGACAGCGACTCCACCGCGTCATCAGATTCGCGAGCTCGTCGCGATCAGCGCCAAGTTCTTCACGAACGACAGCAAGAGGACGCTCGTACTCGCGTCGAGCGCCGGAGAGAAGCGCGGCGTCTATCAGACCAGCGTGCTGGGCCCGCTGTTGACATGCATGCGCCAGGGGGACCAGGCGACTTGCCGTATGTGGTAGGTTGTCCTGCGTTTACTCGTGAGCTTCGGCAAGTCCAGTGGCCCAGCAAGAAGAATTTCAAGCCAGACGTACCAGAGAAGTACGACGGCAAGACGCATCCGTTGGAGTTCCTCAGCATCTACACCATGGCGTTGCAAGCTGCCGGGGGCGAGACGACAAGATCCTTGCCAACTACTTCGCGCTGGTGCTCAAACCCAACGTCAGGTCCTGGCTCATGCACTTGCCGGACAACTCCATATCCTCCTGGGCAGACCTGTGCCATCAGTTTGTCGGCGCCTTTACAGGCGGCCACAAACCTCATGGCCAAGAGAGTGACCTTCACCTGCTCGCCCAGAAGGAAGGAGAGCCCCTGCGCAAGTATATCCAGAGGTTCAGCCGTGTACAGCACAACATCCCAGACGTCCACCCTGTCGCGGTTATCAGCACGTTCCATCAGAACGTGCGTAACCGCATGATGCGGGAGGAGATGGCGATGTGTAAGATCAAAGACGTCAGTGAGCTATATGCCCTGGCCGACAAGTGTGCACGTGCTGAGGAAGGGAGGAAACTCCTCGGAGAGGATACAGGAGCAGGAGGATCTGACAGCGAAGATGCTGCCCCGGCAAAGAAAAACCGGCGGCGCAATAACAGGAAGAAGAAAGGTAAAGAGGTGCTAGTCGTTGAGCAGTCCGGCAACGAAGGTGGCGCCAAGAAAGCCAAAGTTGGTAGCTCCGGCAAGGAGATTGCTGCTTGCACCAACTGCCAGGCTGTGGCGGCCGCCGACAAGTAGGACGGCACCGACAAGTAGTACTGCAAGATCCACCGCACCAAGGGTCATGACCTCCAAAACTGCAAGAGGGTCGAGCAGCTTGTTAAGCAGCAGAAGGCTGAATACGAGCGACGCGACAAGGAGAAGGCCCAAGGAGGTGGTGGAGGATCCGGCACGAAGCGCCCCGGCCGGGGAGGACGCCGCGGCAAGGCCAAGCAGCGGCAAGGAGACAGACCTCCCCGCGGCCGCGACAAGGATGAAGACGACGACGACGAGGACATGGATGATGTCGAGACCAGTGAGCAGGAGTTCCAGAAAGCCACGGAGGTCTTGTGCGTTGATGGCGGTGCTTCTCTACATACTTCACATCGCCAACTCAAGCAGTGGGTGCGAGAAGTCAATGCGGCAGAACCACCTGTCGAGTCACGCAAGCTTCTGAAATGGTCCAGCACGCCTATCATCTTTGATATTGAGGACCACCCTGATCGCACAACTGCGGTCGAGTGCTTGCCGATGTTGGTTTCACCAACTATCCGCAACCTCAAGGTCACTAAGATGCTAGTTGACGGCGGGGCCGGCTTGAACCCGATCTCCTCCGATGTACTCCAGAAACTCCAGATCCCTGACAGGGAGCTCGAAGAGACCGACACATTCCAAGGAATCAACCCGGGAAGGAGCAAGCCGAAGGGGAAGATCGCGTTGCCAGTGACATTTGGCGGCGAGCTGAACTTCAGGACTGAGAGGGTCACTTTTGACGTTGCCGATTTTCCATTGCCTTACAATGGAATTCTCGGCCGTCCAGCACTCGCCAAGTTCATTGCAGCCTCTCACTATGCATACAACATGCTGAAGATGCCAGGCCCGATAAGCGTCATCTCTGTCCCTGGCGACAAGAAGGATGCTCTTATCTGCGCCGACAAGATCTACCGGGAAGCAGCAGCCGCAACAGATCGCAAGACACTTGCCGCTGAGGCTCCCGGGGGGAAGAAGAAGACCAAGTCCGGCAAGAGCTCTGATGCCCACTCCGGCAAGCGCACCTCTTCGGAGTGCTGCGCTACCGTCGAGGACGCACCATCGAGCTCCACCGACAAGTGTAAGAAGACAATGGCAGCTACGCCAGAGACGAAGAAGGTGTCCGCCAAGGAGGACGGCACTGGTGGTACCTTCACCATCAGTGCCACACTCGACCCTAAATAGGAAAGCGCGCTCATTGCTTTCCTGCGGGCGAATGTCGACGTGTTTGCGTGGCAACCGTCTGACATCCCCAATGTTCCCAGGAAAGTAATTGAGCACCATCTTGCCATCTGTCCTCATGCGCGGCCCGTCAAGCAGAAAGTCAGGAAACAAGCAGTGGAGCGCCAAGAGTTCATCGCAGAAGAGATCAAGAAGTTGGAAGCAGCAGGCCTTGTTAGAGGAGTGCTCCATCCTACGTGGTTGGCCAATCTTGTAGTCGTGCGCAAGGCAAACGGGAAATGGAGGCTTTGTATCGACTTCAGCGATATGAATAAAGCTTGTCCCAAAGACCCATTTCCCTTGCCGCGCATTGACCAGATTGTTGACTCCACGGCCGGATGTGACTTGCTTTCATTTCTTCACGCATACTCAGGATACCATCAGATCTTCATGGCTGAAGAGGATGAGGAGAAGACCGCATTCATCACTCCATGTGGCACGTACTATTTCATACGGATGCCTTTCGGTTTGAAGAATGCTGGTTTAACATTTGCAAGAGTAGTCCATGTCGCTCTTGAGCCACAAATACACATAAATGTAGAAGCCTACATGGATGACATAGTGGTCATGAGCAAGGACAGGGCAACTCTGATTCAAGATTTAGACGAGACCTTCGCAAATCTGCGCAAGATCAACCTCAAGCTCAACCCCGAGAAGTGTGTGTTTGGAGTCCCTTTCGGCAAGCTTCTCGGGTGCTTCGTGTCTCAGAGGGGAATTGAAGCCAACCCCGACAAGATCAAGGCCATTGAGCAGATTGAAGCACCAAAGCGCGTCAAGGATGTACGAAGACTTGCCGGTTGCGTGGCTGCTCTCACCAGGTTTATCTCTAAGTCTGCTGAGCGCGCCCTGCCATTTTTCAAAATTTTGAAAAAGGCAGGTCCAATGAAATGGACTCCGGAAGCGGAGGCTGCGCTGCAAGACTTGAAGAAATACCTGTCCTCCACTCCAATACTTGTCGCACCTAAGCCACAAGAGAAGTTGCTGCTGTATCTAGCGGCAACCAATCAAGTGGTTAGTGCTGCGTTAGTAGCGGAGAGGGAGGCAGACGATGAGCCAGCAACCGCGACAAGCACATCCAGCGACAAGCAGGGGGCTTCCCCGTCAAGCTCTGGTCCCGAAAAAGATGGATCTGCGCAGGTGTGCGAAGAGATGCGGAAGAAAATGGTGCGGCGCCCAGTTTACTTTGTCAGTTCCCTTCTGCAGGGGGCTAGGTCAAGGTACTCTGGTGTGCAGAAATTGCTTTTCAGCCTCCTCATGGCCTCGAGAAAGCTGCGCCATTACTTCCAAGCACATGAGATCACAGTTGTCACTCGCTTTTCGCTGAAGAGGATACTGCAGAATCCAGAAGCAACATGCAGGATTGTCGAGTGGGCACTGGAACTGTCAAGCTTTGGCCTCAAGTTTGAGAGCACTTCAACTATCCAAAGCAGAGCATTGGCAGAATTCATAGCAGAGTGGACGCCAACACCAGATGAAGAAATTCCAGAAACAAGCATCCCCGTCAAGGAAGCAAGCAAAGAGTGGCTGATGTACTTTGATGGTGCCTTCTCGCTGCAAGGCGCCGGTGCTGGCGTGCTGCTTGTCGCACCCACCGGAGAGCACCTCAAGTACGTAGTCCAGATGCACTTTCCCAAGGAGCAAGCAACAAACAATACCGCGGAGTATGAAGGTTTGCCTGCCGGTCTCAGGATCGCGGCAGACCTTGGGATTAAGAGGCTCATTGTCAGGGGTGACTCGCAGCTTGTCGTCCGCCAAGTAAACAAGAATTATCAGAGTCCGTTGATGGAAGCTTACGTCGATGAAGTGAGAAAGCTAGAAGAGCACTTTGACGGCCTACAGATGGAGCATGTTCCAAGAGCTCAGAACGACATCGCCGATGGCCTGTCAAAGTGCGCCGCACTTAAGTTACCTGTGGAACCAGGGATCTTTATGCTCAAGCTGAGTCAACCGTCCGTAACGCCATCAACTGGACAAAGCAAGAAGAGGAAGTTGATTTCTGGTGACTATTTTCTGGCAGAGCTTCCCGAAGCCGCCGCCAAGAAGGTCCCCAAGATCAACACCAAGAGTGCTGAGGAGCAGTCTGCTCCGGCAAGCCCTAGGATTTGTTCTGTTGAAGCAGACGCTCCCGACAAGTTTTGCCCCGACAAGCTTGCCGGGGAACATCAAGCTCCGGCTAAGCCGCAGGGCCTCGCCGTAGAAGCGGATGTTCCCGCAGCAGCAGATGTGCCTTTAGTCCTTGCTGTCGAGCCACAGGCTCCAGCATGGGCACAGCAGATTGTTCGTTTCCTCCAGGCAGGAGAACTTCCCGAAGAGCAAGAAGAAGCGGAAAGAGTAGCCCGGCAGTCAAGTATGTACCAGTTTGTTGACAACACACTGTGCAGAAGAAGACTCAACGGTGTGAAATTGAAGTGTATTCCTCGGGAAGACGGACAAAAGTTGTTGGCAGAGATACATGGAGGCATATGTGGTCACCACATTGGCGCAAGAGCACTTGCCGGCAAGGCATTCCGGCAAGGTTTCTTTTGGCCGACAGCCCTCCAGGATGCAACTGCACAAGTAACCAAGTGTGAAGCGTGCCAGTTCCATTCCAAGCAGATACACCAACCAGCTCAAGCTCTCCAGACGATCCCTTTATCCTGGCCATTTTCGGTCTGGGGGCTCGACATCCTCGGCCCCTTTCCCCGCGCAGCCGGGGGCTTTGAGTACTTGTACGTTGCAATCGACAAGTTCACAAAGTGGCCGGAAGTGGAACCAGTGAGGAAGGTGACCGCACAGTCAGCAGTCAAGTTCTTCAGGTCGATTGTTTGCCGGTTCGGGATCCCTAACAGGATCATCACTGACAACGGTACACAATTCACGAGCCGCACCTTCATGCAGTACGTCCAAGATCTTGGCGCCAAGGTCTGCTTCGCTTCTGTTGCTCACCCGAGAAGCAACGGTCAAGCGGAGAGGGCAAATGCTGAAGTTTTGCGTGGACTCAAAACCAGAACTTTTGACAGGCTGCACAAGTGTGGAAGAAACTGGATCGAGGAGCTGCCGATGGTTCTTTGGTCGATCAGGACGACGCCAAATCGAGCCACTGGACAGACACCTTTTGCTCTAGTCTATGGAGCAGAGGCAGTTCTCCCCACGGAACTGGTATACGGGTCACCTCGAGTGCTCGCTTATGATGAGCTTGAGCAAGAGCAGTTGCGACAAGATGACGCGCTGCTCCTTGAGGAAGACCGTCTTCAGGTTGCTGTACGAGCTGCTCGCTACCAGCAAGCTTTGCGCCGCTACCATAGCCGCAAAGTTAATGCCAGAAGTCTCGAGGAAGGTGACCTTGTTCTTCGGCGCGTTCAGTCCGCCAAGAATTCCAACAAGTTGACACCGAAGTGGGAAGGCCCTTACCGGGTGAAACGAGTCACTAGGCCTGGCGCTGTCCGCCTTGAGACCGAAGATGGCCTTCCAATGAGCAACTCCTGGAACATTGAGCATCTTCGTAAGTTTTACCCGTAAGGCGCGTTTGCCGGAACCAGTTTCCGGCAACCACCTTTTGTACAAGTCTTGCCGCTGTTGCATGTAATCCTTTGTACAAAGCCGGGCGCAAACCCCGTGCATAAGTAAAGCTCGTGTGCTCCGTACATCTTGTCAAATTCATGCTTTCTATTTTTTGCATGCGTTATCTGACACTTTGTGCAGCACCTACCCCCGGTAAGCCATAACGAGCCTTAAGGCTCCATATCTTTGTTTTCTCTTCTTTCTTTTTTCTCAAGGAAAGGAAGGTTCCCTCGCCCACAAGTTTGCCGGGGGGAAGGAGAAGATAGTGGTATGGACCAGGCGTCGTTTAAGGAAGTTTCGCTTTGCCGGGAAGCAAACAACAGAAAAGCTAAGTTGCCAAAGTTTGAGCAATCAAATTTTTAAATTTTTAAGTTATCTTCCTTGAACGACTGTGCTTTGTATGGAAAACCTGTGCGCGGAGGAACCAACTCGTAGCTAGTTGCACCCTTAACGTTATTTCGAGCCCGCTCAACAACTTTGTTTCGAGTCCGCTCAACAACTTTGTTTCGAGTTCGCTCAACAACTTAAGTGAGCTGCGACTAGTTGCGACAAGGTTTCTTGTCGGTAACGGCACCACCAGCAGGCTGCTGACGTCCCGCACTCAGCGCTCGCGGCTAAGGTGCCTGCGCCGGCAAGTCCCCTAAAAGCGTAGGGCAAGAACATACAAAGGAAGGGACCAAGTAAAGGAAATAACATTGCAATCACTACCCAAAATAGAGTTATATTACAAGGTAGCTTGTCGCAGCTCTAATAGATTGTTTTCGAAACATGATCAGCAGCGACAAGGAAAGAAGAAAACGAGCGAGCCTAGTCTGCGCGATCACCCTCAACCCTCTTGATCCCGCTCACATTGTCCACAATGGGTGCGACAAGGGCCTTGAGCACCTCCAGATCGGCATCCGGCGGCAGGGACTTGAGGACGTTGGTGAGGTTGAGGCCCGGGTTGACGAAGGCCACCTTCATCAGCACCTTTTGAGGGGCTCCCGCGCAGAGCTTGCGCGACTCGTCAGCCAGCTGCTTTGGGATCCTCTCTCGGAGTCGCTGGAGGGCCGTCGCCACGCCATTGAAGAACAGGGTGAGCTTGGCGCTGCGGTGGAGGTTCTCATCGGAGGAATACCCGAGATACTCCGCCCCCAGCTGCGCCAGCTCCCTGTCGATATCTGCGGCAGCATTGACAAGACCCTCCGTTCAGTGCTCCACAGTCTCCCTGAAGGTGTTCTGGACGACCGCAGCACTCGCCAGCAGCGCCTTCTCGGCCTTGATCTCCTCCTTCAAGGCCGCCTCCCGCTCCTTGGCGCCGTCCAGCGTCTTGGTCAAAGTGGTCAGCTTCAACTCAAGATCTGCGTTGGAGTCCTTGGCGGCGGTGAGCTCCTTGCCCTTCTCGGTGAGACGAACCTGCAGCTCTGAGTGGCTGTGGGCGTCCTTCTCCCGCTCAAGCTTGAGCGCAGCGATCTCTTCACCTCTCGCCTTGAGATCGGCCTCCAGCTGCGTCACCCTCGCCTCCAGCTCCATCTTGGCCGTCTCGGCAGCTGCGGCAACGTCCTCTGCTTGCTTGAGGGCTCCGCCAAGTGATTGCTTGCGCGCGGCAAGCTCTTCCTCGTGGCTGTCGAGGTTGACCTTCCGCTGCGCTAGCTCGCCTTCCCGCGCGGATAGCTTCTCGGCGCAAGCCGCTGCTGCTCTTCGACTTCGGCCTTCTCGAGGAAGAAGGCCGTCTGCTCCTCGGCAAGTTGCTCCCACTCCTCTGCCAGAGACCGGAGAGCTGCTTCGTGAAGACCCCGGAGCTCCTCCGCGCGCTTCTCCATATCAGCTCCCGCCCTCGCGGCAAGCGCCTCTCGAGACTCCAGTTTGTCCTGCCGGGCGCGGTAGAGCGACAACAACTTCCGCATCAGCCACTCCTCCTCAGACTCGCCGATGCTGCTACTTGGCGCGTCAACTAGCGTCAGCCCGGCGGAGGCGAGCACTTCTCCCTCGACCGGCGCTGTGACGCCCGGGTAATCAAGCTACAGTAAAACTTCGCTAATGATGCCACGTCACCTCAGTTACTGTTGACAATCTCGCGATACTTCAAAACCGATTCGAAATTCAAATTCGAAATAAAGGCAAACGACAAAAGTTTTGAAACATTAAAACTAAAATGTTCGGATTGTGGCAAATAATCCATACAAAATATTGGTGAATAAACCACACTTCTGTAACGAATTTAGATGCACTATAGTAAGTAAAACATCGACAAGACTATTATTTAAATGCTCTTAGTATAATAAACAATTATAAACTACTTTAATTCACGTGCCAAAATAATTGTGGCGGTGGAATAATTACTAATACTAAATTAGGTATGACTTTTGTAATGTACAAACCAAAATTTAAATGGTAATTAAAAGAAAACAGAAACAGAAAAATGAGTAAAAAGAAAAATGAAAACAGAACAAAAGTTAAAGGGGTTAAAGACCCCCCCC
>LR738715.1:493471725-493561108 GCA_902687465.1 Secale cereale | reverse complement strand
CCCCCCGCCAAACCGAAAGGGGTCGGTCCGCCGGTCCCATAGGTGTTCGTGGATCAGTTTCCCCGACACACCTCAAGGTAAAATTCAAGGACAACCAAAAGCCTAAGCTTGGGGATGCCCCGAGAAGGCATCCCCTCTTTTGTCTTCATCTATCGGTAACTTTACTTGAGACTATATTTTTATTCACCACATGATATGTGTTTTGCTTGGAGCGTCCTGTATGATTTGAGTCTTTGCTTTTTAGTTTTCCACAATCATCCTTGCTGGACACACCTATTGAGAGAGACACAAATGAATTGTAATTTATTATAATACTCTATGTGCTTCACTTATATCTTTTGAGGTAGATAGTTTTGCTCTAGTGCTTCACTTATATCTTTAGAGCATGGTGGTCGTTTTATTTTGTAGAATTTATTGATCTCTCATGCTTCACTTATATCTTTTTGAGAGTCTCTTAGAACAGCATGGTAATGTGCTTTGGTTATAAAACTAATCCTAATATGATAGGCATCCAATATGGGTATAGTAAAAACTTTCATATAAAGTGCATTGAATATTATGAGAAGTTTGATACTTGATGATTATTTTGAGATATGAGGATGGTGATATTAGAGTCATGCTAGTAGAGTAGTTGTGAATTTGAGAAATACTTGTGTTGAGGTTTGCAAGTCCAGTAGCATGCACGTATGGTAACCGTTGTGTGACAAATTTGAAGCATGAGGTATTTCATTGAGTGTGAACCTTTGTGTGGAGGTCGGGATCGCGCGATGGTTAACTCCTACCAAACCTTCCCCTAGGATCATGCGTGTAGTACTTTGTTTTGATTACTTGTAGATTTTTGCAATAAGTATGTGAGTTCTTTATGACTAATGTTGAGTCCATGGATTATACGCACTCTCACCCTTCCACCATTGCTAGCCTTTCTTGTACCGCGCAACTTTCGCCGGTACCATACACCCACGATATACCTTCCTCAAAATAGGCACCATACCTACCTATCATGGCATTTCCATAGCCATTCCGAGATATATTGCCATGCAAGTTTCCACCATTCCGTTTACTATGACACGCTTCATCATTGTCATATTGCCATGCATGATCATGTAGTTGACATCGTATTCGTGGCTACGACACCATGCATAATTTTTCATGCATGTCACTCTTGATTCATTGCACATCCCGGTACACAGCCGGAGGCATTCATATAGAGTAAAACTTTGTTTTAGTATCGAGTTGTAATATCGAGTTGTAAATCAATAAAAGTGTGATGATCATCATTATTAGAGCATTGTCCCAAAGAAAAAAAAAGAAAAAAAAAAGAAGAAGAAAAAAGAAGAAGGAAAGGCCAAGGAAAAAAATAAAGGCCCAAAAAAAAGAAGAAAAAAAGGAAGAAAGAAAAGAAAAGAAAAGAAAAAAAAGGGACAATGCTACTATCTTTTTCCACACTTGTGGTTCAAAGTAGCACCATGATCTTCATGATAGAGAGTCTCTTGTTTTGTCACTTTCATATACTAGTGGGAATTTTCATTATAGAACTTGGCTTGTATATTCCAACGATGGGCTTCCTCAAATGCCCTAGGTCTTTGTGAGCAAGCAAGTTGAATGCACACCCACTTAGTTTCTTTTTTTGAGCTTTCATGCATTTATAGCTCTAGTGCATCCGTTGCATGGCAATCCCTACTCACTCACATTGATATCTATTGATGGGCATCTCCATAGCCCATTGATACACCTAGTTGATGTGAGACCACCTTCCTCTTTTGTCTTCTCCACAACTACCACTCTATTCCACCTATAGTGCTATGTCCATGGCTCACGCTCATGTATTGCGTGAAAGTTGAAAAGGTTTGAAAAAATTGAAGTATGAAACAATTGCTTGGCTGAAACCAGGGTTGTTCATGATTTGAGTATTTTGTGTGACGAAGATGGAGCATAGCCAAACTATATGATTTTGTAGGGATGAACTTTCTTTGGCCATGTTATTTTGAGAAGACATGATTGCTTTGTTAGTATGCTTGAAGTATTATTATTCTTGTGTCAATATAGACTTTTGTCTTGAATCTTTCGGATCTGAACATGCACGCCACAATAATGTAAATTACATTGAGAATTATGTTGGTTAGCATTCCACATAAAAAAATCTGTTTTTATCATTTACCTACTCGAGGACGAGCAGGAATTAAGCTTGGGGATGCTTGATACGTCTCCAACGTATCAATAATTTTTTAGTGTTCCATGCTATTATATATTCTGTTTTGGATGTTTAATGGGCTTTATTATACACTTTTATATATTTTTTGGGACTAACCTATTAACCCAAGGCCTAGTGCAAATTGATGTTTTTTTTGCCTATTTCAGTGTTTCACAGAAAAGGAATATCAAACGGAGTCCAAACAGAATGAAACCTTCGGGAGAGTTATTTTTGGAACGATATCAACACAGAAGACTTGGAGTACACGCCTGGAAGCGAGAGAGGCAGCCACGAGGGCAGGGGCACGCCCAGGGGGGTAGGCGTGCCCCCACCCTCGTGGGCCCCTCTGGCTCCCCTGACGTGCCTCTTCAGCCTATATATACTGTCATACCCTAAAAACATCGAGGCAATCGATGAAACCCTAATTCCACCGCTGCAACCTACTATTCCCGTGAGATCCCATCTTGGGGCCTATTCCGGAGCTCCGCCGGAGGGGGCATCGATCACGGAGGGCTTCTACATCAACACCATAGCCTCTCCGATGAGTTGTGAGTAGTTTACCACAGACCTTTAGGTCCATAGTTATTAGCTAGATGGCTTTTTCTCTCTTTTTGGATCTCAATACAAAGTTCTCCTCGATCTTCGAGGAGATCTATTCGATGTAATCTTTTTTGCGGTGTGTTTGTCGAGATCCGATGAATTGTGGGTTTATGATCAAGATTATCTATGAACAATATTGGATTCTTTTCTGAAATCTTTTATGTATGATTATAATATCCTTGTAAGTCTCTTCGAATTATTGGTTTGGTTTGGCCTACTAGAACTATAGTTCTTGCAATGAGAGAAGTGCTTGGCTTTGGGTTCAATCTGCGGTGTCCTTTCCCAGTGACAACAGGGGCAGCAAGGCACATATTGTAATGTTGCCAGCGAGGATAAAAAGATGGGGTTTATATCATATTGCTTGAGTTTATCGCTCTACATCATGTCATCTTGCTTAAGGCGTTACTCTGTTCTTATGAACTTAATACTCTAGATGCATGCTGGATAGCGGTCGATGTGTGGAGTAATAGTAGTAGATGCAGAATCGTTTCGGTCTACTTGTCACAGACGTGATGCCTATATAAATGATCATGCCTAGATATTCTCATAACTATGCGCTTTTCTATCAATTGCTCGACAGTAATTTGTTCACCCACCATAGAAATCTGCTATCATGAGAGAAGCCACTAGTGAAACCTATGGCCCTCGGGTCTATTCTCATCATATTAATCTTCCATCGACTATTTACTTTACTTTGCATTATTTACTTTCAATCTCTATACCAAAAATACCAAAAGTATTATCTTATCATATCTATCAGATCTCACTCTCGTAAGTGACCGAGAAGGGATTGACAACCCCTTTTATCGCATTGGCTGCGAGGTTCTTATTTGTTTGTGCAGGTGCAAGGGACTCGCGCGTGGTCTCCTACTGGATTGATACCTTGGTTCTCAAAAACTGAGGGAAATACTTACGCTACTGTGCTGCATCACCCTTTCCTCTTCGAGGGAATACAACACAAGCTCGAGAAGTAGCAATAGGCGCCTCCATAGCCCATTGATACACCTAGTTGATGTGAGACTATCTTCCTCCTTTTGTCTTCCCCACAACCACCAGTCTATTCCACCTCTATTGCTATATCCATGGCTCACGCTCATGTATTGCGTGAAAGCTGAAAAAGTTTGAAAAAATTAAAGTATGAAATAATTGCTTGGCTGAAACCGGGGTTGTGCATGATTTAAATATTTTGTGTGATGAAGATAGAGCATAGCCAAACAATATGATTTTGTAGGTATGAACTCTCTTTGGCCATGCTATTTTGAGAAGACATGATTGCTTTGTTAGTATGCTTGAAGTATTATTATTCTTATGTCAATATTAAACTTTTGTCTTGAATCCTTCGGATCTGAACATTCATGACACAATAAATAAAATTACATTGAGAATTATGTTAGGTAGCATTCCACACCAAAAATTCTGTTTTATCATTTACCTACTCGAGGACGAGCAGGAATTAAGCTTGTGGATGCATGATACGTCCCCAATGTATCTATAATTTTTGATGGTTCCATGCTATTATATTATCTATTTTGGATGTTTAGTGGCCTTTAATATGCACTTTTATATTATTTTTGGACTAACCTACTAACCAAAGGCCCAGTGCAAATTGCTGTTTTTTTTTGCCTACTTCAGTGTTTCACAGAAAAGGAATATCAAACAGAGTCCAAATGGAATGAAACCTTCGCGAGGATCGTTTTTGGAACAAACGCAATCCAGAAGACTTGGAGTACACATCTGGGAAGCCACGAGGTGGCCACGAGGCAGGAGGGCGTGCCCAGGGGGTAGGCGCACCCCACCCTCGTGGGCCCCTCGTAGCTCCACCGACATACCTCTTCCTCCTATATATACTCATATACCCTGAAAACATCCGAGAGCACCAAAAAACCCTATTTCCACCGCCGCAGCCTTCTGTACCCATTTGATCCCATATTGGGGCCTTTTCCAGAGCTCCGCCGGAGGGGGAATCAATCACGGAGTGCTTCTACATCAACACCATAGCCTCTCTGATGATGTGTGAGTAGTTTACCACAGATCTTCGGGTCCATAGTTATTAGGTAGCTGGCTTCTTCTCTCTCTCTGGATCTCAATACAAAGTTCTCCTCGATCTTCTTGGAGATCTATCCGATGTAATACTTTTTGCAGTGTGTTTGTCGAGATCCGATGAATTATGGGTTTATGATCAAGATTATCTATGAACAATATTTGGTTCTTCTCTGAATTCTTATATGTATGATATAATATCTTTGCAAATCTCTTCGAATTATCAGTTTGGTTTGGCCTACTAGATTTATTTTTCTTGCAATGGGAGAAGTGCTTAACTTTTGGTTCAATCTTGTGGTGTCCTTTCCCAGTGACAGCAGGGGAAGCAAGGCACGTATTGTATTGTTGCCATCGAGGATAAAAAGATGGGGTTTATGTCATATTGCATGAGTTTCTTATGAACTTAATACTGTACATGCATGCTGGATAGCGGTCGATGTGTGGAGTAATAGTAGTACATGCAGAATTGTTTCGGTCTACTTGTCACGGACGTGATGCCTATATACATGATCATGCCTAGATATTCTCATAACTATGCGCTTTTCTATCAATTGCTCGACAGTAATTTGTTCACCCACCGTAAGATTTGCTATCTTGAGAGAAGCCACTAGTGAAACATATGCCCCCCCGGGTCTATTTTCCATCATATTAGTTTCCCATCTACTTGCCAATTTCTGTCGCCATTCTTCTATTTTGCAATCTTTACTTTTCAATTTATACAACAAAAATACCAAAAATATTTATCTTATTATCTCTATAGGATCTCACTTTTGCAAGTGGTCGTGAAGGGATTGACAACCCCTTTATCGCGTTGGTTGCAAGGTTCTTAACTGTTTGTGCGGGTACTAGGGATTTGCGTGTAGTCTCGTACTGGATTGATACCTTGGTTCTCAAAAACTGAGGGAAATACTTGTGCTACTTTGCTACATCACCCTTTCCTCTTCAAGGAAAAAACAACACATGCTCAAGAGGTAGAAGTCGTCACCGGCACCATCAGGAATCGGGCGATGTTGCGGTCCACATCATCATCACCTATGCCAAGCACGGCCTCGGAGGCCATGGCGAGGGCCCAACTGCTATTTAGATTCCCGCCGGTAGCCGGTCAGATGGATGAATGGCGAGCCACCATCCAAAGTCTGATTAGTTTCGCCGAGGCGGGAGGATCACATCGAGTTGGCCTGTCACAGCCTCCCGAGGCAACGGCGATGGCCCATGCCGTTGGCCGAACTGAAGGGGCCACCCCCACGGTGCAGTCCCCACCACAGCGGCCAGCGCGTTAGCCACGCAATCAGGAGCCACACAACGTCTCGATGGCCTCGTCGGACCCTCGAGCGCATCAAGGCCAACAAAGAGCCCCGGAGGGCAGGCAGGGGGAGCGCGTGTGCGTCACCATCGACCAACGCAACAGCGACCACTGCCAGCCTGATGGGCGTGATGACCCCAACGTCGACGAGTCCACACTCGACGGGGACGGGTACCTGCCTTTCGAGGCAGGGTGCCCCGCTTTCACTCGTGAGCTGCGGCAAGTCCGTTGGCCGTCTGCTCGCACATTCGAGACAGAGATTCGAGGGAAGTATGATGGAAGACTGAACTCGGCAGAATTCTTGAACATCTACACCATCGCTAATCAAGCTGCCAGGGAAAGAGATGAAAAGGTATTCGCCAACTACTTCTCTTTGGCACTCAAGCCAAATGTGAGGTCTTAGCTGACGCATCTGCCGGAGAACTCCATTTCGACCTGGGCTAACCTGTGCCATGAGTTCGTTAGCGCCTTCACGGGCGGCCACCAAGAATCACGGCGGCCCAGCGAATTGCAGTTGCTTCCACATGAGGAAGGAGAGACTCTGCAAAAGTACATACAGAGGTTTAGCCGAGTCCACGAAAATATTCCAGACATCCACCCAGCTGAAGTGATAGCAGCGTTCTAGTCCAACATGCGCTATCGTCGGATGCGTTCCAAGATGAACGTTCGATTGCCCAAGACTGTGAATGAGCTTCACACCTTGGTGGATAAGTGTGTGTTGGGGAACGTAGTATTTTAAAATTTTCCTACGATCACGCAAGATCTATCTACCAGATGCATAGCAACGAGAGGGGAGAGTATGTCTACGTACCCTCGTAGATCGGGAGCGGAAGCGTCAAGTGACGCGGTTGATGTTGTCGAACTTCTTCGCGATCCAACCGATCAAGCACCGAACGTACGGCACCTCCGCGTTCAGCACACGTTCAGCTTGATGACGTCCCACGAGCTCTTGATCCAGTTGAGCTTCACGGGAGAGTTTCGTCAGCACGACGGCGTGGTGACGGATATGATGTGTTCACCGGCGCAGGGCTTCGCCTAAGCTCCGCGACGGTACGACCGAGGTGTGATTCTGTGGAGGGGGGCACCGCACACGGCTAAAACAATTCAACTTGTGTGTCTTTGGGTGCCCCCCTGCCCCTGTATATAAAGGAGCAGGGGAGGGAGGCCGGCCGGCCCTTCCTGGTGCGGCTAGAGAGGGAGTCCTACTAGGAATAGGATTGCAATCCTATTCCTAGTAGGATTCACCGAAAGGAAGAAGGGGGAAAGGAATAGGAGAGGTGGCGCCCCCCCCCAATCCTAGTCCAACTAGGATTCCTAGGTGGGGGCGCCGGCCAGCCCTATGGGCTGCCTCTCTCTCACCCTTTAGGCCCACTATGGACCATCCCCTCTCGTAGGGGTTTCCGGTAACCCCCTCCGGCATTCCCGATAAATCCGAAACTTTTCCGGTATACTTCCGGTGTCCGAATATAGCCGTCCAATATATCAATCTTTATGTCTCGGACATTCCGAGACTCCTCGTCATGTCCGTGATCTCATCCGGGACTCCGAACTACCTTCGGTACATCAATACTCAAAAACTCATAATACCGATCGTCATCAAACGTTAAGCGTGCGGACCCTACGGGTTCGAGAACTATGTAGACATGACCGAGACTCATCTCCGGTCAATAACCAATAGCGGAACCTGGATGTTCATATTGGCTCCTACATATTCTACGAAGATCTTTTATCGGTCAGAACCGCATAACAACATACGTTGTTCCTTTTGTCAAACGGTATGTTACTTGCCCGAGATTCGATCGTCGGTATCTTTATACCTAGTTCAATCTCGTTTACCGGCAAGTCTCTTTACTCGTTCCGTAACACATCATCTCGTGACTAACTCATTAGTCTTTTGCTTGCAAGGCTTATTATGATGTGTGTTACCGAGAGGGCCCAGAGATACCTCTCCGACACTCGGAGTGACAAATCCTAATCTTGATCTATGCCAACACCACGAATACTTTCGGAGACAACTGTAGAGCATCTTTATGATCACCCAGTTACGTTGTGACGTTTGATAGCACACAAGGTGTTCCTATGGTATTCGGGAGTTGCATAATCTCATAGTCATAGGAACATGTATAAGTCATGAAGAAAGCAATAGCAGTTAAACTAAACGATCATAGTGCTATGCTAACGGATGGGTCTTGTCCATCACATCATTCTCCTAATGATGTGATCCCGTTGATCAAATGACAACTCATGTCTATGGCTAGGAAACATAACCATCTTTGATCAATGAGCTAGTCTAGTAGAGGCATACTAGGGACATACTGTTTTTTCTATGTATCCACACATGTATTAAGTTTCCGGTTAATACAATTCTAGCATGAATAAAAGACATTTATCATGATATAAGGAAATACAAATAACATCTTTATTATTGCCTCTAGGGCATATTTCCTTCAGTCTCCCACTTGAACTAGAGTCAATAATCTAGATTACAAAGTGATGATCCTCACACCCATGGAGTCTTGGTGCTGATCATGTTTTTCCCGTGGAAGAGGCTTAGTCAACGGGTCTGCAACATTCAGATCCGTATGTATTTTGCAAATCTCTATGTCTCCCTCCTTGACTAGATCGCGGATGGAATTGAAGCGTCTTTTGATGTGCTTTGTTCTCTTGTGAAACCTGGATTCCTTCGCCAAGGCTATGGCTCCAGTGTTGTCACAAAAGATTTTCATTGGACCCGATGCACTAGGTACTACACCTAGATCGGATATGAACTCCTTCATCCAGACTCCTTCATTTGCTGCTTCCGAAGCAGCTATGTATTCCGCTTCACACGTAGATCCCGCCACGACGCTCTGCTTGGAACTGCACCAGCTGACAGCTCCACCGTTCAATAAAAATACATATCCGGTTTGTGACTTTGAGTCATCCGGATCAGTGTCAAAGCTAGAATCGACGTAACCGTTTACGACGAGCTCTTTGCCACCTCCATATACGAGAAACATATCCTTTGTTCTTTTCAGATACTTTAGGATGTTTTTGACCGCTGTCTAGTGATCCACTCCTGGATTACTTTGGTACCTCCCTGCTAGACTTATAGCAAGGCACACATCAGGTCTGGTACACAGCATTGTATACATGATAGATCCTATGGCTGAGGCATAGGGAATGACTTTCATTTTCTCTCTATCTTCTGCAGTGGTCGGGCATTGAGTCTTACTCAACTTCATACCTTGTAAAACAGGCAAGAATCCTTTCTTTGACTGATCCATTTTGAACTTTTTCAAAATCTTATCAAGGTATGTGCTTTGTGAAAGTCCAATTAAGCGTCTTGATCTATCTCTATAGATCTTGATGCCTAATATGTAAGCAGCTTCTCCGAGGTCTTTCATTGAAAAACTTTTATTCAAGTATCCTTTTATGCTATCCAGAAATTCTATATCATTTCCAATTAACAATATGTCATCTACATATAATATTAGAAATGCTACAGAGCTCCCACTCACTTTCTTGTAAATACAGGCTTCTCAAAAAGTCTGTATAAAACCATATGCTTTGATCACCTCATCAAAGCGTATATTCCAACTCCGAGATGCTTGCACCAGTCCATAGATGGATCGCTGGAGTTTGCATACTTTGTTAGCACCTTTTTGGATCGACAAAACCTTCTGGTTGCATCATATACAACTCTTCTTTGAGATATCCATTTAGGAATGCAGTTTTGACATCCATTTGCCAGATTTCATAATCATAAAATGCGGCAATTGCTAACATGATTCGGACAGACTTAAGCATCGCTACAGGTGAGAAAGTCTCATCGTAGTCAACTCCTGGAACTTGTCGAAAACCTTTCGCAACAAGTCGAGCTTTGTAAACAGTAATATTACCGTCTGCGTCGGTCTTCCTCTTGAAGATCCATTTATTTTCGATGGCCTGCCGATCATCGGGCAAGTCAACCAAAGTCCACACTTTGTTCTCATACATGGATCCCATCTCAGATTTCATGGCTTCAAGCCATTTTGCGGAATCTGGGCTCATCATCGCTTCCTCATAGTTCGTAGGTTCATCATGGTCTAGTAACATGATTTCCAGAACTGGGTTGCCGTACCACTCTGGTGCGGAACGTACTCTGGTTGATCTACGACGTTCAGTAGAAACTTGATCCGAAGTTTCATGATCATTATCATCAACTTCCTCACTAATTGGTGTAGGAATCACTGGAACAATTTCCTGTGATGTACTACTTTCCAATATGGGAGAAGGTACAATTACCTCATCAAGTTCTACTTTCCTCCCACTCACTTCTTTCGAGAGAAACTCTTTTTCTAGAAAGGATCCGTTCTTAGCAACGAATATTTTGCCTTCGGATCTGTGATAGAAGGTGTACCCAACAGTATCTTTTGGGTATCCTATGAAGACACATTTTTCCGATTTGGGATCGAGCTTATCAGGTTGAAGTGTTTTCACATAAGCATCGCAGCCCCAAATTTTAAGAAACGACAACTTTGGTTTCTTGCCAAACCATAGTTCATAAGGCGTCGTATCAACGGATTTAGATGGTGCCCTATTTAATGTGAATGCAGCTGTCTCTAAAGCATAACCCCAAAACGATAGTGGTAAATCGGTAAGAGACATCATAGATCGCACCATATCCAATAAAGTATGGTTACGACGTTCGGACACACCATTACGTTGTGGTGTTCCAGGTGGCGTGAGTTGTGAAACTATTCCACATTGTTTCAAATGAAGACCAAACTCGTAACTCAAATATTCTCCTCCATGATCAGATCGTAGGAACTTTATTTTCTTGTTACGATGATTCTCTACTTCACTCTGAAATTCTTTGAACTTTTCAAATGTTTCAGACTTGTGCTTCATTAAGTAGATATACCCATATCTGCTCAAATCATCAGTGAAGGTCAGAAAATAACGATACCCGCCGCGAGCATCAACACACATTGGTCCACATACATCAGTATGTATGATTTCCAACAAATCTGTTGCTCGCTCCATAGTTCCGGAGAACGGAGTTTTAGTCATCTTGCCCAGGAGGCATGGTTCGCAAGCACCAAGTGATTCATAATCAAGTGATTCCAGAAGTCCATCTTTATGGAGTTTCTTCATGCGTTTTACACCAATATGACCTAAACGGTAGTGCCACAAATAAGTTGCACTATCATTATTAACCTTGCATCTTTTGGTTTCAATATTATGAATATGTGTATCACTACAATCGAGATCCAGTAAGAATAGACCACTTTTTAAGGGTGCATGACCATAAAAGATATTATTCATCAAAATGGAACAACCATTATTCTCTGATTTAAATGAATAACCGTCTCACAATAAACAAGATCCAGATATAATGTTCATGCTCAACGCTGGCACCAAATAACAATTATTTAGGTCTAAAACTAATCCCGAAGGTAGATGTAGAGGTAGCGTGCCGACGGCGATCACATCGACTTTGGAACCGTTTCCCACGCGCATCGTCACCTCGTCCTTAGCTAATCTTCGTTTAATCCGTAGTCCCTGTTTCGAGTTACAAATATTAGCAACCGAACCGGTATCAAATACCCAGGTACTACTACGAGCATTAGTAAGGTACACATCAATAACATGTATATCACATATACCTTTGTTCATCTTGCCATCCTTCTTATCCGCCAAATACTTGGGGCAGTTCCGCTTCCAGTGTCCAGTCCCCTTGCAGTAGAAGCACTCTGTTTCAGGCTTGGCTCCAGATTTGGGTTTCTTCGTTGAAGTAGCAACTGACTTGCTATTCTTTTTGAAGTTCCCTTTCTTTCCCTTGCCCTTTTTCTTGAAACTAGTGGTCTTGTTAACCATCAACACTTGATGCTCCTTTTTGATTTCTACCTCCGCAGCTTTGAGCATAGCGAAGAGCTCGGGAATTGTCTTTTGCATCCCTTGCATGTTATAGTTCATCACGAAGCCTTTATAGCTTGGTGGCAGTGATTGAAGAACTCTATCAATAACACTATCCTCGTCGACTTTGCAACCAAGTTGAGTCATATGATTGTAGTACCCAGACATTCTGAGCAAGTGTTCACTGATAGAACTATTCTCCTCCATTTTGCAGCTATAGAACTTATTGGAAATCTCATATTTCTCAATTCGGGCATTTGTTTGAAATATTAACTTCAACTCCTGGAACATTTCATATGCTCCATGACGTTCAAAACGTCGTTGAAGTCCCGGTTCTAAGCCGTAAAGCATGGCACACTGAACTATCGTGTAGTCATCAGACCGCGACTGCCAGACGTTCAAAGCGTCTGCATCAGCGGAAGGGGGCTTGTCACCTAGCGGTGCTTCAAGGACATAATTCTTCTGTGCAGCAATGAGGATAATCCTCAGGTTACGGACCCAGTCCGTGTAATTGCTACCATCATCTTTCCACTTAGCTTTCTCTAGGAATGCATTAAAATTCAAAGGAACGGTAGCACGGGCCATTGATCTACAACGACATAGATATGCAAAACTATCAGGACTAAGTTCATGATAAATTAAAGTTCAATTTAATCATATTAATTTAAAGAACTCCCACTTAGATAGACATCCCTCTGGTCATCTAAATGATCACGTGATCCAAATCAACTAAACCATGTCCGATCATCACGTGAGATGGAGTAGTTTTCAATGGTGAACATCTTATGTTGATCATATCTACTATATGATTCACGCTCGACCTTTCGGTCTCCAGTGTTCCGAGGCCATATCTGTATATGCTAGGCTCGTCAAGTTTAACCCGAGTATTCTGCGTGTGCAAAACTGGCTTACACCCGTTGTATTTGAACGTAGAGCTTATCACAGCCGATCATCACGTGGTGTCTCGGCACGACGAACTTTCGCAACGGTGCATACTCAGGGAGAACACTTATACCTTGAAATTTAGTAAGGGATCATCTTATAATGCTACCGTCGTTCTAAGCAAAATAAGAAGCATAATAAGATAAACATCACATGCAAAAATATGTGACATGATATGGCCATCATCATCTTGTGCTTTTGATCTCCATCTTCAAAGCACCGTCATGATCACCTTCGTCACCGGCTTGACACCTTGATCTTCATCGTAGCATCGTTGTCGTCTCGCTAACTATTGCTTCCACGACTATCGCTACCGCTTAGTGATAAAGTAAAGCAATTACATGGCGATTGCATTTCATACAATAAAGCGACAACCATATGGCTCCTGCCAGTTGCCGATAACTTTACAAAACATGATCATTTCATACAAAACCGTATAACTCATCATGTCTTGACCATATCACATCACAACATGCCCTGCAAAAACAAGTTAGACGTCCTCTACTTTGTTTGTTGCAAGTTTTACGTGGCTGCTACGGGCTTAGCAAGAACCGTTCTTACCTACGCATACAAAACCACAACGATGTTTCGTCAAGTATGTGCTGTTTTAACCTTCACAAGGACCGGGCGTAGCCACACTTGATTCAGCTAAAGTGAGAGAGACAGACACCCGCCAGTCACCTTTAAGCAACGAGTGCTCGTAGCGGTGAAACCAGTCTCGCGTAAGCGTACGCGTAATGTCGGTCCGGGCCGCTTCATCTCACAATACCGCCGAAGCAAAGTATGACATGCTGGTAAGCAGTATGACTAGTATCGTCCACAATCTCATTGTGTTCTACTCGTGCATATCATCTACGCATAGACCTGGCTCATGATGCCACTGTTGGGGAACGTAGTATTTTAAAATTTTCCTACGATCACGCAAGATCTATCTACCAGATGCATAGCAACGAGAGGGGAGAGTATGTCTACGTACCCTCGTAGACCGGGAGCGGAAGCGTCAAGTGACGCGGTTGATGTTGTTGAACTTCTTCGCGATCCAACCGATCAAGCACCGAACGTACGGCACCTCCGCGTTCAGCACACGTTCAGCTTGATGACGTCCCACGAGCTCTTGATCCAGTTGAGCTTCACGGGAGAGTTTCGTCAGCACGACGGCGTGGTGACGGATATGATGTGTTCACCGGCGCAGGGCTTCGCCTAAGCTCCGCGACGGTACGACCGAGGTGTGATTCTGTGGAGGGGGGCACCGCACGCGGCTAAAACAATTCAACTTGTGTGTCTTTGGGTGCCCCCCTGCCCCCGTATATAAAGGAGCAGGGGAGGGAGGCCGGCCGGCCCTTCCTGGTCCGGCTAGAGAGGGAGTCCTACTAGGAATAGGACTGCAATCCTATTCCTAGTAGGATTCACCGAAAGGAAGAAGGGGGAAAGGAATAGGAGAGGTGGCGCCCCCCCCAACCCTAGTCCAACTAGGATTCCTAGGTGGGGGCGCCGGCCATCCCTATGGGCTGCCTCTCTCTCACCCTTTAGGCCCACTATGGACCATCCCCTCTCGTAGGGGGTTCCGGTAACCCCCTCCGGCATTCCCGATAAATCCGAAACTTTTTCGGTATACTTCCGGTGTCCGAATATAGCCGTCCAATATATCAATCTTTATGTCTCGGACATTCCGAGACTCCTCGTCATGTCCGTGATCTCATCCGGGACTCCGAACTACCTTCGGTACATCAATACTCAAAAACTCATAATACCGATCGTCATCAAACGTTAAGCGTGCGGACCCTACGGGTTCGAGAACTATGTAGACATGACCGAGACTCATCTCCGGTCAATAACCAATAGCGGAACCTGGATGTTCATATTGGCTCCTACATATTCTACGAAGATCTTTTATCGGTCAGAACCGCATAACAACATACGTTGTTCCTTTTGTCAAACGGTATGTTACTTGCCCGAGATTCGATCGTCGGTATCTTTATACCTAGTTCAATCTCGTTTACCGGCAAGTCTCTCTACTCGTTCCGTAACACATCATCTCGTGACTAACTCATTAGTCTTTTGCTTGCAAGGCTTATTATGATGTGTGTTACCGAGAGGGCCCAGAGATACCTCTCCGACACTCGGAGTGACAAATCCTAATCTTGATCTATGCCAACACCACGAATACTTTCGGAGACACCTGTAGAGCATCTTTATGATCACCCAGTTACGTTGTGACGTTTGATAGCACACAAGGTGTTCCTACGGTATTCGGGAGTTGCATAATCTCATAGTCATAGGAACATGTATAAGTCATGAAGAAAGCAATAGCAGTTAAACTAAACGATCATAGTGCTATGCTAACGGATGGGTCTTGTCCATCACATCATTCTCCTAATGATGTGATCCCGTTGATCAAATGACAACTCATGTCTATGGCTAGGAAACATAACCATCTTTGATCAATGAGCTAGTCTAGTAGAGGCATACTAGGGACATACTGTTTTGTCTATGTATCCACACATGTATTAAGTTTCCGGTTAATACAATTCTAGCATGAATAAAAGACATTTATCATGATATAAGGAAATACAAATAACATCTTTATTATTGCCTCTAGGGCATATTTCCTTCAGTGTGCTCGGGTGGAAGAGGGGATGAAATTCCCTGGAGAAGAAGATGGCGTCGACGTCGACTCAGAGGATGACGATGATGCCACCAGTCAGAAGAAGAAGAACAAGAAGCGCAGTAAGAAGCACAAGGATAAGGTAGTGATGACAGTTGAGGATCGAGCACACCTAGTACCGGCAAGAAGGATAAAGCTGAGGCCCCCGACAAGGAGGTTGCCGCGTGCAACGATTGCCGGGAAGCTGCGACTGCCGAGAAGACTAGGAATAGTGATGTCCCGTACTGCAAAATCCATCGGATCAAGGACCATGATCTCGAGGAGTATCATCAGGTTGAGCAGCTTGTCAAGAAGGAGAGGGCTGAATATGAGAAGTGAGATAAGGAAAAAGGTCAGAACGACGCTGGCAAGAAGGGCTGGGGCGGTGAGGTAAATTGCCTCGGCAAGGCTCCTAGTGATACGTCTTCGTCGTATCTATAATTTCTGATTGTTCCATGCCAATATTCTACAACTTTTACATACTTTTGGCAACTTTCTATACTATTTTTGGGACTAACATATTGATCCAGTGCCCTGTGCCTGTTCCTGTTTGTTGCATGTTTTTTTGTTTCACAGAAAATTCATATCAAACTGAGTCCAAACGGGATAAAAACTTACGGGGATTTTTTTTGGAATATATGTGATTTTTGGGAAGAAGAATCAACGAGAGCCGATGCCTGAGGGGGCCACAAGGTAGGGGGCACACCCCAGGGAGGTTGGGCGCGCCCCTGACCCTTGTGGCCACCCCGTAAGGCGGTTGGTGCCCTTCTTTCGCTGCAAGAAAGCCAATATCCTGATACAAACGTGTTAAACTTTAGTGCAATCGGAGTTACGGATCTTCGGGAATATAAGAAAAGGTGAAATGACAGAATCTGGGAACACGGAAAGAGAGTGAGACAGAGAGACAGATCCAATCTCGGAGGTGCTCTCGCCCCTCCCATGCCATGGAAGCCAAGGACCAGAGGGGAAACGCTTCTCCCATCTAGGGGGAAGGTCAAGGAAGAAGAAGAAGGAGGGGGGCTCTCTCCCCCTCTCTCCCGGTGGCGCCGGAACACCGCCAGGGCCATCATCATGACCGCCATCTACACCAACAACTTCACCACCATCATCACCAACTTTCTCCCCTTCTATGCAGCGGTGTAACCTCTCTTCTACCCGTTGTAATCTCTATATTATTTCCCAATGATGTATGGCTATCCTATGATGTTTGAGTAGATCCATTTTGTCCTATGGGTTGATTGATGACCGTTATTGGTTTGAGTTGCATGTTTTATTATTATTGGTGTTGTCCTATGGTGCTCTCTGTGTTGCGCAAGCGTGAGGGATCCCTGTTGTAGGGTTTGCAATATGTTTATGATTTGCTTATGGTGGGTTGCTAGAGTGACAGAAGCTTAAACCCGAGTAAGTAGGTTATTTGCGTATGGGAATAAGGAGGACTTGATACCTTATAATGATATGGTTGGGTTTTACCTTAATGATCTTTAGTAGTTACAGATGTTTGATAGAGTTCCAATCATAGGTGCATATGATCCAAGAAGAGAAAGTATGTTAGCTTACGGCTCTCCTTCATATAAAATTGCAATAATGATTACCGCTCTAGTTATCGATTGCCTAGGGACAAATAACTTTCTTGTGGCAAAAATTTCTCTACTAAAACTAACTTAGTCGTGTCTTTATATAAACAGCCCCTAGTTCATATTTACGTGTTCTTTATTATCTTGCAAACCTATCCTACAACACCTACAAAGTACTTCTAGTTTCGTACTTGTTCTAGGTAAAGCGAATGCTAAGCGCGCGTAGAGTTTTATCGGTGGTCGATAGAACTTGAGGGAATATGTGTTCTACCTTTAGCTCCTCGTTGGGTTCGAGACTCTTACTTTTCGAAAGAGACTACAATTGACCCCCTATACTTGTGGGTTATCAAGACCTTTTTCTGGCGCCGTTGCCGGGGAGCAATAGCGTGGGGTGAATATTCTCGTGTGTGCTTGTTTGCTTTATCACTAAGTAGATTTTATTTGCTGTTCTAAGTTGTTCTCTATCTTTAGTTATGGATATGGAACATGAAATACCAAAAAAATAGTTGTACTTGCTACTCATGGAGATGGGGAACCTCCTAAAACCCTGGATGCTCATTATGTGAAAGATATTATGTACTACTTTAATAATCGTGAGAAAACCCCGTTCAACTATATAATGGGAGTAACGTTGGATCAACATGAATACTTTAGGGATTATCGCTTGACTCAAAAAGGGAATCTGTTATGGGATCAAATTCATATGTTGGATTGGTATGCTCGGGAGCTTTGCTTGAGATATGATTATACTTGTTGCTCTAGGATGAATGCTCCACACCTACCATTTTCATGTAAATTTAAGGATAATAAAACCTTGGCTTCTTATGCTAATGGTATATATGATTACTATGATGTGGAACAAATAGAATAATTTTTTGCCTTTAAGGGTGCTTGTGAAATTAAATGTTTGTTTAAAGAGTATGAAAATTATGATGATGTTGTTTACATGTCTGAAAATCTTGCTATACTTAAATATTGCTATTTTAATTATAAATACAATGCCGATATTGATGCATTTATTGAGAAGGTCTCCACTATCCAAGAAGAGACTAATATTTCACAGGAAACTATGGAAGAAGGAATTGATGACACTGTGAGCTCATTAGATGAAAAAGATGAGGAGGAGAGCAAAGAACAAAAGGAGGAAGAGCAGATTTATCACCCGTGCCCACCTTCTAATGAGAGTAACTATTTATCGCATACATTGTTTAATTTCCCTTCGTGCTTACCGAAGGATGATTGCTATGATAATTGCTATGATCCTTTTGATTCGTTTGAAATATCCCTTTTTGATGAAATTAATGCTTGTTATGCTTGTGGCCATGATGCCAATATGAATTATGCTTATGGATATGAACTTGCTATAGTTCCTTATGTTAAAAATGAAATTGTTGCTATTGCACCCATGCATGATAGTCCTATTATCTTTTTGAATTCTCCCGACTACACTATATCGGAGAAGTTTGCCCTTATTAAGGATTATATTGATGGGTTGCATTTTACTACTACACATGATGATTTTAATAGATATAATATGCATGTGCTTGCTGCTCCTACTTGCAATTATTATGAGAGAGTAACTACATCTTCGCCTCTTTATGTTTCTAATACGATAAAATTGCAAGAAACTATTTATGCTATGTATCGACCTTTACTATGTGTACATGAATTGTTCTTTTATGACATGCCGATGCATAGCAAGAGAGCTAGACTTCATTGTTGCATGATATATGTTACTTTGTGCTCACTACTAAATCACAAATCATTGTTAATTAAAATTGTCATTGATATACCTTGGGATCCGGGTGGATCCATTACTTGAGCACTATCTGCCTAGCCTAATGGCTTTAAAGAAAGCGCTGCCAGGGAGACAACCCGGAAGTTTTAGAGAGTCATTTTATTCTGTTGAGTTCTTTTATATAGTTTTAAAACAAAAACATAAAGAGGGGAACATGAAAACTTTTTCAAAAAGAGAAGCGATTGGAAGGTTATGCATTGGAGAAGTGAGGGTCGACCTTGAACACTTGTGTTCATGCTCATGGAAACAATGTAGAATTTTTCATGGAAGTTTCTCACAAAAATAATTATCCCCTTGTACAAATCCATTGTATTATAAAAATAATGTGCCAAGATTTGCCTTTAGGATGATTAGATTGCTTGTTTGGTTTGTTCGGTGCAAAAACAGAAACTTTGGCTGTAGTGCATGATTTTACATTTTTTATTGGAAAGTCAAATGCTTCTGAAACTTTTTTACAGTACTTCTATACAAATTGTTTATTTTTTCCTATTTTTCAGAATTTTTAGAGATACATAAGTATGGTTAATGTTCATATTACTACACACTATCCTATTTTCACACATTGCTGTTATAGTTTCATTATTTGCTAATGTTTGAAATCTTGTTGAGCCTCCTTTGACTTGGGGCCATAGAATTGTGATAGCATACAATGGATAATGTTTGATTATAATTATACAATAATGTTAGAGCACTACATAATGGGATTTGATGTTATATGTACTAACCCCTCTATTTTGTTAAGTTTTGTGTGGATGAAGTGTTCAAAGATCGAGGAGGTATTGATATCAGAAGATTGAGGAGAGGCAAGAGCTCAAACTTGGGGATGCCCGAGGCACCTCAAGTAAATATTCAAGGAGACTCAAGCGTCTAATCTTGGGGATGCCCCGGAGGGCATCCCATCTTTATTCGACAATTATCGGTATGTTTCAGTTTTTGTTTTGTTCACATGATATGCGTAAATCTTGGAGTGTCATGTGCTTTTTCTTTTTCTTTTAATCGTGCACCATGTTGGTATGAGATAGTCCTCACTTGATTTATAGAATGATCTTTGCACTTCACTTATATCTTTTGAGTATGGCTTTATAGAATGCTTCGTGTGCTTCACTTATATCATTTGAAGTTTGGATTGCCTGTTTCTCCACACATAGAAAACCGCCATTTGTAGAATGCTCTTTTGCTTCACTCATATTTGTTAAAGCGTGGGCATATCTTTTGTAGAAAGAACTAAACTTCTTGCTTCACTTATATCTATTTAGAGGATTGACAGGAATTGGTCATTCACATGGTTAGTCATAAAATCCTACATAAAACTTGTAGATCGCTGAATATGAGATGTTTGATTCCTTGCAATAGTTTTGTGATATAAAGATGCTAATATGTGGGAGGTACTTAAATGATTGGTGTTTAGTAAGAATATTGGTGTTAAGGTCTGTGATTCCCGAAGCATGCACGTAGTCTCTCGTTATGCCGGGAAGTTGGAGCACAATTTATCCTTGATTGTCTATCTTTGTGTGAAGGTCGGGCGCACGCGATGGTTAACTCCTACCAACCTCCCCCATAGGAGCATGTGTAGCAGTACTTTGCTTCGAGGGCTAATAAACTTTTTGCAATAAGTATGTGAGTTCTTTATGACTAATGTCGACTGCATGGATTATACGCACTCTCACCCTTCCACCTTGCTAGCCACTCTAGTACCGCGCAGCTTTCGCCGGTGCATAAAACCCTCCTTATACCTTACTCAAAACAGCCACCATACCTACCTATTATGGCATTTCCATAGCCATTCCAAGATATATTGCCATGTAACTCCACCATTCCGTTTGTTATGACACGCATCATCATTGTCATATTGCTTTGCAAGATCATGTAGTTGACATAGTATTTGTGGCAAAGCGACCGTTCATGTTTTTTATACATGTCACTCTAGGTCATTGCACATCCTGGTACACCGTCGGAGGCATTCATATAGAGTCATATCATTGTTCTAGTATCGAGTTGTAAGTAAACAAAAGTGTGACGATCATCACTATTAGAACATTGTCCCATGTGAGGTTATAAATAAAGAAGCCAAAAGAGTCACCCAATAAAAAGAGAAAAGGTCTAAAAAAAGAGAGATGAACCAAAAAGAGAGAGAAAAAAAAGAGAGAAGGGACAATTTTACTATCCTTTTCCACACTTGTGCTTCAAAGTAGCACCATTTTTTTCATGATAGAGTGTCTCCTATGTTGTCACTTTCATATATTACTAGTGAGAATTCTTTGTTATAGAACTTGGCTTGTATATTCCAACGATGGGCTTCCTCAAATGCCCTAGGTATTCATGAGCAAGCAAGTTGATGCACACCCACTAGTTATCTTTTGAGATTTCATACACTCATAGCTCTAGTGCATCCGTTACATGGCAATCCCTACTCACTCACATTGATATTGATTAATGGACATTTCCATAGTCCATTAATTTGCCTAGTTGATGTGAGACTTTCTCCCTCCTTTTGTCTACTACCACCATCTATTCCACCCATAGTGTTATATCTATGTCTCATTCTCATGTATTGTGTGAGGGTCGAAAAGCTGAAGCGCATTAAAAAGTATGAACCAATTGCTTGGCTGACACCGGGGTAGTGCCTGATTTATACATTGTGTTAAGAAGATGGAGCATGACAAGGCTATATGCTTTTGTAGGGATAGCATTCTTTAGCATTGATAGTTTGAAAGACATGATTGTTTGTTGGGATGCCCGAGTATTAAATTCTTTTATGTCAAATGATAGACTATTGCTTTGAATCACTCATATCTTTATATTAATATGCCATGATTAGATACATGATCAAGATTATGCTAGGTAGCATTCCACATCAAAAATTATCTTTTTTTACCATTTACCTACTTGAGGACGAGCAAGAATTAAGCTTGGGGTTGCTGATACGTCTCCATCGTATCAATAATTTTTTGATTGTTCCATGCCAATATTCTACAACTTTTACATACTTTTAGCAACTTGGGGACTAACATATTGATCTAGTGCCCAGTGCTAGTTCCTGTTTGTTGCATGTTTTTTTTGTTTCATAGAAACTTCATATCAAATAGAGTCCAAAGTGGATAAAAACTTATCGGGATTCTTTTTGTAATATATGTGATTTTTGGGAAGAAGAATCAACGCGAGACGATGCCCGAGGGGGGCACAAGGTAGGGGGCACGCCCCAGGGGGGTGGACGCGCCCCTGACCCTTGTGGCCACCCCGTAAGGCGGTTGGTGCCCTTCTTTCACCGCAAGAAATCCAATATCTGGATACAAATCGTGTTAAAATTTCATCCCAATCGGAGTTACGGATCTCTGTTAATATAAGAAATGGTGAAAGGACAGAATCTGGGAACACAGAAACAAAGAGAGACAGAGAGATAGATCCAATCTCGGAGGGGCTCTCGCCCCTTCCATGCCAGGAAGCCAAGGACCAGAGGGGAAACCCTTCTCCCATCCGGGGGGAGGCCAAGGAAGAATAAGAAGGAGGGGTATCTCCCCCTCTCTCCCCCTGGTGGCACCGGAACGCCGCCGGGGCCATCATCGTGACCGCCATCTACACCAACAACTTCGCCACCATCATCACCAACTCTCTCCCCTTCTATGCAGCCGTGTAACCTCTCTTCTACCCACTGTAATCTCTACTTAAACCTAGTGCTCAATACTATATATTATTTCCCAATGATGTATGGCTATCCTATGATGTTTGAGTAGATCCGTTTTGTCCTATGGGTTGATTGATGATCGTGATTGGTTTGAGTTGCATGTTTTATTATTATTGGTGCTATCCTATGGTGCTCTTTGTGTCGCGCAAGTGTGAGGGATCCCTGTTGTAGGGTTTGCAATATGATTATGATTTGCTTATGGTAGGTTGCTAGAGTGACAAAAGCTTAAACCCAAGTAAGTAAGTTGTTTGCGTATGGGAATAAAGAGGCCTTGATAACTTATAATGCTATGGTTGGGTTTTACCTTAATGATATTTAGTAGTTACGGACGTTTGCTAGAGTTCCAATCATAAGTGCATATGATCCAAGAAGAGAATGTATGTTAGCTTATGCCTCTCCCTCGTATAAATTTGCAATAATGATTATCGGTCTAGTTATCGATTGACTAGGGACAAATAACTTTCTCGCGACAAAAAGTTCTCTACTAAAACTAACTTAGTCGTGTCTTTATCTAAACAACCCCTAGTTTATATTTACGTGCTCTTTATTATCTTGCAAACCTATCCTACAACACATGCAAAGTACTTCTAGTTTCATACATGTTCTAGCCAATATCCTGATACAAATCGTGTTAAACTTTTAGCCCAATCAGAGTTACGGATCTCCAGGAATATAAGAAACAGTGAAAGGACAGAATCCGGGAACGCAGAAAGAGAGAGAGACAGAGAGATAGATCCAATCTTGGAGGTGCTCTCGCCCCTCCCATGCCATGGAAGCCAAGGACCAGAGGGGAAACACTTCTCCCATCTAGGGGGAGGGTCAAGGAAGAAGAAGAAGGTGGGGGGGGGCTCTCCCCCACTCTCCCGGTGGCGCCGGAACGCCGCCAGGGCCATCATCGTGACCGCCATCTACACCAACAACTTCGCCAGCATCATCACCAACTCTCTCCCCTTCTATGCAGCGGTGTAACCTCTCTTCTACCCGATGTAATCTCTACTTAAACATGGTGCTCAACGCTATATATTATTTCCCAATGATGTATGAGTAGATCCGTTTTGTCCTATGGGTTGATTGATGACCGTTATTGGTTTGAGTTGCATGTTTTATTATTATTGGTGTTGTCCTATGGTGCTCTCCGTGTCGCACAAGCATGAGGGATCCCTGTTGTAGGGTTTGCAATATGTTTATGATTTGCTTATGCTGGGTTGCTAGAGTGACAGAAGCTTAAACCCGAGTAAGTAGGTTGTTTGCGTATGGGAATAAGGAGGGCTTGATACCTTATAATGCTATGGTTGGGTTTTACCTTAATGATCTTTAGTAGTTACAGATGTTTGCTAGAGTTCCAATCGTAGGTGCATATGATCCAAGAAGAGAAAGTATGTTAGCTTATGACTCTCCCTCATATAAAATTGCAATAATGATTACCGGTCTAGTTATCGATTGCCTAGGGACAAATAACTTTCTTGTGACAAAAAGTTCTCTAATAAAACTAACTTAGCCGTGTCTTTATATAAATAGCCCGTAGTTCATATTTACGTGTTCTTTATTATCTTGCAAACCTATCCTACAACACCTACAAAGTACTTCTAGTTTCATACTTGTTCTAGGTAAAGGGAATGCTAAGCGTGCGTAGAGTTGTATCGGTGGTCGATAGAACTTGAGGGAATATTTGTTCTACCTTTAGCTCCTCGCTGGGTTCGACACTCTTACTTATCAAAAGAGGCTACAATTGATCGCATATACTTGTGGGTTATCACCTAGGAACCAAAGGAAACCCGCCAGGGGCCGTGAGAAGGAGGATTGCAATGAAGAGAGTAATGGAGGGGATGAAGAGGAAACTAGTGAGCATGTGTTCCAAAAGGCCACTGATGCTCTGTGCTTTAAGGAGGGTGCATCTCTGCATTCCTCTCACCGCCAACTTAAATAGTGGGTGCGTGAGGTCAATGCCGTGGAGCCGAAAGCGGAATTTCGGAAGTCGCTGAAGTGGTCTCACACGCCCATCATCTTTGATGAAGAGGAGCACCCTCGCCGCACTACCGCAGTAGGGTGCTTGTTGTTGTTGGTCTCACCAACAATCCGCAACCTCAAGGCCACAAAGATGTTGGTTGACGGTGGGGCCGAGTTGAATTTGATTTCCCCAAAGGTCATCAGCATACTCCAGATAGCAGAGGAACCGCTTGAGGTTACCGACACATTTCAAGGAGTTAATCCCGACAGGAGCCGTCCTAAGGGAAAGATCACGTTGCTGGTGACGTTCAGGGGAGAGTTGAACTACCGGACTGAAAAGGTTGTGTTAGATGTGGTTGACCTCCTCCTGTCATACATTGGAATCCTTGACGCCCAGCTCTAGCCAAATTCATGGCGGCATCCCACTATGCCTACAACACCTTGAAGATGCCAGGGCCAATGGGGTTCCTTTCCATTCCATCAGACGAGAAGGATGCAATCATTTGCGTCGATAGGATGTACATGGATGCAGTTGCGGCAGAGGCTGCGGAGACCACTAGTCCCGCCAAGGAGAGCAAGGAAAAGAAGAGAGCTATTAAGAGCCCTGGTGAGGAGCCCGGAAAGCGCACCTCTCCGGAATGCAATGTGCATGTTGATTACTTGCCGGAGAGCTCCAATAGCAAGAGATCCAAAGTTGTTGTGCCTGATGTGAAGAAGGCCCCGGAAGGGCTAGATGGAACTGATGGTACCTTTACTATCAGTGCCACCCTTGACGACAAATAGAAAAGCATGCTCGTTGCCTTCCTGCGGGCGAATGTCGATGCGTTTGCCTGGCAACCATTTGACATCCCCGTTGTTCCCACAGAGGTAATCTAGCACCACCTTGCTATCTGCTCACATGCTAGGCCCGTCAAGCAGAAAGTCCGAAAGCAAGCTTTGGAGCGGCAACAGTTCATTGCCGCGGAGATCAAGAAGCTTGAGGCAGCTGGTTTGGTCAGAGGAGAGCTGCATCCAACATGGTTAGCAAACCCAGTGGTCATACGTAAGGCAAATGGAAAGTGGGGGCTATGCATCAGTTTCACTAATCTAAACAAAGCCTGCCCAAAAGACCCATTTCCCTTGCCGCACATCGACTAGATCGTGGACTCCACTTTAGGTTGTGATCTGCTCTCTTTCTTGGGTGCATATTTTGGGTATCATCAGATTTTTATGTCCAAGGAAGACGAAGAGAAGACCTCATTCATCAACCCATGTAGCACATACTGCTTCGTGCGCATGCCTTTTGGGTTAAAAAGTGCCAGGTCTAATTTTGCAAGGGAAATCTAGATTGGTTATGAGTCACAGCTGCACAAGAACATTGAAGGCTATATAGATGATATTGTGGTCAAGACCAAGGATAGATCAACCCTCATCCAGGATTTAGAAGAGACATTTGCCAATCTGCGCAAGATCAATTTGAAGTTGAATCCGTAGAAGTGCGTGTTTGGCGTTCCCTCCGGTAAGCTACTTGGTTTCTTTGTGTCCCACCACGGGATAGAGGCCAACCCCGACAAGATCAAGGCTATCGAGCAGATTCAGGAACCAAGGACAGTTAAGGATGTCAGGCATTTGACAGGGTGCATCACTGCACTTAGCAGATTCATCTCCAATTCTGCCGAGCGTGCCCTGCCATTCTTTAAGATCTTGAAGATGGCAAGACCTATGAAGTGGACCCCGGAAGCAGATATGGCACTACAGGATTTGAAGACCTACTTGTCCTCTGTGCCTACTCTGGTTGCTTCCAACCCACAAGAGTCGCTGCTGCTATACCTAGTGGCAACTAATCAAGTGGTTAGTGCAGCACTAGTGGCACAACGGGAAGTGGAGGAAGAAACAACCTCAGTTAGTGTCCCTCCAGGGGAGGAGAATGAAATCATCTCGGCAAGGTCAGATGTGGATCAGGACAAAGAAGAGCACGTCAGCGGAAACGACCCCAAGGACGCGGCAAGGAAGAAGGTGGTGCAGCGCCCAGTGTACTTCGTCAGCTCCCTATTGCACGGGGCTAGATCCAGGTACTCTGGCATGCAAAAATTGATCTTTGGCCTAGTCATGGCCTCAAGGAAACTGCGCCACTACTTCCAAGCCCATGAGATCATGGTTCTTACACGCTTCCGATTGCAAAGGATAATCCGGAACCCAAAGGCTACCGGCAGGATAGTAGAGTGGGCATTGGAGTTATCCAGCTTTGGCCTGAAGTTTGAAAGCACCTCAACAACACATTGCAGGGCATTGGAGGGAGGAATTACCAAAGCCCATTGATGGAGGCATACGTCGAGGAAGTGAGAACGTTGGAGGAACACTTTGATGGATTGCAAACAGAGCACGTACCCCATGCGGAAAACAACATTGTTGATCATCTGTCGAAGTGTGCTGCGCAAAAGCTTCCTGTGGGACCAGGAACTTTTGTTCTCCATCTTACTCAGCCCTCCGTATCTCTAGCAATAATGGCCCGAAAGAGGAGGAAAATGGACTTCGATAAGCCTCTCCCGGTAGAGCCCTCCAGGGCACCTGGGAGGGACCCTGCCGGGAACAACTCCCATTCGCTTGCCGGGTTGCACCCGCCTACCGGGCCTCTGGTCCCCATGGCTGAGGAACGTGCCCCCACGAATGCAGAGGTGTCGTAGGTCCTCGTTGCCGATCCCTAGGCTCCAACTTGGGCAAGGCACATAGTCCACTTCCTTCAAACTGGAGAACTTTCCAAAGAGCAAGAAGAAGCTGAAAGAGTAGCCCGGAGGGCCAGTATGTATCAGTTTGTCGATGAGACTCTATACAGAAGAAGGCCCAATGGTGTGAAATTAAAGTGCATTTGCCGGAAGGAGGAAAGTAACTGCTAGCTGAAATACACAAAGGCATGTTCAGCTCCCACATTAGATCAAGGGAATTAGTTGGGAAAGCATTCCGGCAAGGATTCTATTGGCCCACATCCCTCTGAGATGCGGTCGAGCTAGTCACCAAGTGTGAGGCCTGCCAGTTCCATTCCAAGAACATCCATTTGCCTGCCCAAGCTCTTCGGACATCCCTTTGGCGTGGCTGTTTTCGGTCTGGGGGCTCGATATCCTCGGCCCTTTCCCCCGAGCTGTCGGGGGCTTTGAATTCTTCTTCATTGCCATCGACAAGTTTACAAAGTGGCCATAAGTACATGCCGTGAGAAAGGTGACAACTCAGTTAGGTATCAAGATCTTGAAAGGATTGGTGTGCCGCTTCGGGGTCCGTGCCCAGATCATCACCGATAACGGCACCCAGTTCACAAGTCGCGCCTTCATGCAATATGTTCATCCCCTCGGAAGCAAGATCTCATTTGCCTCTGTTGCACATCCCAGAAGCAATGGACAAGCTGAGAGGGCGAACACTGAAGTGTTGCGGGGCCTCAAGACAAGTACATTTGATAAGCTGCAGAAGTGCGGCGGGCGATGGATCGATGAGCTCCCCGTGGTTCTCTGGTCCCTCTGAACAACACCAAATCGAGCTACTGGGCAGACTCCCTTCTCCCTTATCTATGGGGCAGAAGCAGTTATCCCCACGAAACTCATTTATGGGTCTCCTCAAGTGCTTGCCTACGATGAAGTAGCGCAGGATCAACACCAGTGTGACGATGTTGTGCTTCTCGAGGAGAACCGTCTCCAGGATGCTACATGTGCCGCACGCTACCAGCAAGCCCTTCATCGCTATCACAGCCGCAGGGTTCATGCCCGATGTTTTGAGGAAGGCGACCTTGTCCTTAGGCGCGTTCAGTCCGCCAAGGGTGGAAACAAGTTATTGCCGAAGTGGGAAGGACCTTATCGGGTGGTATGAGTTACCAGACCTGGCGCAGTCCATATGGAGACCGGAGATGGCAGTCAATTGCAAAACTCATGGAACATTGAGCATCTCCGCAGGTACTACCCTGTCAGGACCCCGATCCTTAGTCACACCGATCTAGCTGTAACACGTCATATCACTTTGCGGCCTCACGCACGGTAACCCCACGGGTGCCACCTTACCTGGCCCGGGACCGTTTGCGCATTTTGGCACACGTATATGACAATGTCGCTAGCATCCATATGACAGAGAACCCGGGCTGACATGGCTAGTTATAAACCAAAAGTGGCACTAAATTACAGAGACAGGTATCCATGACCCAGCAACGAACGTGTCGGTCATCAACGTATGAACCCAAGTCGTAGCAAGCTACATGGACTTAAAGGAACAACGCGTGACATTTCCCCTAAGGGACAGACACAGGAACGAAGAAGGACACATGCCGGCCAGCCTACGTGTTCCGGGCAGTAGCAAGCTACCAAGGCTCATTGGAATCACTAGGAGGCATTTCCCTGTAAGATAGGCTACCAAAGGAAAACAACTAGGTGTCGGATCCCACACATACCAAGCATTTCAATCATACACGCAATATGCTCAATATGTGCAAATACAACATTGCATCACAACAGAACTCTATGACTCAAAGTACTTTATTTAAAAGGCTCCAAGAGCCATACATAACATATTCATACAGGTAGGGGTCACATGACCCAACACTCAAGTCATACAGTCATACAAGCACAAGCGGAAGCTACATGTCTGAGTACAGACAACTTAGAAAATAAAACAGGTTTGGTGTAGCCTGACTATCTACAAGGCCCTTCACAAGCTCCAGATCTCCGTCTGGGTGTCAAGCTACTCGTCGACGTCAACGTCTAAGTAGAACCCATCAGCAGGGGCAGGGTTCTCCTCTGCAACAGTTATTAAGCAAACATGAGTACAAAGGTACTCAGCAAGTCTTACCACAGAACCTATCATACATGCAACATTATCAAAAGGGGGTAGTGGAGTTTATAGCAGAATGCCAGCTTTGACCTTGGCTAACCTATACTACAACTCTCAACGGATTGCAAGATGTTATTACGAACACGAGTCCTCTAATCACCACATCAATACACCACCGAGGATCCTCTTCCGTCATCCTACGGAAGGGCCATCCACGGCACTCACGCTTATCTTGAGGCTTTTAGTAGTAACCATCAACTTGTCTATGAACTGTAAGAGTAACCAAGTAGTTCGTACCGCGAACAACGGCTATTCGAATAGTTTGATAACCCTGCAGGGGTGTACCTCTTCACACACGCTTCCACCACTTATCGTCGTTTACTCGGCGTGTACTCGGCAACCTTCAAGCGGAAGCCCAGCGAGGGTGTCGGCCACGACCTGACTAACTACTCAAGTCTCTCGTCCAGGTTTATCGCCTATTTGGGTTCCATCCGTGGGGTGATCCGGCCGGGGTGTCGCTCACGGCCCCAAACGATGTGTACAGGGTTCCCGAGTCACCAAACGGGCAACCGGTACACCGTGCCACGTACCTGTCGCATCACAACCCACCCCGAGGGTCAGCGTTGTGCACGACCTCCAGTAAGCTATAAACACCAGAAACTAGTTGCAACTCCTGGACAGAGATCAAGGGTAATTAATAAGCCGAGAGGGTCAATTAAGGATCCCAATGCGTGGTAGTAGCTGTAACTTGAACAACACATACAGATCTCGGGTCCTATGGACGATTCCAATGAAACAACCCACCATGTACTCCTATATGGCCTTTCATCGATACCTTTACCAAGCGTATTCCACACTTCCTTCTCTTTATCGGTAAGATCATTTCACTCTGATCCATCACCCAGATGAATCAGACCAGACACAACTCTAAGCATAGCAGGCAACATAAACAAATAGCATGGTGGATCACACATCACATGGCTCAATCAACTCCTACACATGCTAGTGGGTTTCAACTATTTACTGTGGCAATGACAGGTCATGCAAGGGAATAGGGTTCAACTACCGCAGCAAGTAGCAGTTCACGCGCTGTTGCCTTAATGCAGTAAAAGAGAGCAGGAGCGAGAAGATTGGGTTTGTATCGGAATGATCAATGATTGCTTGCCTGACAAGGTAGTTGTCGGGTACTGCTCTTCAACTGGATACGCGGCAGTATCCTCGGGAGCAGGACCTAACACAGGGAATACCGACGATACAATCATTAACAAACAAATGCAACAATATGATGCATGCTCATGACATGGCAAGATGCATGTGTGTTGGCTAATGTAACTAGAACCAGAAGGGTTTGAACCTATTTGAATCAAGGATTCAAATTGAAGTTCAAACTATTATTTAAATAAGTGCATTATCATGTTTTTGATATAAACAGCAAGTTAGCTTGTTCAAACATGCATGAAACCAGTGCCATTAGAAAGACTCGATTTTTCTGATCATTTTTCATATATAAATCTTTTCCATCTGAGCTATGGTTGATTTTATATGATTTTTAGAAGTTTTGGGTATTTTCTGGAATTTCCTGAATTATTTTAAATCTAAAAATCCCAGAAAAACCTTTACTGCGTCAGCATGACATCATGCTGACGTCAGGCAGTCAACAGGAGCTAGTCCAAGTCAAACATGACATGTGGGCCCTGCATGTCAGTGTCACAGCTAATTAACTGAGTTAATTAGAGTTAATCTAAAACTAATTAGCTGTCAGTGGGGCCTGGGCCCACGGGTCAGTGACAAAACTAATTAACTAAATAAATTAACAAAAACTTAATTAAACTAACTAATTAGTAGAAGGTGGCCCACACGTCAGTGACCCAGGGGTAGTCAACCCCCTGGTCAAACAGGTCAAACCCGCCGGCGACGTGACGCCGGCGAGGCCAAGTGCGGCGGCGTGCTTCGGAAAACGTCTGTGGTGCACGGTTCGAGCTGTGGCCAGGCGCGTTGGAGAGCTCTTGCTCTTGCGCGTCGGATGGTGGTGGTCGCCGGACCTGGGGTGGCCGGAGACGACGGCAACAAGCTCGACGGCGGCGAGGTACTCCGGCGATCCGAAGAAGGGGACGGCGGCGTGGGGTCGCTGCAGGGCTTCCGGTGGCTCGTGGCTCAGCGAGGAGGAAGAGGACGACGCGGCGGATCCTCTGGACACACTCACGGGGGAAGGGGGGGTGGCTCTGAGTGCGGCTACGGCGAGCGGCGGCGACGGCGGCTCGGTGATGGAGAAGAAAGAGCCAGGGGAGGGCGAAGGAGACGAGGGGGAGAAGTGAGAGCGGTCGGGGTAGCTGCGTGTCGACTCGTGGAGTCATCCAGGCCATCAGGGAGGCAGGCAAGCAGCCTGGAGGTGGCCGGGCGCGTGCCGGCGCGTGGCGGCCACGCGCGCGTCCTTCTGGCGCGAGGAGGAAGATGACAGGAGGAGGGCTGGTGGGCTGGGCCGGCTTGCTATAGGGCTGGGCCGAGGTAAGTACTTCTTCCTATTTTCCTTTTCCTATTTTCTGTTGTGTTACATTTCTTTTGCAGCTTTGTTCAATTAATAAAAATGCCTAAACATTTTTATAACTCATGACACTTGTCATACCTACTGTATATAATATGAACAGTAGGAAACATTATAGTTCATGATTATTTGAGCATTTAAAATATTTAAAAGTATTTAAATGCCCAAATTCAAATACCATATGATTTTATCCGAAACCCTAGAGTGTCCTAGAAAATTTTGCACCATTTTTGTTTGAGGTTTAAGACCAAGGCAGAAATGATGAACATTTTGAAGGGCATTTTGGGTACATTGGAAAATATTTTATCAAACCCTAGTTGTCAGGGGAGGGGTGCTGGGGTTTCTGTTAATCCCATTTCAAGTTTATTTGAAAGTAAACATGATGCACACTCTAATCAGGTCCTAATGCAAGTGCTAGCTAGGGATGTGACAACTCACCCCCACTTAAAAGAATCGCGTCCCGAGATTCGGGTTCCTCCGGAAAGAGGGTGGGGTACTCAAGTCGAAGACGATCCTCCCTTTCCCAAGTAGCTTCACTCTCGGAATGATGTGACCATTGAACCTTGAGAAACTTGATATTGTGGCATCGAGTGGTGCGCTCGGTTTGATCAAGAATACGAACGGGGTATTCTCGATATGTGAGATTATCTTGGAGATCAAGCGTTTCGTGGTCCACTCCGCGGATAGGATCCGAGAAGCAACGCCTGAGTTGGGAAACGTGAAAAACATCATGAACTCTGGAGAGGTGCGGGGGTAGTTCCAATTGGTAGGCAACTTCTCCTCGTTTGGCAAGAATGCGAAAAGGACCGATGTAACGAGGGGCCAATTTGCCTTTGATACCGAAGCGATGGGTTCCCTTAAGAGGAGTAACCCGAAGGTAAGCCTTATCGCCGACTTCAAAAGTCACAGCCTTATGATGACTATCATATTGGCTCTTTTGGCGAGACTGGGCTGTTTTCAATCTCTCACGAACGATGCGAACTTATTCCTCTGCTTCCTGGATCATATCCGGGCCAAAGAATTGTCTTTGCCCGGTCTCTGACCAGTTAAGAGGTGTTCGACACCTTCGTCCATATAGAACTTCGAAGGGGGCTTTGCCCAAGCTGGCTTGATAACTATTGTTATAAGCGAATTCGGCAAATGGAAGACATTTTTCCCATTCCATACCGAAAGAAATGACAGAGGCTCAAAGCATGTCTTCCAGAATTTGATTGACTCGTTCCACTTGACCACTTGACTGTGGATGGAAGGCAGTACTGAAAGAGAGATGAGTTCCCATAGCATTCTGGAAACTTTCCCAAAATCGTGAAGGGAAAAGACTTCCACGGTCTGAGTTAATCTCCAACGGTACACCATGAAGTGATACTATTCGAGAGATATATAAGTCTGCTAGCTGGCTAGCGGTAATACTCTCCCGAACAGGCAGGAAATGAGCTACTTTAGAGAGGCGGTCGATAACGACGAAGATAGCATTATTTCCTTTCCAGGACCTGGGAAACCCGGTAATGAAGTCCATACCGACTTTATCCCATTTCCATTCAGGAATAGCTAGAGGTTGAAGGGTGCCAGCAGGACGTTGATGCTCTGCTTTGACTCGACGACAAACGTCGCAGTTAGCAATGAACTGAGCGATTTCTCTCTTCATCCTAGTCCACCAGAATCTTTGACGTAGGTCTTGATACATTTTGGTACTACCGGGATGAATCGTGAGAGGAGATTCATGAGCCTCCTTAAGAATCATTTGTCGTAGTTGTGGTTTCTTGGGTACCACCAAGCGGTTCTCGAAGTACACAACACCTCGATCATCCATAGAGAAACTTCTAGCAACTCCGCTAGCAATGTTCTCCTTGATCCTTGATATGCCCTTATTATACCGCTGGGCAACTATGATTTGATCCATAAGGGTAGGTTTCGCCACCAAGGTGGAAAGGAATCCTCGAGGAACAATGTGAAGGTTAAGCTTACGAAATTCCTCGTGGAGGAGTGGTTGACTTTGTTGTAACATTAAATTGTTACAATATGACTTACGACTTAGTGCATCAGCCATGACATTGGCCTTTCCAGGAGTGTAAGTGATTCCTAAGTCGTAGTCGGTGAGCAACTCAACCCAACGTCTTTGCCTGAGATTTAGATCCGGTTGAGTGAAGATATACTTCAAACTTTGGTGATCAATGAAGATTTCACAGCGATTACCAAGGAGGTAATGTCGCCATGTTTTAAGTGCATGGACTACAGCTGCAAGCTCTAGATCATGAGTAGGATAGTTATCCTCGTGTGGACGCAACTATCGAGATGCGTATGCAATCACTTGACGATCTTGCATGAGAATGCAACCTAGTCCTTGTCGCGAGGCGTTGCAATAGATTATAAAATCCTTGGAAAAGTCTGGTGGTACCAGTACAGGTGCAGATGTCAGGCGTCTTTTTAGTTCCTGAAAACTGGACTCGCACTGTGGGGTCCACTCAAACTTTTTATCTTTCTTGAGGAGTTCGGTTAGAGGTTTAGCAACCTTGGAGAAGTTCTCGACGAAACGTCGGCAATAGCTCGCTAAGCCAAGAAAACTCCTAACTTGCTTGACCGATTCAGGGGGAGTCCAATCAAGGACGGCTTGAACTCGCTCGGGATTGACAGCAATACCCTTGCCAGAGATCACATGACCTAGATAGGTTACTTCTGGCAACCAAAATTCACATTTAGAGAATTTGGCATAAAGGCGGTGCTCTCGAAGTTTCGTCAATACCAACCTTAAATGCTCGGCATGATCTTCCTTGTTCTTGGAGAAAATGAGTATATCATCGAGGTATACCACGACGAATTTATCCAAATACTCCATGAATATAGAATTCATTAACCGAGAAAAGGTAGCTGGGGCATTGGTTAATCCGAAGGACATGACGGTGTACTCATATTGGCCATAACGAGTAACGAAAGCCGTTTTAGGAATGTCCCCGTTCTTGATTTTGATTTGATGGTAGCCCAACCTCAAATCCATCTTAGAGAAAACTGAGGATCCTGCGAGCTGATCATACAGATCGTTGATCCTGGGAAGCGGATACTTATTCTTTATGGTGACCAGATTGACAGGTCGATAATCTACAACCATCCGCTCCGTTCCATCCTTCTTCTTGACGAAGAGGACGGGGCAAGCCCAAGGGCAAGAACTAGGACGGATGAAACCTTTTTGCAAAGACTCATCGAGTTGTTTCTTTAGCTCAGCTAATTCTAGTGGTGCCATCTTATAGGGTCTCCTAGAGATTGGGACAGTTCCAGGAATAAGATCTATCACAAACTCGACATCTCTGTCAGGTGGAACTCCTGGCAGTTCTTCTGGAAAAACATCCGGGAAGTCACGGACGACCGGGATATCTTCGAGTTCTGGTAGAGGGCTGGCATTAAGAGAGTAGAGCTGACGTTCAGCCATTCGAGTCAAGACATTGACTATCTTGCCGGATGGAAGTGTAAGTTGAACGGTCCTAGTAAAGCAATCAATTTTGGCGTAATGGGTTGTCATCCAATCCATACCCAAAATGATATTTATGTCCGAGGACTTGAGAGCGATTAGAGATGCAAGGAAAACAAGTCTATCGACAAGGATTTCATTTCCATGGCTTACCCTAGAGGTTTGCCACTTCGAACCAGGAGTTTGAATAACCATGGAAGTAGGCATGTCACAAAAAGTCATGTTGTGCAATCGAGCATAGCTCTCAGATATGAACGAATGGGATGCTCCAGTATCGAAAAGAACAGATGCCGGATGGCAGTTTACAAGAAGCGTACCAAGGACGACGTTAGGATCCTCATAGGCTTCTTCGGCAGAAACATAGTTGACATGACCACGTGCAGTGGGGATTGGCTTGACATAGTTCACCTTGCCGGTTGGCTTACCACGGCCAACGGGTTTTCCGGGCTGGTTCTGGGGACAATCACGCATGTAGTGTCCCGGTTCTCCACACTTGAAACATGTCACAGTGGTGGTGCGTGGAGCAAAGTTGGAGGGTGGACCTCCATAGGTCTTAGCAGGTGCAAACTGTTGAGTTGGGCGAGGCGCCTCAGAGGATGGCCTCGGTGTATACTTGGGTGGTAGAGCAGTGTTAGGAACCCACACACGGCGCTTGTGAGAGCCAGAGCCGGATGAGGAACCAAAGTCTCGAGTATGCTTGCGGGTGGCCTCGAAGTCGGTCTGGCCTGTCTCAGCACTGATAGCCTTGTTAACCAGCTTCTGGAAGGAGGTGCACTCGTGCAGACGTAAATCTCGACGAAGTTCAGGGCTGAGTCCCTTGCGGAACCTCGCCTGTTTCTTGGCATCGGTGGATACTTCCTCAGGTGCATAGCGTGCCAGATTACCGAACTCGCGACTATAGCCATCCACAGTTAAGCGGCCCTGGGTGAAATTGCAGAATTCCTCCCGCTTGCGATCCATGAGACCTTCCGGAATGTGATGTTCACGGAATGCCTCACTGAACTCAACCCAGGTAGTGACTTGGCCAGCAGGACGCATAGCTTCAAAGTTTTCCCACCAAAGACTGGCAGGGCCCTCAAGATGATAGGCGGCGTAGATAACCTTGTCAGCTTCGGCCACACGATCAGAGTGTAGCTTGTGAGTAATACTACGTAGCCAGTCATCAGCATCCAGAGGTTCAGTGGAGTGATGGAACTTCGGTGGACACATCTTGATAAAATCGTGGATTGACACCACGTCATTCCTCTGACGGAACCCAGTGTTCTGCTCTATGCGTTCCAGCAGACGGTTGGTCTCTCTCTTGTTCCGTTCTGCTTCAAGCATAACTTCCGCCAAGGAGGGTGGCTGGGGCAGATTTCCATCTCTAGCCCCACTAGCCTCACCCTGCTCCTGAGCAGCAGGAGTGTTGCGAGTGTTGACCATCCTAGGAAAACAAAACAACGGTTTAGACAAGGATGGCAAAAATTTGACATAGAAGTGCAGAATGTAATGGATGACACAGAATGCAGAGATGCTCATCCGTACGACATGGTAATATAGGAACTGCTATATATACACCGGTGGTCATACACACCATACAAAGTTTAGTACAAGCCAAGGCTAAAGTACAACTGCGGTGAAAGACGATACATCCCATCAGAGGCATTCCAAGCTCCTATACATTATTTAACTACACCTCCGGAACTCAGTACACACTAAGTCATATTCCACAAGACGCGCAGGACTGTGGAAATACAACTACTACAATACTACTACTACCACGGACTAGCTCAGACATTCGCGTAGTAATCCTCGTAAAGATTACCACCGTAGCCTGGAAGTGGTACAGACGGATCTTGGAACTCGCGAGCACTCGAAGGCTGTGGACCATAGGGGCATGGATGTGGTCTCGGTCCCGATGCTGGTGGTAACCGACGCCCACGTGGAGGTGTAATACCCCCAACGTCTCGCCAATCCATGCGATTAGGCAGACGAGTCCGCACAGGATACAAATCCTGCATGTCCAGATATCCGGCGTGCACAACAGGTGCAAGCCGTGTCAAAGTAGTCCAGTGAGCGGCTCGAGTGTTATACAGCTCCATTCGGAGGGCACGGACCTCACGGTCCCTATCCTCCAACATCTGAACAGTAGTCTGAAGCAGTGGCTCTTCATGAGCAGCATCAGTATACAGACCAGTGTAGTAGCCTTCCTCTCCGGGGAGTGAAGCTGGCATGTAACAGAACTCAGTGTTCAGCAACAGGGCATGCCTAGCACGGAGAATGGTCATCATCGAATAAGCGGCATCCTGCACTGCCATCTCGATGGTAATCCCGAGTCCATAAGACCAATGGATGGGATCATTAGCTCCGGGATATGAGGGGTATATCTGGACTGTGCAGAAATACTGACTTTGATTAAAATCCCGATACTGTTCCTCCACGGTGTATTCAGGATACCAGCGATAACCGGTCTCAGTCATCACACGGACTAGCATGGCCGTGTGACCGGGCACATTAATGCACCGAGTCAAACGAACCACTTGGTGAGGGATGCGTCCAGACATCTGAAACACGAAATAATGCAAAGGCATTAGTGTTTCTGGAAGAAATCGGGCAGCATAACAACTGTAAATGCTCAAACAAGATTTGAGACATCATACAAATGATAGCATAGCCACTCAACAATTCCATATCAAGGTTCCGGTTCAACAATCATCATACTCAAAAGGATAGAAACTGAACTGAGGCTTGAAACCAACAATCCTAAGAGTCTACGGATTAGTAACACGTGAACCTAGTAAGGATAAGAGGCCTAATCCTAAATCCCCGTAGAAAGAATAGACTGACTCAGATCAGAAGGGCATAAGGTAAAGGAGTAAAAAGAGCCTTACGTTCCCTTCCACAATCAATTCCCCTACATATAACTAAGAATTTTTCTAGACTCAACATCGACCAGTTTGGCTTGAGAAACCTACAGGCAGTCCAGCTCTGATGCCAACGCTGTCAGGACCCCGATCCTAAGTCACATCGATCTAGCTGTAACATGTCATATCACTTTGCGGCCTCACGCATGGTAACCCCACGGGTGCCACCTTACCTGGCCCGGGACCGTTTGCGCATTTTGGCACACGTATATGACAATGTCGCTAGCATCCATATGACAGAGAACCCGGGCCGACATGGCTAGTTATAAACCAAAAGTGGCACTAAATTACAGAGACAGGCATCCATGACCCAGCAACGAACGTGTCGGTCATCAACGTATGAACCCACGTCGTAGCAAGCTACATGGACTTAAAGGAACAACGCGTGACATTTCCCCTAAGGGACAGACACAGGAACGAAGAAGGACACATGCCGGCCAGCCTACGTGTTCCGGGCAGTAGCAAGCTACCAAGGCTCATTGGAATCACTAGGAGGCATTTCCCTGTAAGATAGGCTACCAAAGGAAAACAACTAGGTGTCGGATCCCACACATACCAAGCATTTCAATCATACACGCAATATGCTCAATATGTGCAAATACAACATTGCATCACAACAGAACTCTATGACTCAAAGTACTTTATTTAAAAGGCTCCAAGAGCCATACATAACATATTCATACAGGTAGGGGTCACATGACCCAACACTCAAGTCATACAGTCATACAAGAACAAGCGGAAGCTACATGTCTGAGTACAGACAACTTAGAAAATAAAACAGGCTTGGTGTAGCCTGACTATCTACAAGGCCCTTCACAAGCTCCAGATCTCCGTCTGGGTGTCAAGCTACTCGTCGACGTCAACGTCTAAGTAGAACCCATCAGCAGGGGCAGGGTTCTCCTCTGCAACAGTTATTAAGCAAACATGAGTACAAAGGTACTCAGCAAGTCTTACCACAGAACCTATCATACATGCAACATTATCAAAAGGGGGTAGTGGAGTTTATAGCAGAATGCCAGCTTTGACCTTGGCTAACCTATACTACAACTCTCAACGGATTGCAAGATGTTATTACGAACACGAGTCCTCTAATCACCACATCAATACACCACCGAGGATCCTCTTCCGTCATCCTATGGAAGGGCCATCCACGGCACTCACGCTTATCTTGAGGCTTTTAGTAGTAACCATCAACTTGTCTATGAACTGTAAGAGTAACCAAGTAGTTCGTACCGCGAACAACGGCTATTCGAATAGTTTGATAACCCTGCAGGGGTGTACCTCTTCACACACGCTTCCACCACTTATCGCCGTTTACTCAGTGTGTACTCGGCAACCTTCAAGCGGAAGCCCAGCGAGGGTGTCGGCCACGACCTGACTAACTACTCAAGTCTCTCGTCCAGGTTTATCGCCTATTTGGGTTCCATCCGTGGGGAGATCCGGCCGGGGTGTCGCTCGCGGCCCCAAACGATGTGTACAGGGTTCCTGAGTCACCAAACGGGCAACCGGTACACCGTGCCACGTACCTGTCGCATCACAACCCACCCCGAGGGTCAGCGTTGTGCACGACCTCCAGTAAGCTATAAACACCAGAAACTAGTTGCAATTCCTGGACAGAGATCAAGGGTAATTAATAAGCCGAGAGGGTCAATTAAGGATCCCAATGCGTGGTAGTAGCTGTAACTTGAACCACACATACAGATCTCGGGTCCTATGGACGATTCCAATGAAACAACCCACCATGTACTCCTACATGGCCTTTCATCGATACCTTTACCAAGCGTATTCCACACTTCCTTCTCTTTATCGGTAAGATCATTTCACTCTGATCCATCACCCAGATGAATCAGACCAGACACAACTCTAAGCATAGCAGGCAACATAAACAAATAGCATGGTGGATCACACATCACATGGCTCAATCAACTCCTACACATGCTAGTGGATTTCAACTATTTACTGTGGCAATGACAGGTCATGCAAGGGAATAGGGTTCAACTACCGCAGCAAGTAGCAGTTCACGCGCTGTTGCCTTAATGCAGTAAAAGAGAGCAGGAGCGAGAAGATTGGGTTTGTATCGGAATGATCAATGATTGCTTGCCTGACAAGGTAGTTGTCAGGTACTACTCTTCAACTGGATACGTTGCAGTATCCTCGGGAGCAGGACCTAACACAGGGAATACCGACGATACAATCATTAACAAACAAATGCAACAATATGATGCATGCTCATGACATGGCAAGATGCATGTGTGTTGGCTAATGTAACTAGAACCAGAAGGGTTTGAACCTATTTGAATCAAGGATTCAAATTGAAGTTCAAACTATTATTTAAATAAGAGCATTATCATGTTTTTGATATAAACAGCAAGTTAGCTTGTTCAAACATGCATGAAACCAGTGCCATTAGAAAGATTCGATTTTTCTGATCATTTTTCATATATAAATCTTTTCCATCTGAGCTATGGTTGATTTTATATGATTTTTAGAAGTTTTGGGTATTTTCTGGAATTTCCTGAATTATTTTAAATCTAAAAATCCCAGAAAAACCTTTACTGCGTCAGCATGACATCATGCTGACGTCAGGCAGTCAACAGGAGCTAGTCCAAGTCAAACATGACATGTGGGCCCTTCATGTCAGTGTCACAGCTAATTAACTGAGTTAATTAGAGTTAATCTAAAACTAATTAGCTGTTAGTGCGGCCTGGGCCCACGAGTCAGTGACTAAACTAATTAACTAAATAAATTAACAAAAACTTAATTAAACTAACTAATTAGTAGAAGGTGGCCCACACGTCAGTGACCCAGGGGTAGTCAACCCCCTGGTCAAACAGGTCAAACCCGTCGGCGACGTGACGTCGGCGAGGCCAAGTGCGGCGGCGTGCTTCGGAAAACGTCTGTGTTGCACGGTTCGAGCTGTGGCCAGGCGCGTTGGAGAGCTCCTGCTCTTGCGCGTCGGATGGTGGTGGTCGCCGGACCTGGGGTGGCCGGAGACGACGGCAACAAGCTCGACGGCGGCGAGGTACTCCGGCGATCCGAAGAAGGGGACGACGGCGTGGGGTCGTTGCAGGGCTTCCGGTGGCTCGTGGCTCAGCGAGGAGGAAGAGGACGACGCGGCGGATCCTCTGAACACACTCACGGGGCGAGGGGGGTGGCTCTGAGTGCGGCTACGGCGAGCGGCGGCGACGGCGGCTCGGTGATGGAGAAGAAAGAGCCAGGGGAGGGCGAAGGAGACGAGGGGGAGAAGTGAGAGCGGTCGGGGCAGCTGCGTGTCGACTCGTGGAGTCATCCAGGCCATCGGGGAGGCAGGCAAGCAGCCTGGAGGTGGCCGGGCGCGTGCCGGCGCGCGGCGGCCACGCGCGCGTCCTTCTGGCGCGAGGAGGAAGACGACAGGAGGAGGGCTGGTGGGCTGGGCCGGCTTGCTACAGGGCTGGGCCGAGGTAAGTACTTCTTCCTATTTTCCTTTTCCTATTTTCTGTTCTGTTACATTTCTTTTGCAGCTTTGTTCAATTAATAAAAATGCCTAAACATTTTTATAACTCATGACACTTGTCATACCTACTGTATATAATATGAACAGTAGGAAACATTATAGTTCATGATTATTTGAGCATTTAAAATATTTAAAAGTATTTAAATGCCCAAATTCAAATACCATATGATTTAATCCAAAACCCTAGAGTGTCCTAGAAAATTGTGCACCATTTTTGGCAGAGGTTTAAGACCAAGGCAGAAATGATGAACATTTTGAAGGGCATTTTGGGTACATTGGAAAATATTTTATCAAACCCTAGTTGTTAGGGGAGGGGTGCTGGGGTTTCTATTAATCCCATTTCAAGTTTATTTGAAAGTAAACATGATGCACACTCTAATCAGGTCCTAATGCAAGTGCTAGCTAGGGATGTGACATACCCGTAAGGCGTGACTGTCAGGCCCTGCCCGACAGCCACCCTTTTGTACACGCCTTGCCTCCGTTGCATGTAATCCCTTGTACAATGCCAGGCGCAGACCCTGAGCAATAGAGGAATAAATGAAGCGTTGAGAGGGCCCCCCCCCCAACAAGTTCCAGACATGCACAAGCATATCATGAGCATCTCATGTTCATGTAGATAAGATTGCATTTGGCATCATTTCAACTGCATAAACCATAGGTTCCTGCCGTGGACTTGGTTCCCCAAGAGGAGATGAGAAGAGAAGCCAACATCGCAACCTCCAGCAAGCCAAGTAGATAAGTTTTCTCCTTTATCCATACATGTTCTGTAAGGACTTGTGCATAGGAAAACCCCGCTGCCTTTCAAAACTTAGATGCTCTCATCCTTTGAACCGAACGCTACTTCGGTCAGGATGGTCGCAGTGGCCTTTGATGGGGAAGGATTGGCGGGGGGCTAGTCCCTCTTCATGTCTTATGCCCGGCAAGCCTAGCTCCGTGGCAACAAGACCGAGGGTACCGGCAAGGTAGCCTGTCGGGAGAAACTTGTTTACTTGGAAGTATAGAGGCATCCCACCTCTGCATGGACACATTACATGCACGAGTCCTCGACAAGGTTTATCTTTTCTATTAATAAGCTGACCAACAAGTATAAATCTTATAGAACATTAGCATGGATAAAAGAGATTACATTTATTTGAATTAAAGTTTGGCAAGTACCTACACGTTTAAGATTGAAAAAAGATAAGTGCCCCATAATGCCCTTTGTCGTTCCTCTCCTCCTAGGCACTCTAGCAGGAGGTGAAGAGGGCAGAAAGGGGGGGCGGATAGAAGCCCAGCCTGACCCCATAGGGCTCTAGGAGAGGAAGCCTGACCAGGGGCCGGAGGGCACACACGAAGGTGATGGCGAAGAGGTCGGCGGGAACGGACTGCCAAACACCACCACCAAGGCCAGTAGGACATGGCGGGGCTGGCAGAGCTATAGCCCGCGAGAAAGCCTGCCAGGGTCCAGCTAGAAGACTATTGGAGGAGCCAGAGAGGGTGGGCACCACAATCGCCTAGGCATCCAACTCCCCGGCAAGTGTCTCGCCGGGGGAGGAGTGCAGGTGGATATAGTGGTGTTGCAGCCTGACAATGATGGGGCGACCAGCACTCAGCCGGAGTCAGAGTCATCGCCCTCCTGGTCGATACCGTCATCATCACCGTCACCATCCTCCTCGTCATTGTCTCTCGACGAGGAGCTTTCGTCATCGGTCGATCTATCCACACAACACCCTAAGCGAGCACCCGAGCTCCCAAAGACCTTGACGGAAAGGAAACCGTCCTCCATTAACTTGAAATGGAGGACGTGCCCTTCCAACAAGCTATGGGCACGAGCAAAGGCCTTCCAGCCTCGATGGAAGTACATGACGTGAGGAGTTGGGAAGTCTACGTCCACCCGTATGCTGCCATTCCCACAACCCCTCATGTGCAACCTCAACGATCGTGCCTGTTCGAGCTCCATCGCCCTCGCAAATGGAGTAGGGAGGCTGATGCGGCCGCGCGGAGGCTTGTATATCCTGATGATAAATTACAATGGCTGGTCCCCGACATGCCCTTCCATTAGGGGAGGGGCGACCGGCGGAGGCGTGATCGGAGCGCCAGCTCGTCCCCCTCGACCCCGAGGGCCACGACGAGCATGACCTCGCCCCTACTACCTCCTCTCCAATCGGGATCCACCCTCACACCATCAGAGGAAGGAGGGAGGTGCCATCGAGCAGAAGTTCTCGTCGCCACTGGAGCAAGGCCGAAACCTCGGCCCCTTGCCATGGTGGGTGAAAACTGATGCGAAGATAAGAAGAAGTGAAAGGTGTGGGAGAACACCTTACCCCTCGCCCCTTTTATAGGCGGGCGAAGCAAGGAGGGGCGAAATTCTCACATAGGGACAGCCACCTCGTTCGGCTAATCGGGCTTCCCTCCCGCCATTAACGGCTCGGGAAATCAAGGCCGACCCTCTGCGCCAATCTACAACGCCTGACTCCCTGGTACTACACTCACTTCCGCGCCCTCTGCAACCGCCACTAACCCTGCGCAATGCACGCGGGACACGTGGCGAAAGCTTTTGGAGCAGGAAGGATAGTGGGGTGGAAGTTACCGCCCCGTGAACATGGGGAGCAGACGCTCCATGGATGATGGCCCATTATCCCCAATATGATCGGCATTACGCAACACGCGAGGATGCGGAAACTGGCCCAAGCTCAAGTTAATGAAGAAGCAAAGAAAATCCCAAGGGAGGCAAGCCGCTCCTGCACCTTTGCCTGTGCACTGGTTAGAGCCTAACCGACGATGCCCAGCGGCACCATCATGCCAGGCTCAGGGGCTCGTGTCGGTGCAACAAACCCTGGGTCTGTTGCCTCAAACTGTGCACAGGCTCAAGAGCAAGTTTACAACACCAAGATCAGTTCAAGGCTCGAAGGGGTCAGCTCTTTGAGGAATCAGAGAGCTGGTCGAGGAGATCAAGACAACCAAGACCAAGCAAACAAGCAAGATATCACCGAAAGAAGATCCTTCCTTGCCGAGTGTGCAAGCCTGGTGGGGTTAGATCGCCTCCAAAGCAAGCCTCCAACGACGCCCCGGCAGGCCTGCCGGGGCTTACGGAGGCCAACGACCACCTCACAATGACGCCCATCATCAACTAGTGCGGTGTCAAGCTCCTAAGTGGTTCAGTGGCAACCTCTTGCCATATGGGGGCCACTTCCTACAGAAAGGACCTCCAAATGACACCCGTCCTGAGACTTGTCAAGCAAGCAAGCGCGAAACTGGCAAAATAGACCGGCAGGGCCTGCCGGGCGAGCCGTGATGTGACACTGAGCAGCGCATTTAATGCGCTCTGTCGGCCTGCAGAATTATGTATGATAGCACTGTTTTCTGTCTAATCAGCATAGAAAGACGGATTTCCCACAGTGGTGACCCCTTAATCTATAAAAGGAGGCTCGTGGCAACCGTAGAAAGGATTTGACCATTCGAACCCTCTCATACTCATACGTGCGCGACCACTCTCACCCCGAGGCAACCTTCCTGGGCAAGAGCATCGTGCTCTTTTACACCATTCCACCATCAATCCACGAAAGCAGGAGTAGGATTTTACACCTCACAGCGGCCCGAGCCTGGGTAAAAACCGCACGTGTGATATCTGCCGTGCAGCGCTATGCTTTTCGCTCTTTGAGCAATGTGCCCATCCCCCCGCCAAACCAAAAGGGACTCCTATCCCATAGGTGGCCGTGGTTTTCCCACGACAATAACTGAGGGAAATTCTTATCTGTACTGTACTACATCATCCTATACTCTTCGAGGAAATCCCAACACAGATCACAAGTAGTAGGAAGAATTTCTACCGCCGTTGCCTGTGAGACCTCCCCAACATCTATCAAGTACCTACGCATAAACTTTCATCTCCTTGCATTTAAATTATTTGGTATTTGCCTCTCTTTTTATCTCCCCCACTTCTAAAACAATTTACAAAAACACAAAAGTATTTTTGTTTGCTTGTTTGCTATCTTTACGTGTGTTTCCATGTGCCATATGTCTGCTTGCATCTTTGCTTTCTAAAGCTGTGTTGATATGGATACCCCTCCACTTGCTAATCTTTTCAAAAGATCCAACTATGATGAACCAATTGCTAGTGATTTGAGTGCACTTGATTATCTCTATGAAGTTTTCCTTGAAAATCATGAACCTGAAAGTTGTGATGAAGTGTTAGAAGAAGAAATTTACAAAGTGATGCATGATAGCTCCTTGAATGAAAAGCAAGATTGCAATGGTGTTATTATAAATTCTATTCATTTGAATTGTTTTAATGATATGCAAACCTACGAGCTTGGGGATGGTAATTTTGTAATTGCCGCTACTTATTGCAATGATCATTATTGGGGTGATGCTTCTTCTGATCTTGAAAATTTATTTAAGCCTCATGATGAATATGTTATTGATAATAATGTTTGCAATAATATTGAAAGTGGGTTTGGAAGAGTGTCAACTTTAGGTAAAAATAATCCCACATATTTGGAGAGTGTTCAATCTTATGATTTTTGTCGGTGTATTTGGATCGACACCTATGGGATCACAAGAATCCCTACTACGATTGCGGGGCGCGGGGTTGAGAGAAGAGCGGATCTAACAGTCAGGACACAGTTCCTTTACCCAGGTTCAGGCCGCAAAGATGCGTAAAACTCTACTCCTGCTTTGGTGGATTATATGTTGGTGTTCTTCAGCTAGTGAGGAGCTCCGAGAGAGTCGTGAGGAGTTCTAAAAAGCCGTATCCTTCTCCTGGTCGCCTCGGGCCTCCTTTTATAGGAAAAAGGGCTTGCCTTAGTGGCACATATGAGGTGGAAAGGGTACAGTGATGCGAGGTTATCCCTCGCATTACAGGACAAGGTGCATTTAATGCGCCCAGCTTAGGTGTCCTTGCTTTATCGGGGACGGGGGGGAGACGTCCGTCTTGTGCGTCGCCGCCCCTCCTCGTGTTGACACGCGCCCTGGCCAGCAGTGCCCGAGGCGCCATGTAGGTAGATAGGCAGCTGAGGTGGCGCAACGGTGGGTCCCCATGAAGATCCGTGGGTTGCCATGCAGGAGCCCGTCCAGCTGGTCGGGTCAGTGGAAACCCAGTTGGTGTGGGCCTGACGGTGGTCCCACGGGCGTCGTTGGCAAGGGCCTTGCCGGGGTTCCGGCAAGGGTCCCACCGTGGCGCCTGCAGTCATCCCCGGCAAGGTGCTTGCCGGGGGCCTTGTGGTTCTCCTTGGCTGGAATCCCGCCAAGGGTCGTCGTCTTCTTAACTTGCATCTGATCTTGAATGTCTTCACAAAGATCTGCATGCCACCACGGGGATATCTTCCGAATCCTCCCCCCATGGAGGCGGTGGACTCAAGGGTGATTCGCTCCGTAGGCGCGGGGCAGGCTGCCGCGGCAAGGGTCTTGCCGAGGCAGCCAGTGCTGGCCCCGGCAAGGATCTTGCCGGGGAGGGCCGCTTCGTCCCTTTGCTCTCTGTGGTCTTATTCTTGGCGTCGCTCCAGTCTCCATCGAGCTTCGGTCATGCCCCGGCTCGCCTCCCTCGCCATGCTTGGTGTGGTGGCGCTGTGGCTCAGACTGCCCGTGCAAAGTCATAGGGGTACAAAAAGTGTACCCCTCTTTTTGTACACCGACAGGAGCCCCCGGGCCTGGGCCACACATAAGCGCGACACGTTGTTGGGCCAGGCCCAGAACGGTGCGCGGGCAGGCGGGGTGGGTTTCACCGTGGTAAAACTTCCGCGCGCTGCGCCTCCCACGACCCGCACGCGCGGCGCGGGGTGGAGGGGCATGCGTGACGTGGGCGGCATGCGTGGGGCGGTTTCCGCATGCATGCGTCACGTCTAGTAAACGCGAAAGGAGGCGGCCCGCGTTTTCCCCATAAACGGGGGGGGGAGCATGGAGGCGCGGCCCGCTTACTGGACGGGGCCGAGGCGCGGTCGTTTAGGCGTCCACTCCCCATGATCACGGGGTGGGGAGAGGTCACCTCACCCGTCCTTTCGGTCCTGCACGTTCGCCACGTGCCTGCCATGCGTTCGAGGTGGCGAGCGGTGGAGGTGGGAAACCGAGCCGCCGCTGGTTGGGGCGGCGGGTCGGTCCCGGCCCCCCTCGCCTTCTGTGTCTTGATTGGCCGAGCGGGGCGGTCGAGCTCTAGCCCCGCCCCTTTATAAAGGGCGGAGGGAGGGGACGGCGCCCCGCACTCCTCCATCTTCTTGCTCCTTAAACTTCTGCTCCTCTCTTCTGTCCGCCATGAAGGGAGAAAACCTCGGCTCCTCAACGGTGGCGGCAAGGTTCGCTGCTCGACAACGTGTCCCCCTTCTCCTGCACCTGCGGTGGCCGAACTGGCCACGAGGGGAAGAGGGAGGGGGCGGGGTCGTGGGCGAGGTCGGGGTGCTCGGGGAAGAGGAGGGCGGGGCCGCCCGCCGGCCTCGCCCCTGCCAGCAGCTCCTCCTCGAGTGGAAGGTCATGTTGGAGATGACCCCTGTGAGTTCTTCATTAGGATGCGGGGGTCGTCGCGCCGTCTCCTTCGTCTCCCGACTCCATTTGCGCGGGAGATGGAGGTGAATCCGCCGGAGTCCCTGCGGCTGCACATGAGGGGTTGTGGGATCAGTGGTCCGCGGGCCCGCGTCGAATTCCCTACCCCTCATGTGATGTATCTTCGCCAAGGGTGGAAGAGGTTCGCTTGCATCCACAGCCTGACGGATGGGCTCACCCTCCACTTCAAGTTGACGGAGGACGGCCACCTCTCCGTCAAGGTCTTCGGGCACCTCGGGACTCGCGCGAGGTGCTGCATGGAGAGCTCCTCTGATGACGAAGACTCCTCCTCAAACGAGGGTGACGAGGAGGACAGCGACAGCGACGACGAGGGCGGTGGACGGCAGGATGACGGGTCCGACTAGGTGTCGGGCGCCGCTCCTGGTGGCACCGGCGACCCCATCATCCGCGTCGCTGGCTCCTTGAATTTCTCGGGGCCGTCTCCTTAGCGGCTGGCGTAGGGAGGCTGCGGAAGAGGAAGAGGAAGAAGGCGGGCGGCAATGTCATCATGTCGGAGTACGCGGGCACCGACGCCTTCGTCGCGTACTGACGTCCTGCCGCCTCGTCTTCGAGCTCTGCCTCCGGCGCCGTCATCACCGTCCAGCCCTTGGGAGGCCGCCGAGATGCCTTCTCGGTGTCTTCTGCCACCCGTAGCTCGCCTAGGCGCCCCTTTTGCCCTTCTCGCCTCCTTGACCTACCTACTGAGGAGAGGGACAAGAAAGGCATTACGGGCATCTTATCTCTTTTTAGTCTGTAAGCCTTCGGGCATCTGTTAAGTTTAAAACTTGTAATCCCCTTATTCATGTTTTTCATTCCCTATGGACTGTACCTGAATGGAATGTTTTTATTGAAAAAGGAATGTTTGCCGGGTCATTTGTTCATAGGTAAAAACCCACAACAGGGAATAAATCCCTGATATCCTTAAGATAAACATTTTCTCGCCCGGCAACAGGCCCTGCCATTTCCCTACTTCGCTCGACCTTTCTCACGCCCTTGGTGGAGGCAGGGATGAAGCGGGCTCAGGCTCCTCGTTTTATCCTTCTGCTGCCGCGACTACGACCAAACCTAGTCCCAGGAACGAGCCTTAGGGCCTAGAGTTATGGGAGCACAGTAGCTTAAGGAAAAGAACGAGGTTTCACATACCTCAGTCCATAATGGAATGCATGATAAGGGATAAAGGACTTATCTGAAGCTGCAGCCCCCAGCAACCCTGGTCTACCGTGGGCGAATTCTTGCCCTTGCAGCCTCCGGCAACACTGGCTTGCCGGGGCCTAGGCACTGGTCTGTTCTTCTTTCCTTCCTCCAAGTGGCTTCGGCAAGGATGTCTGCGCGTCCTGTGAACCAAGGAAGACAGAGGAAAGACAAAGACTCGACCTCCAAGCTAGGGGTTAGCCGCTGCTAAGCACTATCAACCCTAACCAAGAACGAGACTCGACTCAGCATGCATGCTATAACTTAGGGCACCAGCGCTTCATTTATTTATGCTCAGGGTCTGCGCTTGGCTTTGTACAAAGGGTTACATGCCTTGCCGGCAAGGCCTGTACAAAAGGATGGCTTGCTGGGGGGCCTGGCAAGCCGCGCCTTATGGCTAAAACTTGCGAAGATGCTCGATGTTCCAGGAATTACTCACCGGAACGGCATCCTCGGTCTCCAGGCGGACAGCGCCAGGCCTGGTGACTCGTATTACCCGATAAGGGCCTTCCCACTTTAGCGTCAACTTGTTTGTATTCCTGGCCAATTGAACGCGCCGGAGAACAAGGTCGCTTTCCTCAAAGCTTCGGGCATGAACCTTGCGGCTATGGTAGCGGCACAAGGCTTGCTGGTAGCACGCTGCTTTCACAGCCGCCCGAAGACGATCTTCCTCAAGGAGCACTGCATCGTCTTGTCGCAATTGCTCTTGCTCAAGCTCATCATAAGCGATCACTCGAGGTGACCCGTATATGAGTTCCGTGGGGATAACTGCTTCTGCCCCGTATATCAGGGCAAAGGGCATCTGGCCGGTGGCTCGATTTGGTGTCGTCCTGATCGACCAAAGAACTGCCGGCAATTCATCAATCCAGCGCCTCCCGCTCTTGTGCAGCCTGTCAAAGGTCTTTGTCCTTAGTCCTCGCAGCACTTCAGCATTTGCCCTCTCAGCTTGACCATTGCTTCGGGGGTGAGCAACGGAAGCGAAACAGACCTTGCAGCCGAGGTCTTGGGTATATTGCATGAAGGTGCGGCTTGTAAACTGCATGCCGTTGTCGGTGATGATCCTGTTGGGTACACCAAAACGGCACACTAGTCCCTTGAAGAACTTGACGACTGACTGAGTTGTGACCTTCCTTACTGCCTCCACTTCTGGCCACATTGTGAACTTGTTGATTGCAACGTACAAGTACTCAAAGCCCCCGACGGCGCGGGGGAAAGGGCCTAGTATGTCGAGACACTAGACCGAGAAGGGCCAGGAGAGAGGAATGGTTTGAAGGGCTTGAACTGGTTGATGAAGTTTCTTTGAATGGAATTGGCACGCTTCACACCTGGTGACCAGCGCTGCCGCATCCTGGAGGGCAGTGGACCAGAAGAAGCCTTGCCGGAATGCCTTGCCGGCAAGGGCTCTCGACCCTATGTGGGATCCACATATGCCTCCATGTATCTCCGCCAACAGCTCCAGTCCTTCCTCTCGAGGGATGCACTTCAATTTCACACTGTTCGATCTCCTTCTATACAGGACGTCATCGACGAACTGGTACATGGCAGACCGACGGGCTACTTTCTCCACTTCTTCCTGCTCCTCAGGAAGTTCCCCAGCCTGAAGGAATCGGACGGTATGCTGCGCCCACGCTGGAGCCTGGGGCTCGACGACGAGGACTAAAGGCATTTCCTCTACCAAGGGGGTGGCCATCTCGACGACAAAGGCTTGACACTCCGCCAGAGTTAGCCCTCCGGTGGCGGGCTCAGTGTCCCCGGCAACTTCAGTGCCGGCGGCTCCTGGGAGCTCGGCGGAAAAGTATTTGTCGGGCCCTGACTTCCTCCTCTTGTTCTGCTCTGTTGATGGATCAACGGATGGCTGAGAAAGCTGAAGCACAAAGGTACCTGGTTCCACAGGTAGCTTGAGGGCAGCGCGCTTTGACAGGTAATCGGCGATGTCGTTCTCCGCTCGGGGAACGTGCTCCGCCTATATACCGTCAAAGCGCTCTTCCAACTTTCTCACTTCATCGACGTAGGCCTTCATCAACGGGCTCTGGTAATCCTTGTTGACTTGTTTGACGACAAGCTGCGAGTCGCCCCTGACAATGAGCTTCTTGATTCCAAGGTCCGCCGCGATCCTAAGACCAGCAAGCAGCCCCTCGTACTCGGCAGTGTTGTTCATTGATACCTCCCTAGGGAAGTGCATATGGGCCACGTACTTGAGGTGCTCTCCAGTGGGCGCGACCAGTAGTATGCCAGCCCCGGCGCCCTGTAAGGAGAAAGCCACATCAAAGTACATGATCCAGTTGCAACTCGCCCCTTTGCCGGGGAGAGCAGTTTCCTGGACTTCTTCATCAGGCGTTGCGGTCCATTCTGCGACGAACTCTGCGAGGACTCGGCTCTGAATTGTCGAGGTACTTTCAAACTTGAGGCCAAAGCTGGACAGCTCCAGTGCCCACTCTACAATCCTTCCCGTCGCGTCTGGATTGTGCAATATCCGTTGCAGAGGGAGGCGAGTGACGACAGTGATCTCGTGCGCCTGGAAGTAGTGACGCAGCTTCCTCGAGGCCATAAGAAGGCCGAAGAGCAATTTATGCACACCGTAGTACCTTGATCTAGCCCCCTGCAAGAGGGAGCTAACAAAGTAGACCGGGTGCTGCATCATATTCTTTTTCGGCTGCACTCCAACCGACTGTGTTGCTTCTGCGCCAGTGGCACCAGGCTCTGTTGCTGCTATCGCCACATCATCAATTTCTCTCTGCACCACTAGTGCGGCGCTGACCAACTGGTTTGTTGCCGCTAAGTATAGCAGCAACGGTTCTTGTGGTCTAGGCGCAACCAGTATTGGCGTGGAGTAAAGATACCTCTTCAGATCTTGTAATGCCACCTCGGCTTCCGGCGTCCCCTCCATTGGGCCCGCCTTTTTCAAGACCTTGAAAAAGGGGAGGGCGCGCTTGGCAGACTTGGAAATGAATCTGCTCATGGCGGCAATGCAGCCAGCAAGCCGACGCACATCCTTGACCCGTTTGGGTGCTTCAATCTGCTCTATAGCTTTGATCTTGTCCGGATTGGCTTCTATCCCACGCTACGACACAAAGAACCCGAGAAGCTTGCCAGACGGAACGCCGAAGACACACTTCTCAGGGTTCAGCTTGAGGTTGATCTTGCGCAGGTTCACAAATGTTACTTGTAAATCCGGTACAAGGGTTGCCTTGTTCTTGGTTTTGACCACTATATCATCCATATAAGCCTCCATATTTCTATGGAGCTGGGGTTCAAAACCAATCTGGACTGCCTGCAAACGTTGAGCCAGCACTCTTCAACCCGTAAGGCATTTGTACGAAACAGTGCGTACCACATGGGGTGATGAATGCTGTCTTCTCTTCGTCTTCTCTTGCCATGAAGATCTGGTGGTAGCCGGAGTAGGCATCGAGGAATGACAGCAGGTCACACCCTGCCGTGGAGTCAACAATCTGGTCTATGCGCGGCAACGGGAAGGGGTCCTTGGGACAAGCTTTATTGATATCTGTGTAATCAATACACAGCCTCCACTTCCCATTTGCCTTGCGCACTACCACTGGATTGGCCAACCACGTTGGGTGGAGCACTCCTCTCACCAAACCCGCAGCTTCCAGTTTCCGGATCTCCTCGGTGATGAACTCTTGCCGTTCCAAAGCTTGCTTCCTGACCTTCTGCTTGACGGGCCACGCATGAGGACAGACAGCAAGGTGGTGCTCAATCACTTCCCTGGGAACACCGGGGATGTCGGATGCTTACTAGGCAAACACGTCAACATTCGCCCGCAGGAAGGTGACGAGCACGTCTTCCTATTTTTTGTCAAGGGCGGAGCTTATGGTAAAAGCCCCTCCCGTGCCGTCCTCCTTGACATGAACCTTCTTGGTTCCTGGCGGCGTGGCCCTGGATCTCTTGTTTCCGCCGGTGGAGCCCTCTGGCACGTCCTCGACGGGAACGCGACACTTCGAAGAGGTGCGCTTGCCGGAGTGGGTGTCTGAGGTCTCGCCGGTCTTCTTCTTTCCGGCGGAGCTCTCAGGCACGTCCTCGACGGGAGTACAGCACTCCGAAGAGGTGCGCTTGCCGGAGTGAGCGCCCGAGGTCTCGCCGGTCTTCTTCTTCTTCCCTCCCGGGGCTCCAGTGATAGGAGCAGGTGCCCCCATAGCGGCAGTTGCTGCAACTGCTTGCTGGTACAATTGGTCGGCACAAATCAGCGCATCTTTCTTATCGGAGGGGATGGTGATGATCGTCACGGGCCCTGGCATCTTCAGGGTGTTGTAGGCATAGTGTGATGCTGCCATGAACTTGGCCAGTGCTGCGTGGCCAAGGATCCCGTTGTAAGGTAGGGGGATCTTGGCAACATCGAACATGATCCTCTCTGTCCTGTAGTTCAGATCACTTCCAAAAGTCACGGGCAGCGTGACTTTCCCCTTCGGTTGACTCCTCCCTGGGCTGACCCCCTGAAACATGCCCGTCTCCTCGAGGTCTCCATCAGGAACTTGCAGCTTCTCGATCACGGTGGGCGAAAGTAGGTTTAGACCGGCCCCGCCATCGACTAGCATCTTTGTCACCTTGAGGTTGCGTATTGTTGGTGAAACCAACAACGGCAAGCACCCGACCGCAGTAGTGCGATCAGGGTGATCCTCGGCGTCAAAGATGATAGGTGTGATGGACCATTTCAGTGGCTTTTGGGCACCGGACGATGGCTATGCCGCAATAATCTCACGTGCCCACTGTTTAAGCTGGCGATGAGAAGTATGCAGCGAGGCGCCACTGTCGACGCGCATGGCATCCGTAGCCTTCTGAAACTCTTGGCCGCCAGACTCGTCGTCCTCTTCGTGATCGTCGTATTTAGGTCTTCTGTCGCGGCCCCGGGCGGGCCTTTCCTACTGTTTCTCCTTGCCGCGATGGCTTGCTTGGCCGTCACACTTCTTGCCGGATCCCTCAGCGCCGTCTTGGCCCTTCTCCTTTTCCTGCCTCTCGTATTCAGCCCTTTGCTTCTCAGCAAGGAGCTCAACCTGGTGGCAGTCCTGGAGATCATGGCCCTTGGTGCGATGGATCTTGCAGTATCGCTTGCCGAAGTTTCCTGGCTTCTCGGCAGCCGCCAAGGCCCGGCAGGCGACACACCCGGCAATTTCTTTGCCAGGGTCACCCGCCTTCGTTTTCTTGGCGGAGCCGGTGTCATCAGATCCCTCGACGGCAAGCACGGCCTTCCCCTTGCGCTTCCTGTTACGGTTCCGGCCCTTCTTCACTGGAGCGGCAGTATCCTCGTCTGAGGAGTCGGTTTCCGCACCGACGCTTTCGCCAGGGTACTTCCTTCCCTCTTCAGCCCGGGCACATCTGTCGGCAAGAACGTAGAGTTCCGCCACATCCTTCACCTTGGTCATCGCCAGTTCTTCGCGCATCTTGCGGTTGCGCATGTTCTGGTGGAACGCGCTGATGATGGCGGCAGGGTGAACATCGGGGATATTGTACTATACCCGGCTTAATCTCTGTATGTACTTGCGCAGAGTCTCGCCTTCCTTCTGGGGTATGACATGCAGGTCACTCGCTTGGCCATGGGATTGGTGGCCTCCGGTAAAGGCGCCAACAAACTCATGGCACAAGTCGGACCAGGAGGAAATAGAGTCTACTGGCAAGTGCATCAACCATGACATGGCGTTAGGTTTAAGAGCCAACGGAAAGTAATTCGCAAGCACCTTATCGTCGCGGGCCCCGGCAGCTTGCATCGCGATGGTGTAGATGCTGATGAACTCCGACGGGTGGGTCTTGCCGTTGTACTTCTCGCCAACGTCAGGTTTGAAGGTGCGGTGAGAGGGCCACTGGAACTGGCGCAGCTCATGGGTGAAAGCTGGACAGCCTACATCGTAGGGTAGACCTCCAGGGCTTTCCGGTGCTGGGTGGTCTGCAGCAGGCCCTGCTCACCTGTCTGACTGGTGGCACGTTCCGCGCCGGCACTCGATGGTGGTTCGAGCGTCCTCATGAGCTCGCTCCTGAAGAACTTGACGCTGGTCGCCGCGGGTCCGTGGGTCGGACGACGCTATGCAGATGGCGTCGCCCGCGACGTCTCGACGGGTCGACGCGTCTTCACCAGTGCTTCGGCGGGCGGGCATGTCTTCTACGTCCCGGGAGTGGCGCTCGGGGCCCTTCCCATGGCGACGTCCGGGATCTTCGGGGTGACGATGCCGTCCGTCGCGCGCTACTTGAGAAGAGCGCGCTGTTGGCGCTGGCATGGGAGTTCTTGAGGCCCTTGCATCGCCTCCGGGTGATGCGGCCGCGACCCTGGAAGGCCCCGCGCCACCCGTGGAGGGTCGGGCTCCATCCTTGGAACTAGCGGTGTGTGGCCCGTCACCAGGCGCACAAACATCGCCACCTCCCAAACTCCGGCTGTCGGGATGGCGTTGGTGTTCGCGAGCAGCGCCCCGAGTCCTTTTCGTGACTGGTCCACTGCTCGCCCACGTCGGGACGAACTGTCCGGCTTCTGACTGGCCAACCGCCACCGTCGTCTTCTTCTTGGGCGCCATGATGATGCAGGAGCATCGAACTAACCGCTAAAGCCGATTCTCACAGGTGTGCCCCCTACCTGGCGCGCCAAAGATGTCGGTGTATTTGGATCGACACCTATGGGATCACAAGAATCCCTACTACGGTTGCAGGGCGCGGGGTTGAGAGAAGAGCGGATCTAACCGTCAGGACATGGTTCCTTTACCCAGGTTCGGGCCGCAAAGATGCGTAAAACCCTACTCCTGCTTTGGTGGATTATATGTTGGTGTTCTTCAGCTAGTGAGGAGCTCCGAGAGAGTCGTGAGGAGTTCTAAAAAGCCGAATCCTTCTCCTGGTCGCCTCGGGCCTCCTTTTATAGGAAAAAGGGGTTACCACAGTGGCACACAGGAGGTGGAAAGGGTATAGTGATGCGAGGTTATCCCTCGCATTACAGGACAAGGTGCATTTAATGCGCCCAGCTTAGGTGTCATTGCTTTATCGGGGACGGGGGGAGACGTCCGTCTTGTCTGTCGCCGCCCCTCCTCATGTTGACACGCGCCCTGGCCAGCAGTGCCCGAGGGGCCATGTAGGTAGACAGGCAGCTGAGGTGGCGCAACGGTGGGTCCCCACGAAGATCCGTGGGTTGCCACGCAGGAGCCCGTCCAGCTGGTTGGGTCGGTGGAAACCCAGTTGGTGTGGGCCTAACGGTGGTCCCGCGGGCGTCCTTGGCAAGGGCCTTGCCGGGGCTCTGGCAAGGGTCCCGTCGTGGCGCCTGCAGTCATCCTCGGCAAGGTGCTTGCCGGGGGCCTTGTGGTTCTCCTTGGCTGGAATCCCGCCAAGGGTCGTCGTCTTTTTAACTTGCATCTGATCTTGAATGTCTTCACAAAGATCTGCATGCCACCACGGGGATATCTCCCGAATCCTCGCCCCATGGGGGCGGTGGAGTCAAGGATGATTCGCTCCGTAGGCGCGGGGCGAGCTGCTGCAGCAAGGGTCTTGCCGGGGCTGCCAGTGCTAGCCTCGGCAAGGATCTTGCCGGGGAGGGCCGCTTCATCCCTTTGCTCTTTGTGGTCTTGTTCTTGGCGTCGCTCCAGTCTCCATCGAGCTTCGGTCTTGCCCCGGCTCGCCTCCCTCGCCATGCTTGGTGTGGTGGCGTCGTGGCTCAGACTGCCCGTGCACAGTCATAGGGGTACAAAAAGTGTACCCCTCTTTTTGTACACCGACATTTTTTCTATGAAAGTGGGTTTGAAGAGGTTATGACTTTAGTTGATGTTTATCTCACTATCTTGGAAGATTATAAGACATTTAAGCATGTGGATCATGAAGATAATATTTTATATGATAGTTATATTGTTGAATTTGATTATGATCTTACATGTAATTATTATGAGGGAGGAAAATATGATCGTATAATTTTTCATGTTACTAAATCACCTCTCCTTGTGTTGAAATTATTAATGCTTCATTTTTCCTATTTGCATATGCTAGATTTATGATGCTCTCTTTGTGCTTCAATTCTTGTCTTTTATGTGAGCCTCATAATATCCCAAGCCTATCTTAATGGCTATAAAGAAAGAGCTAGTTGGGAGGCAACCCAATATTTATATTTGAATTTGTTGTTTCTTTTCTATTTTCTAATAAGCACACAATCATGCCTATGTTTTGGATGTGTTTTGCGTTTTAATTAGTATGTGTGCCAAGCATTGCCTTCGGGATTATTTGGTTGATAGTTGATTTGATTCTATGCAGAAACAAAGACTTTCATGTGAAGTAGCAAAATTGTCTGCAATTGTTGGAGCGTGAAAAAATTCTGAATTTTTTACACGTAATTTATATACAAATTTCCCACGTTGTTATAATTTTTTGAGAATTTTCAGAGTTACAGAAGTATGACTATAAATTAAGTCTTTACACTATTTTGTTTTTGACAGATTCTGTTTTCATTGTGTTGTGTGCTTGTTTTGATAAATCTATGGATTGTTTCAGGGGCTATAAGCCATGGTGAAGTTAGAATACAATAGATATAATGCAATAATAAAATATGAACATTTGCAACAGTACTTAAAGTAAGGATTCGTTTTGTTATGCTAACAGATGTCACAAGGTTTTGATGAGTTTTGTGTGATTTAAGTTTTCAAGTTTCGGGTGAGATCATGATGGATGAAGGAATAAGGAGTGGCAAGAGCCTAAGCTTGGGGTTGCCGTACCCCAAGGTAATATTCAAGGACTCCCAAGTAACTAAGCTTGGGGATGCCCCGGAAGGCATCCCCTCTTTCTTCTAACGACCATCGGTAATTTTACTTGGAGCTATATTTTATTCGTCACATATCATGAGTTTTGCTTGGAGCGTCATGTATTATATGAATCTTTGCTTGTTTTGCTTTTCAGTTTGTCACAACCATCCTTCCTGGACAGGCCTATTTGATAGAGACATAAGTTTATTATGATTTGTTAGAATTTCTCCGTGTGCTTCACTTAATTTTTTTGAGCGAGGCAATTGCTCTAGTGCTTCACTTAAATATTCTTGGGCATAGTGGTGATTTAATTTTGAAGAAATATGCTCTCATGCTTCACTTAAATCTTTTTGAGAGTTAATATGACAGATTTTGAAGAAATGTTTGTGCTCTCATGCTTCACTTAATTCCTTTTGAGAGTTGATAGTAGTAATGGTAATTTGCACGAGATATGAATTTGGTCCCAAATTGATGGATATTCAAGAGGGATATAATAAAAACTTTCATATAGATCATTGGATACTATAAACTTGATTCCTTGCAATAGTATTGCGATATGGAGATAGTGATATGTGAGTCATGTTGGTGAGTAATTATTCTTTAGTAAGAATATTGGTGTTAAGGTTTGTGATTCCCTATGCAAGCACCACTACTACAATGAGGTGCTATATGATACGTCTCCAACGTATCTAATTTTTTTGATTGTTCCATGCCATTATATATTCTGTTTTGGATGTTTAATGGGCTTTATTATACACTTTTATATTATTTTTGGGACTAACCTACTAACCCAAGGCCTAGTGCAAATTGTTATTTTTTTGCCTATTTCAGTGTTTCGCAGAAAAGGGATATCAAACGGAGTCCAAACGGAGTGAAACCTTCGGGAGAGTTATTTTTAGAACCGTATCTACCCAGAAGACTTGGAGTACACGCGAGGGAACGAAGGAGGTGGCCACGAGGGTCCAGGGCGCGCCCCCTCCACCTGGGCGCGCCCCCACCCTCGTGGGCCCCCTCTGGCTCCCCCGATGCCCTCCTTCCTCCTATATATATCCACGTACCCTAAAAATATCGAGGCAACAGAGAAAACCCTAATTCCACCGCCGCAACCTTCTGTTCCCGTGAGATCCCATCTTGGGGCCTGTTCGGGAGGTCTGCAGGAGGGGGGATCTACCACGGAGTGCTTCTACATCAATGCCATAGCCTCACCAATGAGTTGTGAGTAGTTTACCACAGACCTTCGGGTCCATATTTATTAGCTAGATGGCTTCTTCTCTCTTTTTGGATCTCAATACAAAGTTCTCCTTGATCTTTGAGGAGATCTATTTGATGTAATCTTTTTGCGGTGTGCTTGTCAAGATCCGATGAATTGTGGGTTTATGATCAAGATTATCTACGAACAATATTTGATTCTTTTTGAAATCTTTTATGTATGATTATAATATCCTTGCAAGTCTCTTCGAATTATTGTTTTGGTTTGGCCTACTAGATCTATAGTTCTTGCAATGGGAGAAGTGCTTGGCTTTGGGTTCAATCTTGCGGTGTCCTTTCCCAATGACAGCAGGGGCAACAAGGCACGTATTGTATTGTTGCCATCGATGATACAAAGATGGGGTTTATATCATATTGCTTGAGTTTATCCCTCTACATCATGTCATCTTGCTTAAAGCATTACTCTGTTCTTATGAACTTAATACTCTAGATGCATGTTGGATAGCAGTCGATGTGTGGAGTAATAGTAGTAGATGCAGAATCGTTTCGGCCTACTTGTCACGGACGTGATGCCTATATATAATGATCATGCCTAGATATTCTCATAACTATGTGCTTTTCTATCAATTGCTCGACAGTAATTTGTTCACCCACCGTAGAATTCTGCTTTCATGAGAGAAGCCACTAGTGAAACCTATGGCCCCTATGTCTATCTTTATCATCTTACTTTACTTCAATTTCTACTGCCGTTGCTTATTTGCTTTATTTACTATCTGTTCTTATACCAAAAATATTATACTATCCTATCTATCAGATCTCACTTTCGTAAGTGACCGTAAAGGGATTGACAACCCCTTATCGCGTTGGCTACGAAGTTCTTATTTGTTTGTGCAGGTGTGAGGGACTCGCGCGTTGTCTCTTACTGGATTGATACCTTGCTTCTCAAAAACTGAGGGAAATACTTATGCTACTATGCTGCATCACCCTTTCCTCTTCGAGGGAATACAACGCAAGCTCGATAAGTAGCAAGAAGAATTTCTGGCGCCGTTGCCGGGGAGGCTTACGCAAAAGTCATATACCAAGTACCTATCACAAACCCTTATCCTTCGCATTACATTATTTGCCTCTCGTTTTCCTGTCCCCCACTTCACCCTTACCGTTTTATTTGCCCTTCTTTTTTCGTGGGTTTACCGTTCGCTTGCCTCTTGTTTGCGTGTGTGTTGGATTGCTTGCTTGTCACTATGACTTCCCCTATCAGTGTTGACCCTCACCTTAAGAGGTTGGAGGAGATTGAAGACAATGTTAGACATTTTATGTCTGTGCTATTTGAGCACAATGATTTCTTCAGAAACGAGCTTAAAGAACAAAAAATCTTTATGGAATACATGAATAAAGAACTTGATGATATGTCTAAGGAATTTTATGGTTTGAAATCTCAGTTTGCTCATCTTGAGAACTTAATAGCCCAAATTTTGGACAAGCAATCCACCTTAGTTAATAAGATGGCTACTAAACCGGAAGAATATGAAAATAAAGATGAAGATCTGAAAGTTATTGATGCCTATTAGATCCTTGTTTTCTAGTATGAATCTTGATAAAGATGGTACTGGAGATGAGTCTACTTTAGTTAAAAGGCGTCCCAATGATTCAGAGTTTTTAGATTTTGATGCTAAATTTATTAATAGTGGGATTGAAGAGATTAAAACTTTCCATAGTGATGAACACACTATTTTGGATTTCAAGGGATTCAATTATGATAATTGCTCTTTAATAGATTGTATCTCCTTGTTGCAATCCGTACTAAATTCTCCGCATGCTTATAGTCAAAATAAAGCTTTTACCAAACACATAGTTGATGCTTTGATGCAATCTTATGAAGAAAAACTTGAATTAGAAGTTTCTATCCCTAGAAAGCTTTTTGATTAGTGGGAATCTACTATTAAAATTAAAATTAAAGATCATGAATGCTTTGCTTTGTGTGATTTGGGTGCAAGTGTTTCTACAATCCCGAAAACTTTATGTGATTTGTTAGGTTTCCACGAGCTTGATGATTGTTCTTTAAATTTGCATCTTGCGGACTCTACCATTAAGAAACCTATGGGAAGGATTAATGATGTTCTTATTGTTGCCAATAGGAATTATGTGCCCATAGATTTCATTGTTCTCGATATAGATTGCAATCCTTCATGTACTATTATTCTTGGTAGACCTTTCCTTAGAACGATTGGTGCAATTATTGATATGAAGGAAGGAAATATTATATTCCAATTTCCGTTAAGGAAAGGCATGGAACACTTTCTTAGAAAAAAAATCAAATTACCATATGAATCTGTTATGGGAGCCACTTATGGATTGCCTACCAAAGATGGCAATACCTAGATCTATTCTTGTATCGTGCCTAGCTAGGGGCGTTAAACGATAGCGCTTGTTGGGAGGCAACCCAATTTTATTTTCTTTGTTTTTGCTTCTGTTTAGGAATAAATATTGCATCTAGCTTATGTTTAGATGTGGTTTTGTGTTTTAATTAGTGTTTGTGCCAAGTAGAACCTTTGTGAAGACTTGTGTGAAGTTTATATGATCATGCTGTAAAAAACAGAAACTTTAGCCCTCACGAGTTTGGCTGTAAATTTTTACTAGAGAGTGCTATTTAGTTGATTCTTTTTGCAGATGATTAATAGACAAATTCCTCACGTTTAACAATTTATTTCAATTTTTTGTAGTTACAGAAGTATTCGAAAGTTACAGATTACTACAGACTGTTCTGTTTTTGACAGATTCTGTTTTGTGTGTGTTGTTTGCTTATTTTGATGAATCTATGAGTAGTATCGGAGGGTATGAATCATGGAGAAGTTGGAATACAGTAGGTTTAACACCAATATAAACAAAGAATGAGTTCATTATAGTACATTTGAGTGGTGGTTTGTTTTCTTATACTAACGGAGCTCACGAGATTTTTGGCTAAGTTTTGTGTTGTGAAGTTTTCAAGTTTTGAGTATGGCTTTGATGGACCATGGAACAAAGAGTGGCAAGAGCCTAAGCTTGGGGATGCCAAAGGAACCCCAAGGTAAAATTCAAGGACAACCAAAAGCCTATGCTTGGGGATGCCCCGGGAAGGCATCCCCTCTTTCGTCTTCATCTATTGGTAACTATACTCGGGACTATATTTTTATTCACCACATGATATGTGTTTTGCTTGGAGCGTCACGTATGATTTGAGTCTTTGCTTTTTAGTTTTACACAACCATCATTGCTGGACACACCTTTTGAGAGAGATAAACATGGTTTAGAATTATTAGAATACTCCATGTGCTTCACTTATATCTTTTGAGCTAAATAGTTTTGCTCTAGTGCTTCACTTCTATCTTTTAGAGCATGGTGGTGGTTTTATTTTGTAGAAATTGTTGATCTCTCATGCTTCACTTATATCTATTTGAGAGTCTTTTAGAACAGCGTGGTAACATGCTTTGGTTATAAAACTAGTCCTAATATGATATGCATCCAAGATGAGTATAGTTAAAACTATCATATGAAGTGCATCGAATATGGTGAGAAGTTTGATACTTGATGATTGTTTTGAGATATGAGGATGGTGATATTAGAGTCATGCTAGTGGAGTAATTATAAATTTGAGAAATACTTGTGCTAAAGTTTGTGATTCCTGTAGCATGCATGTATGGTGAACCGCTATGTGACGAAGTTAGAGCATGAGGTATTTATTGAGTGTCATCCTTTGGGTGGAGGTCGGGATCACGCGATGGTTAACTCCTACCAACCCTTCCCCTAGATTTTTGCAATAAGTATATGAGTTCTTTATGACTAATGTTGAGTCCATGTATTATACGCACTCTCACCCTTCCACCATTGCTAGCCTCTCTTGTACCGCGCAACTTTCGCCGGTACCATACATCCACCATATATCTTCCTCAAAACATCCACCATACCTACCTATCATGGCATTTCCATAGCCATTCTGAGATATATTGCCATGCAATTTTTCACTGTTCCGTTCATATGACATGCTTCATCATCATTCACATAGAGTCATATTTGGTTCTAGCTTTGAGTTGTAATCTTTGAGTTGTAAGTCAATAAAAGTGTGATGATCTTCATTATTAGAGCATTGCCCCATGTGAGGACAGGCCAAATAAAAAAAAGATGGCCCAAAAAAATATAGAGAGGGGCTAAATAAAAAAAGAAAAAAAGAGAGAGAAAGACCCTCCAAAAAATGAGAGAAAAGAGAGAAGGGACAATGCTACTATCCTTTTCCACACTTGTGCTTCAAAGTAGCACCATGATCTTCATGATAGAGAGTCTCTTGTTTTGTCATTTCATATACTAGTGGGAATTTTTCATTGTAGAACTTGGCTTGTATATTCCAACGACGGGCTTCCTCAAATGCCCTAGGTCTTCAAGAGCAAGCAAGTTGGATGCACACCCACTTAGTTTCTTTTAATGAGCTTTCATACACTTATAGCTCTAGTACATCCGTTGTATGAAAATACCTACTCACTCACATTGATATCTATTGATGGGCATCTCCATAGCCCATTGATACGCCTAGTTGATGTGAGACTATCTTCCTCCTTTTTGTCTTCTCCACAACCACCACTCTATTCCACCTATAGTGTTATATCCATGGCTCACGCTCATGTATTGCGTGAAAGTTGAAAGGTTTGAAAAAAAATTGAGTATGAAAACAATTGCTTGGATGAAACCGGGGTTGTGCATGATATGAATATTTTGTGTGATGAAGAGGGAGCATAGCCAGACTATATGATTTTGCAGGGATAACTTTCTTTGGCCATGTTATTTTGAGAAGACATGATTGCTTTGTTAGTATGCTTGAAGTATTATTATTCTTATGTCAATATAGACTTTTGTCTTGAATCTTTCTGATATGAACATTCATGCCACAATAAAGAAATTACATTGTGAATTATGTTGGTTAGCATTCCACATCAAAAATTTTATTTTTATCATTTACCTACTCGAGGACGAGCAGGAATTGAGCTTGGGGATGCTTGATATGTCTCCAACGTATCTATAATTTTTTATTGTTCCATGCTATTATATATTCTGTTTTGGATGTTTAATGAGCTTTATTATACACTTTTATATTATTTTTTGGACTAACCTACTAACCCAAGGCCCAGTGCAGATTGCTGTTTTTTTCCTATTTCAGTGTTTCGCAGAAAACGGATATCAGACGGAGTCCAAACAGAATGAAACCTTCGGGAGAGTTATTTTTGGAACTGTATCTACCTAGAAGACTTGGAGTACACGCGAGAGAACGAAGGAGGCTGCCACAAGGGTCCAGGGTGCGCCCCCTCCCCATGGGCGCGCACCCACCCTCGTGGGCCCCCTCTGGCTCCCCCGATGCCCTCCTTCCGCCTATATATATCCACGTACCCTGAAAACATCGAGGAAACAGAGAAAACCCTAATTCCACTGCCGCAACCTTCTGTTCCCGTGAGATCCTATCTTGGGGCCTGTTTTGGAGCTCCGCCGGAGGGGGGGGGGTCTACCACGGAGTGCTTCTACATCAACGCCATAGCCTCACCAATGAGTTGTGAGTAGTTTACCATAGACCTGCGGGTCCATAGTTATTAGCTAGATGGCTTCTTCTCTCTTTTTGGATCTCAATACAAAGTTCTCCTCGATCTTCGAGGAGATCTATTCGATGTAATCTTTTTGTGGTGTGTTTGTCGAGATCCGATGAATTGTGGGTTTATGATCAAGATTATCTACGAACAATATTTGATTCTGTGCTGAAATCTTTTATGTATGATTATAATATCCTTGCAAGTCTCTTCGAATTATTGGTTTGGTTTGTCCTACTAGATCTATAGTTCTTGCAATGGGAGAAATGGTTGGATTTGGGTTCAATCTTGCGGTGTCCTTTCCCAGTGATAGTAGGGGCAGCAAGGCACGTATTGTATTGTTGCCATCGAGGATAAAAAGATGTGGTTTATATCATATTGCTTGAGTTTATCCCTCTACATCATGTCATCTTGCTTAAAGCCTTACTCTGTTCTTATGAACTTAATACTCTAGATGCATGCTGGATAGCGGTCGTTGTGTGGAGTAATAGTAGTAGATGCAGAATCATTTCGGTCTACTTGTCACGTACGCGATGCCTATATATAATGATCATGCCTAGATATTCTCATAACTATGCACTTTTCTATCAATTGCTCGACAGTAATATGTTCACCCACCGTAGAATTCCGCTTTCATGAGAGAAGCCACTAGTGAAACCTATGGCCCCCGGGTCTATCTTTATCATATTACTTTACCTCAATTTCTACTGCCGTTGCTTATTTGCTTTATTTACTTTCTGTTCTTATACCAAAAATACCAAAAATATTATACTATCCTATCTATCAGATCCCACTTTCGTAAGTGACCTTATAGGGATTGACAACCCCTTATCACGTTGGCTGCGAAGTTCTTATTTGTTTGTGCAGGTGCGAGGGACTCGCGTGTTGTCTCCTACTGGATTGATACCTTGGTTCTTAAAAACTGAGGGAAATACTTATGCTACTGTGCTGCATCACCCTTTCCTCTTCGAGGGAATACAACGCAAGCTCGAGAAGTAGCACTATACAAACGCTTTTTAACCCCTTTCCGCGACGACATTTGGAACCGTCTCCTAGTGAGTGACTGCGATAGAGGGGTCCTTCCCACATGACCCAGAAACCATCCGGGATATGTCCACCTAGCACACACGCTCGGCAAAATGAGGTCGTGTGCGACCGGCGAGCGATCAAATATGGTTATACGTACAATAGTGCTAAAAAAATCAATTATACAGGCGAAATCATTTCCGGTCGTAAGTTCATCCCACACAATCAGTCCCCGCTAAATGTTTCCGTTCGTATATACATCCCACACAGTCGCTCGAAGGAAAACGTTTCTTTTCGCAGGTACATCGCACACAATTTTCTCAGTTAAATCGTTTGTGAGAGCGTTTCCATTGCACACGGTATTAACAATTTAATCGTTTGCGTTATTGAACAGTGTGTAGAAGAAACTGTGTGGCAGATGTTGTCCACCACACACAGTTTTTATGTGGTAAACGTTTGCGCCAGGTGGCCTAACGCAAACAGTTTTCAAGAGGATGTCATGTGTGATTGTTCATTAATCCAACACGGTTTATTCCTAGAAACTGTGTGCGTTGCCTGTGGTCATCGCCCATGGTGTGTTCTCAATAACCGTTTGCAATAGAAAATCCCAATTAGCAGGCTAATTATCCTATTATTAATAATCCATTTATTAATCTAATTGACATTTCATATTAAGCACATAATATATTTCATTTTCATAATTGAAATACATGAGAATACAACATCATATAGCTTCAGCACTCAGCTACTCCATTAGACAACTGCACCAGCACCAAGTTTCACATGCAACATCTATAACCTTTTAAAATTAGCATCATAGACGGTACATAGACAGGTGTATCTCATCTGGAAAACTACTGAAGCAGAAGGCGAATATTGAGCCTTCATTGATGTTCAAGGTCTTTGCAACTTTAGGCCAGTGCCCGTGGATGATTGACCGTCCATCCTTCGTCCTCTTCAGGAACACTTCAATATTGAACCGTGGGTGTTGTATGAATACCTTTCTCACCTCCTGACCATACAGGTGGTTTGAGAGGTAATCATCAGTGAACTGCTTTGGAAAGGCCTGAAAACAAGGATGTGCATAAATATCTTCTCTATATTCGAAATGGGGCAAAGGAATAAAAAAAGGTAAGGTATAATAGTTAGTACCATCATGTAGTGGACTGATGTCTTCTTCATTGTGCAGACAAAGATCTTGTTGTTTTTTGTCGCTAATTTCTTTATCCTAAAAATCTTTCTTAGTTTCTTGACTTGACTGATATACATGGACAACTCATTTCCCCATATGCAAAAAGGGTCGAACAGTGGGTCAAAACCTCTCACAGCAGATCTACATGTGCAAGACCAAATTGTTAAAAAACCTAAATATTAAAATGGTTCCCGCAATTGCACAATAATGTGCTATTAGACAAAGAACCATGCATGTGCAAACCTTGATTGTAAACCTCAGTGCTTCCCATTGTTTCCCTGCAACACATATAAGGTAGTTAGTGATCAGGTTAAGTGAGGGTTCGCATGCTATTAGTAAAATATGTTAAAGAAGGGTAAGCACATTGCAGATTCATCAGATTAATTCAAGCCACAAGTAAAACCCATTTATCCAAACCAAGCATAATTAAGAACTAGGAAATAAAGCAATTGTATATGTTTCTCATGTATTAAGTGCAGCCAAATTCGATCATTCCTCACATGCACAACAATACAAAATTCTACCCACGACAATTGGACATCGCATTGCAGAACTGAACCAAGCAGTTAATTAAACACCCCAACAAATGAACCAAACATTAACTGAGCACCACATTGCACAATGTAACATACTCCTAATAGAAGATCAGACAATTAACCAAACCAAGCATCCTTAACAACTTGGAAATATAGCAACTGTATTTGTTTCTCATGTATTTAGTATAGCCAGATTCGATGTATTTCTCACATGGTATACAATAACAAAATGCACCCACAACAATTGAACATTGCATCGCAGAATTGAACCAAAAAGTTAACTAAACACCACAAAAAAATGAACCAAACGCTAAATGAGCACCACATTGCACAACGTATAACATACTAGAAGATCAGACAGTTCACCAAACTAAGCATGCTTGACAACTTGGAAATATAGAAATAGTAATTGTTTCTCATGTATTTTGTAAATAAAAATTCGATTTATTTCTCACAAGGAAGACAATAAAAAATTGCACCCTGAAGAATTGAATATCACATTTGTAGAATTGAACCAAACAGTTAACTGAACACCACAACTAATTAACCAAACATTTAATTAGTGAGCACCACTTTGCACGACATATGGAACATATACACTAGAGCAACAGATTGCATGGTAAAAGTAGATAGCCAAATTCACTAGAATTCGTTAAGGAAAGGCAATAGCTAGCAAACTGAACATGGGTCCTTATAGTGAGCTAATAAGACAAGCTACTCCTCATTGTCGGACATACCGATGACGATTGGCTCCTTGGACATGGAAGGCGGTGAGGCCTCTGCATTGTGGGTGCCCTCGTCATAGTGGTGAGTTGCCTGAGACGCTCCGGGCACCAACTTGCTGGCTCTCGAGTTGAGGTAAGCACGTGCACGCTGAGAAAACACCTCGTAGTCTTCGTCGAAGGCACCGAGGGTGGCCACGAGAAAACGCCATGAACTGTCGTTTAAAGCAGCCAACTGCGTCGCGGCGTTGGTGCGCAAGGCGTTGATGGTGGCCTCGACGGCGAGGTGCTCCTCCAAGATCTGGGGGTCGGCACGAATGGCAGCCATCGCGACCTCATCCGCGCGTGTGGTCGTGATTTGTTTCTCCGCTGCCAAATGCTCCTTGAGCTTCTGACTATACTGCATGCACCATGGCTTAGGGCGGCGCTTATTTGGTGGAGGGGTCAGTGATTTGGGTCGAAGGTGCCACACCGGCGGTCGGGGCATGTGGGATGTGGAAAGAGGAGGAGGATGGGGGTTGGGTGTGGATTACCTGCCTGGATAGATGAGGCCGAGCAGCATGACGGAGGGTCGCCGGCGAGGAGGCGATGCTGCAAGCAAGGAGTGAAGGTTTCAACCTGGAAAGGAAGGCAGAAATAGGGGAAATGTGGCTTTTTGTAAGGGGGAGGGGGCAGGGAGGTAGATATTTCCACGGAAGCCAAAAGTTTCGAATCGATTCACCGAAAAAACTGGCGCGCAAAGTGTCATCAGACACGGTCCCTTATTCAGCCTGAGTACGATATGTGAACATCACAAACGATTCAGATAGCTAAACCCGTGTGTGATGAGTTTGAACTTCAAAAATTTCGGGTCGAATTTCCCTAGTTACAGTGGTCATTCATGTCATTACATAATTTGCGTACACAAAGTAGACTACAACACAACAACACTTCTTAATCGATCAATTTCAGCAATTAAACAGAGCTAGCTGACCTAAACATTACTTTAACAAATTAAAGACCGGTGCTCTTAATTAAACAAAACAAAGAGTATTACTACGGTTGGTGCTCGTCGATCTCCGCCGCCTCCTCCATGTCCAGCTCGCGCCCGATGATCTCCCGGGGAAGGGGCTCCATGGCATTCATCGCACCATACTCGACAAGCATCTCACCATCCACATCCACCATATCTTTGGAATAGGCCACCACGAGGTTGGCGTCGGCGGCCACGATTTGTGCTTGGGCGGGCTCCGTTGTGGCAAGGTATGCCGCGCAGGAACGGACGGCTGCTCGAACGCTCTCGGCGATTGCCAAGTCTTCGGTCATGGGTTGTCGACCGTTGTCTGAGAAGCTTCATTCGATTTGTGTGGTGACCACCATGAGATGGGCGTGGGTGGCCTCGACATGGCCGTGGGTGGCCTCCAACAGGGCTAAGGTCGCCGCTGCGGAAAGAACAGCTGTTGTGCCACTCTCGCCAGTTGCTATCCCCGAGGCAGATGTTGCTGCCACCATGTGAGAAGCAACATCGGCCGTTTGGGCTGCCTTGGCTGCCCGGTCACAGATTGCAGCCGCGCTCATGTTTGTGGCCTTGCTCTTGCCGGAGTGAGCCGCCTAAGTTGCCCTCACGAGGCGGGTCCATGTGCCCATCTTTCACCGGTGACGATTGGACAGTGAAATGATATTTGGGGAGCAAGCTAGTGTGCTTGACACGCCGGATGTGGACTGTAGCCGACGCATCTTCTCGTGTAAGCCGTATGCGTACTATACACCGACGGTGCTCCAGGATATTTTGTCGTCTTGATTTGAATTACATAATGGGGTCAAAGCTGCAGAGGATGGTGTTTGAATTGCTAGAACTTATATCTGCAGTGAACATGCAACTATAGGTGTGTCGTCAAAAAATTGGAATTATTTAGGGTTCATTTGGACATTTTTATACATTAACTTGGTTTTCTAGGCATTTCAGGTGCACAAATCAAAATTACACTACATGCACATGCTCCGGTGCACCAAAATGGGTTGTAAAATAATATATGTGTCCATGGGTTGATGCTTATGTCCCATTCAAGAAATGAGGATGAATTTCAAACACCACAGGACCGTGGCTCTCCAACAAACGTTGATGTGCTTGCTTTTGTAATTCTAGTAAATACAAAACTTGTCCAAAATTCATGAACCTTGGCATGCTATCATGGAACGGCATCAACATGCTGGGTTAATTTTTTTGGTCCCATTTGGGGCAGGTTTGGGTATAAGCTTCTCACAAAGCAGAGCTTCAGACAACAAGCCTGATGGTTTCGGCAGAGAATGACACGTCTCTGTCATATCTATAATTTTTTACCGTTCCATGCCAATATTATACAACTTTCATATACTTTTGGCAAATTTTTATACTATTATTGGGACTAACATATTGATCCATTGCCCAGTGCCAGTTCCTGTTTGTTGCATGTTTTTTGTTTCGGAAAATATCCTTATCAAACGGAGTCCAAACGGGATAAAAACGCACGGAGATTTTTTTGGAATATATATGATTTTTGGGAAGAAGAATCAATGCGAGACGATGCCCGAGGGGGCCACGATGCAGGGGGCGCGCCCCAAGTGGGTGGGCGCGCCCCTGACTGTAATGCCCAGTATGAGATTATACCTCCTACGTGTCGAGGCACGACTTAAAGGCATAAGCTCATACTAGAGTGATCTCAAGTATGGTATCTTTGCACGACTCATGTAAAAGAGGGATGAAATTGCAAAAGAGTAGTTGGCTTACACTCACCACATCACACAATGCATTACATAAACAATCATCATCCAAATAACATCAGAGTCCGACTACGGACGAAGATCCAAATGAAAGATATCATAAATAAAGCAACACAAGGTCCCGATCGCCCCTAGTAGGAACCACTACTAATCGTCGAAAATGTCACGTACATACGGCCAAGCTCTTCATCGAACTCCCAGCAAAGTTATGATCCACCTCCTGCATTGTTCTCGGCGGTACCTGCATCTGGTGTGTGTTGAATCTGTGAGCCACAGAGGACTCAACAATCCCGTTCCCGGGTATCAAAACTAACAAAGCCTTATAGGTGAGGGAAGGCTTTAAACGTGTTTGCAGCAAGCACTAAGCAACTAAATTACGAGTTCAGAGCGAGAAGAGAGTAAGAGCAAAGGATCGACAAGGTGATCAATAAGTGATCCTAGCTACTCACGTCAGACATAACCCCACCGTGTTCTTCTTCTCGAAACCCCTTCGAGAAGAGACAATCACGGAACTCACACATGTAGTGTATTCTTAAGGATAGAGTGTCATGTTTTCTACAACCGGATATTAACAAAAATTCCCATCTGCCACATAACCACGGGCACGGCTTTTGAAAGATCAAAACCCTGCAAGGGTGTCCCAACTTAGCCCATCACAAGCTCACGATCTGCGGAGTCGCAACTCCAAGGTGGGAAGACCCGAGTATTCTCGGAATCCCGTGCTCAAGATATACCGACATAGGTAAAACTAATCCAGCAAGACCTCCCGGCGTGCCGACACCCTGATAGTAGCCGCGCGTATCTCGTCTCAGGCCACGACCGGATGGGACAGCCTACAGGAAAATACCAAATAACTCGGGTTTCCCCAAGGCGGCCCTGCAGTCTGCCCGTTTGGGACCAACACCATCAACACTGGCCCCCCTGTTATGTAGAATTAAGAACCCGGGGACATGACCGCCTATGCATTTAATTAATTAAGTTTTTTATTATGAGGCAATTAAAACCAAAGTTGGGCCTTGCTAGAAAAGCTTTAGCGCTAAGCGGGTTATCGAGGGGGGCCCATAAACCCCAACCGTGTTAGGAACGCAAAATCCGGGAACATAACACCGGTTTATCGGGTCCTAAGGTAGCATGAGTGGAACAAAACACCGAGCTAAAGGCCAAGCCTTCCACCCATTTCCAAGTATACAGGTGTGTTAAGATATATAAGATATATTGTGATATTCCAACAACAAGTTCCAACATGGAACAATCTTCATCTTCACCTGCAACTAACAACGCTATAAGAGGGGCTGAGCAAGCGAGTAACATAGCCAAACAACGGTTTGCTGGGAAGGTGTCAAAGGTTAGGGGTTTCATGGCAACAATAGGAGGCTGACAAACAGACATAGGCATCGAGGCAATAAGCTAAAGAGCGAGACATCTAGCAATAGGCAAAGACAGTAATGATATCTGGGTCAGGTCATCTTGCCTAGGATTCCGCAAGGAAGAATAACAAGTCCACGAAGTAGTCGAACAACTCCTCACAACTCCAGAACGAACCCGAAGCTAAGGAGAGAAGAATACCGGAAAGAAGCAAACAACACGGTAAACAAACAAGCTCAAACATGGCATATGATGCACAAACAAGTATGATGCATGTCCGGTTAAAATATGCATGGCATGGCAAAGTGCACAAACAAGTACTACAAGTTAAGTGGAGCTCAATATGCAACGAGATCATATTGGCAAAACACCACATTATATTTATTTAGTTGACTCTCATTTATCTACAAGACAAGACTAAATGTTTTTATTAAACATGGCAAGAGGTGAAGCAAAAGTAAACTACCTATTTAGACAAGTTTAAATGAGGCCGGAATGACAAACAACAATTCCGGAAAATCCCCATGTGCATATTTAGCAATTATTAAGCAACAACAATTTAACATTTAAAGGTTGTTATCATGATGCGGATGACATGATCAAGCTTTATGCAAATTTGCAAAATTTAACATGAAGAGATATGAAGTATTAGTCACCATGGTGGAAAGAGAAGGTGCCACGGTGACGAATCCTAAAATGACGCCACGGCAACATATCGGTTCCGGTAACTCGTTGAGAGACCGGTGCAAAAGAGAGGGTCGGCGTGAGCGTGTCATGCAAGAAGAAAGGTGGGGTGATCCCATCACCGGGTTCCCACGGGACGGTGGCAAGAAAACGAGGTCAACGTGCAATGACAAACGGCCACGGTGCAAACACGGGGCATCTCATACAACACAAGCATTCGTTCTCGGGTGTCGCCTCACGGTATACCTTTGAAGCGTGCATTTTCTGAGGGGTTCGAGACGTCGAGGGAAGTAGTCGTTCAAGGGTCATAGAGGAAGTAGTTGTTCCGTTCGTAGATGTACGAGTCGACGTTAGTGGTACTTTTCGGGATCGTCGTTGATGTAAGGGTACACGGGTCGTAGACGTGCTTGGCGTTTCGGTCCGTAGTCGTTCGGGCGTAGCGTTACTCGTCTTTGTAGATGTACTTGATGGTTCCGAGTGCTCCGGCCATCGTGGTACTTGGCGCAATGGTCGTCGTGGTACTTGGGGTCTCGGGTCTTGGCGACGGTAGTTGTACACGGCGAGGAACTTGACGCATCATCTTGTAGTCGTACACGCTCTGAAGATGTACATGTCGTCGGGCGTAGTTGAACTTGGCGCATCACTGGACTTGGCGAACTTGATAAACTGAAGGAGCATCGAGGGACTTGCTAGTCCCTCCTCGGGAGGTCACCTGAGGCGCATGGAGGCGGCTCGAGCTGCTGGTTGTTCGCGCAGGCAGAAACGGGGCCGCTGGGACTTGAAGAACATAGGGGAGCAGATGGGCCGGAGCAAGGGAGGCCAAGGCGCCTGGAGGAAGCAGGGGCGGCTTGGCAAGCAAAGCAGACAACAACTATTCGAGCAGGGGAGCGACCGAAGTGAATCTGGTCGAGACGAGGGCTGAAGGCGGCGGATCCGGCGGACGGGAAGCAGCGGCCTCGGCTCCAGCGGGTGGCTCCGGGACGGGCGAAGCAGTGACGAGGAGGCCAACGGGGCCATCGGGGTCGGCCGCCTGGTGGTTGCCGACCGCGGTGGGGTGCGCGATCTGGCAGGGCAGAGTAGTGTAGCGGGGCGGCGCTCGGGTTGCCAACGACTGACAGGGCCGCGGCGGCGAGGTGCTGGTGGCGGAAGGGTGCGACGGCGAGCCAAGGATGACGAGGACGAGGGAGCTCCTCTCCCTCGTGCGAGTAGGGCAGACCGGGGCTTGGGGTCGGGGTCGACGCCCTGGAGGCGGGGCAATCGGAGGGGTCCGGCTCGCCGGGCCGGCGGACGGCATGGCAAGGGCCGTCGTGGAGCTGAGGGAAAAGGGGACGGGGTCGCGGGGTGCTTGGCGATGCGGCAGAACGAGAGGAGGGAGATGTGAGGGAAAGAGTGGGTGCGGCGTAGGGGAGGACGAGAGGAGAAGGAGAGATGGGGTACGGTCGGGCATAGGGTTTAGTTAGGCAGGGGCACGGCTGGGCCTTGGGCCGGCTGCTGATGGGCCCGGAGGTGCGGCTTTAGGTGGAAGATGGCCTTGGGCCATCTCGGTGGAGGAAAAAAAAGGTCAGGATGCTGGATTAAAAAGAAGAGGAGGAAAACAAAAGATTTTCCTTCTTTTACTTACTGAAAAGAAATTGAAGCAAAAATATTTATTTGGAGGGCCAAATAAGTACAGTTTGAGTTGAAAACTGGCATGGAGCTACTCTGACATGTCTCAAAATGCCACAACTGGAATTGAAGCATGTGGAGAAAGATCAAGGACTTGGAATACTTCAAAACGAGAGAAATTTTTAAAATGCAAGTTTGTTTGGGTTGATTCCATACGAATGGAATTCTTATTGTAGCTCCCTAAAATATTGGGAGGATATGTTATAAAGAGAAATCACCATGTGAATATCCCTCGATTTAAATGGATCGAAGATCCATACGATTTATTTAGTTAAGTTGGAAAGATTAAATACATGTAGGCATGATGACATGATGCAATGCTCAATAAAAGGAGCAAGCACAAAATAAAACACACGGCGAGGAATATCTGGAAATCTTCCGGAGCGTCGGTCTCGGGGCATCACAACTCTCCCGCACTAACAGAGGATCTCGACCCGAGATCCTAGAGAAGGCACCGGATAGAAACGGAAAAGAAGAGGTAAAACAAAGTTGCTTCTTCGACAAACGAGTGAAACCACGAACCTTGAGAAGTTAAACAAGTTGAATAAAGAATATGGTGGAGATGAAAGAAGATGAAAACACTCCGTTAGAAAAGAGGAACAAGGAGCATTATGAGAACCTAGTAGGTTGAAATACATGAAACAAGAGCTTACGAACGAAAAGAATATGAAGCTGCAACGGTATAGCCAAGGAATAAGAATGACATAATTTGGACAGCACTCCGACTGTAAATGGAAGGAATTGAACATGAACTTGAGGAGATGGTATGATACTTGATGAAATCAACAACACACAGCCTCCGGAACATTGAAAGAATGGCACGAGGGGAAAGGAAGGCTTCAGGCAGCACTCTGGTTGAAAAGAGAGGCAAAACTTGGTCAAATGAGAGAACTTGAATGGAGGACACGACACTCTCGTTAAATGGGCAAGTAAGGAAGAATATGATCTTAACAAAACAAGATGATGGGACGAAGAGAGCAATATTACAATGCCTCCGGAATGAGATAATAGATGCTAGATCGTTGGAAAGAAAGAACGGAGTAGAAAATGACAACTTCTCCCACGAATGAATATGAAAATCATCCTTACGAAGAAGGGTTGAACGGGATTGTTAGAATTTCAACAACGAAAAGAATACGCTCGTTGTGGGCTTATGGAAAACATCTCAAAATTTGAGGTGAAATTCTGCCACTAACGAAAACAATTGATTTGATTGAGAGCACCAAATAGATTAAAAATTAATATCACTGAGAGGATAAATGAAGAACTTGGGTCATTTATAAGCACCACAATAGCAACAATCCTTAGGGAAAGCTTTTAGGTGAAATACAACCCAAGATAACTTCAACGAATAAATTGAAGGATTGGAAAGATCTCCTGAACAAAGAAAATGATGGGTTTAACTATCTCATTCCTGACAACTTGTGAATCATGAAATATGAAGGGAAATTGTCAAAAATGACATACCACCATCTCAAATGATAAGGTAGAAAGAATTGCACTTCGGAATGCAAGAAGAAGAATACTTGAGCTCATTGATCAAGAATCTTGATGAACACTTCGAGGATGAATTAAATCATGATGAACCACTATGACGAACTCCGGTAATAAAAGGATGAGAAGTGATAGATGAAAAGAATAAGATTCAAGGCATGCAATGATTCAGATAGAGCTTCGTGACAAGATAATTGAGAGAGTTTGGAACTCCGGAAGAAAAGATGAACAACCAATAATTTGATATCATGAACGAACTCCAGATAAAGGAATTAAACACTTGGAAGGAAAAAGAATAAGAATTATGTTATGAGTATCCTTCCCCAATTTAAATTGATGACAACCAATGGATTTGGCATACTACTTATTCTTGTTGCAAAGAATTAAAGAGAGATCTCGCACAAACTTGGGAAAGTATTCAACGAAGCACCGGTAGGGTTAGCAAAAGAACAAATGAATTTATACGATAACAACGAAAGAGTAATCTTGAATGAACTACCGTAAGACTATGGAGACGAACGAAGAGGCATCAATTAAGAATAGTTGGAGGACGAAGTTGAAAACTGGGAACGAAGAAATCTTCTGAAATGATGGCCTTCCGAGGATCACAATGGAAAGAATTCATGAAATGCTTCGGATGGGTATAAAAAAGAATTCCTCACAAACGGAACAATAATGAGGATGGTATGAAACTAGAACCATGAATCTTCAAGAGAATGGGCCAAGATTTAAGAGAAACTCTTCTCCGGTCTTCACAACCTGAGAAGACGATGAGAACCACCATAAGAATTTGTGGGATACTCCAGAAGAATGAAAAGGGGAAAAGGTGGGGCTAAAGATGAAAATAATTGGAAACGAACTTGGAGAAGGCATGTGACTGATGGAAATCATTCTTAAGTCACACTTTGAAAATAATTTCAGAATAACTCCGAAAAATTAAAAGAGTCAGGTAAGATCCTGGGAAAAGACCTGTGGGTTAGGTCCCACTCAAAAGAAACACCGTTGGAATGATTACTTGAGATATTGCACCGGTTGAATTAAATGGCTTGGATGAGATAACAATCTCAAAATAGCTTGAACGGATCATGAATTGAAACATGAATCTTCCGAGCTATCTCGAACACTCCGGATAAGAATTAGAGAGTTGAATAAGCAAGAGAGACTTCGGATAAGAAATTTCAACATGTGAAAACATGTGAAACAAAAAGGAAGAGATATGATCAACACCGAAGCTTGAATTAATCCACCAGAGAAGAAACGATAATGGAGAATGAAAAACTTGAAGCTTCCTTAGAATCTTTCTGAGAAATCACCGGATAAGAACATTGAAGGAAATGAATGAAGAAACATCACATGAATAAAATGGATACTTGATTAAGAATTCTGGTTCCAAGAAGAAGAAGGGAGGGAGGGTGAGAAAAAACAAAGACAAATTGGGATGAATGAAACAGACACTGTTGAGAAAAACCAAGACTTGATCTTGCACGAATTAAAAGGAACGGGTTAACTTGAAGAGAAGTACGCCGGTTAAAAGAATTAACATGACAATATTGATGATCAAGAAGGATTAGCACTCCCATAGAAATATGAAAACACTGATTAGAAAAGGTGTGGAATCAACACTTGACATCGAAGCAACTCGAATACCAGAATCAAATCAAAACAATGGATAGCTATGTTGCAACAAAATCTTCACAATATCATTCGAACAGAGAATTGAACAAATGAATTCCATAAGCTCAATGGTACATCAACTTGACGAGAAGCCACTTGGGAGAACAAAAGGTAAATAAATAAATAAACAACACGGAGCAGATAGAACAAATACAAGATAGAAGTTTCGTTCCACATATTCGTGTTGAAAGCTCATGGAACGTGTTACAAAAGGGTTTTGCAATCCCCGGATCAGCATAGCCAAAGACCCTTTAAGATGCAACTCCCGATTGGAACAACGCCCATAAAACCACTTCACTCAATGTAGAACCCCGAACTCCATATCATGCATTCATTGGAAGAATGCCTACGAGCTACTAGATGAACCCACCTATTAATTTCCGAAAGTTTCCAGTTATGCAATCAGGTGTTGGGCATACAGGGGAAGCATCGCACACAAAACTCTAACCTACATCCAGTTGTATCCATCCTTCAACACATAACCAGTTATTTCCTGAAACCGTTTACCTCGGACCTTCGAAACACATCTGCTATACAAGCTATGGCAATACTCCCGAACTACCTCCCCAGTACTGGGTGATGTCGGGGTTATCTTGCCACTAACTGCATAGAAGAGTTTTCGATGTCGGTTGTCTTAAGTATTCCAGAACTGCTGCGATATATTTGTGACGACAACACCTCGGATCTCAACTCCCCAGGACACTACCACAACCCCTAAATGACAGGAGGCATCGAGAATAATGTTCTCATCACAAAGACATCGGAACAATCCAAACAATACTCGCGTGATCCTAAAAAAAACTAGTGAATTTTTGAGAGTAGGAGAGATAAGTAATCGTCAGGAGTCCTCACCAGAGTGAAAAAGGATGAGGAGCAAAAGAAATCCTACTCTCCGATATATATATAGGACTCAAAACATTTTCAAGTGTGTGCCTAGACTCAACCATCAATGATTCGATCAATCAGTGGGGGGTCCTAGGTCGGAGAAGGCTCTGATTACCAACTTGTAATGCCCAGTATGAGATTATACCTACCATGTGTCGAGGCACGACTTAAAGGCATAAGCTCATACTAGAATGATCTCAAGTATGGTATCTTTGCATGACTCATGTAAAAGAGGGATGAAATTGCAAAAGAGCAGTTGGCTTACACTCGCCACGTCACACAATGCATTACATAAACAATCATCATCCAAATAACATCAGAGTCCGACTACGGACGAAGATCCAAATGAAAGATACCATAAATAAAGCAACACAAAGTCCCGACCGCCCCTAGTAGGAACCACTATTGATCATCGAAAACGTCACATACATACGGCCAAGCTCTTCATCAAACTCCCAGCGAAGTTCTGATCCACCTCCTGCATTGTTCTCGGCGGTACCTGCATCTAGTGTGTGTTGAATCTACGAGCCACAGAGGACTCAGCAATCCCGTTCCCGGGTATCAAAACTAACAAAGCCTTATAGGTGAGGGAAGGCTTTAAAATTGTTTGCAGCAAGCACTAAGCAACTAACTTACGAGTTCAGAGCGAGAAGAGAGTAAGAGCAAACGATCAAAAAGGTGATCAATAAGTGATCCTAGCTACTCACGTCAAACATAACCCCATCGTGTTCTTCTTCTCGAAAACCCTTCGAGAAGAGACAATCACGGAACTCACACAGGTAGTGTATTCTTAAGGATAGAGTGTCATGTTTTCTACAACCGGATATTAACAAATTCCCATCTGCCACATAACCGCGGGCACGACTTTCGAAAGATCAAAACCCTGCAGGGGTGTCCCAACTTAGCCCATCACAAGCTCACGATCTGCGGAGTCGCAACTCCAAGGTGGGAAGACCCGAGTATTCTCGGAATCCCGTGCTCAGTATATACCGACATAGGTAAAACTAATCCAGCAAGACCTCCCGGCGTGCCGACACCCTGATAGTAGCCGCGCGTATCTCGTCTCAGGCCACGACCGGATGGGACAGCTTACAGGAAAATACCAGATACCTCGGGTTTCCCCAAGGCGTCCCTGCAATCTGCCAGTTTGGGACTAACACCATCAGCACTGGCCCCCCTGTTATGTAGAATTAAGAACCCAGGGACATGACCCCCTATGCATTTAATTAATTAAGTTTTTTATTATGAGGCAAATTAAAACCAAAGTTGGGCCTTGCTGGAAAAGCTTTAGCGCTAAGCGGGTTATCGAGGGGGGCCCATAAACCCCGACCGTGTTAGAAACACAAAATCCGGGAACATAACACCGGTTTATCGGGTCCTAAGGTAGCATGAGTGGAACAAAACACCGAGCAAAAGGCCAAGTCTTCCACCCATTGCCAAGTATATAGGTGTGTTAAGATATATAAGATATATTGTGATATTCCAACAACAAGTTCCAACATGGAACAATCTTCATCTTCACCTGCAACTAACAACGCTATAAGAGGGGCTAAGCAAGCGGGTAACATAGCCAAACAACGGTTTGCTGGGAAGGTGTCGAAGGTTAGAGGTTTCATGGCAACAATAGGAGGCTGACAAACAGACATAGGCATCAAGGCAATAAGCTAAAGAGCTAGACATCTAGCAATAGGCAAAGATAGTAATGATATCTGGGTCAGGTCATCTTGCCTGGGATTCCGCAAGGAAGAAGAACAAGTCCACTAAGTAGTCAAACAACTCCTCACAACTCCGGAACGAACCCGAAGCAAACGAGAGAAGAATACCGGAAAGAAGCAAACAACACGGTAAACAAACAAGCTCAAACATGGCATATGATGCACAAACAAGTATGATGCATGTCCAGTTAAAATATGCATGGCATGGAAAAGTGCACAAACAAGTACTACAAGTTAAGTGGAGCTCAATATGCAACAAGTTGCATATTGGCAAAACACCACATTGTATATATTTAGTTGACTCTCGTTTATCTAGAAGACAAGATTAAATGTTTTTATTAAACATGGAAAGAGGTGAAGCAAAAGTAAACTACCTATTTAGACAAGTTTAAATGAGGCCGGAATGACAAACAACAATTCCGGAAAATCCCCATGTGCATATTTTGCAATTATTAAGCAACGACAATTTAACATTTAAAGGTTGTTATCATGATGCGGATGACATGATCAAGCTTTGTGCAAATTTGCAAAAGTTAACATGAAGAGATATGAAGTATTAGTCACCGTGGTGGAAAGAGAAGGTGCCACGGTGACGAATCCGAAAATGACGCCACGGCAACATATCGGTTCCGGTAACTCGTTGAGAGACCGGTGCAAAAGAGAGGGTCGGCATGAGCGTGTCATGCAAGAAGAAAGGTGGGGTGATCCCATCACCGGGTTCCCACGGGACGGTGGCAAGGAAATGAGGTCAACGTGCAATGACGAACGGCCACAGTGCAAACATGGGGCTTCTCATACAACACAAACATTCGTTCACGGGTGTCGCCTCGCGGTATACCTTTGAAGCATGCATTTTCGGAGGGGTTCGAGACGTCGAGGGAAGTAGTCGTTCAAGGGTCGTAGAGGAAGTAGTTGTTCCGTTCATAGATGTACATGTCGACGGTAGTGGTACTTGTCGAGATCATCGTTGACGTAGGGGTACATGGGTCGTAGACGTGCTTGGTGTTTCGGTCCATGGTCGTTCGGGCGTAGCGTTACTCGTCTTTGTAGATGTACTTGATGGTTTCGAGTGCTCCAGCCATCGTGGTACTTGGCGCAATGGTCGTCGTGGTACTTGGGGTCTCGGGTCTTGGCGACGGTAGTTGTACACGGCGAGGAACTTGACGCATCATCTTGTAGTCCTACACGTTCCGAAGATGTACATGTCATCAGGCGTAGTTGAACTTGGCGCATCACTGGACTTGGCGAACTTGATAAACTGAAGGAGCATCGAGGGACTTGCTAGTCCCTCCTCGGGAGGTCACCTGAGGCGCATGGAGGCGGCTCGAGCTGCTGGTTGTTCGCGCACGCAGAAACGGGGCCGCTGGGACTTGAAGAACATAGGGGAGCAGCTGGGCCGGAGCAAGGGAGGCCAAGGCGCCTGGAGGAAGCAGGGGCGGCTTGGCAAGCGAAGCAGACAACCGCTATTCGAGCAGGGAAGCGACCGAAGTGAATCTGGTCGAGACGAGGGCTGAAGGCGGCGGATCCGGCGGACGGGAAGCAGCGGCCTCGGCTCCAGCGGGTGGCTCCGGTGGTCCGGGACGGGCGAAGCAGCGACGAGGAGGCCAACGGGGCCATCGGGGTCGGCCGCCTGGTGGTTGCCGACCGCGGTGGGGTGCGCGATCTGGCAGGGCAGAGTAGTGTAGCGGGGCGGCGCTCGGGTTGCCAACGACTGACAGGGCCGCGGCGGCGAGGTGCTGGTGGCGGAAGGGTGCGACGGCGAGCCAAGGACGACGAGGACGAGGGAGCTCCTCTCCCTCGTGCGAGTAGGGCAGACCGGGGCTTGGGGTCGGGGTCGACGCCCTGGAGGCGGGGCAATCGGAGGGGTCCGGCTCGCCGGGCCGGCGGACGGCATGGCAAGGGCCGTCGTGGAGCTGAGGGAAAAGGGGACGGGGTCGCGGGGTGCTTGGCGATGCGGCAGAACGAGAGGAGGGAGATGCGAGGGAAAGAGTGGGTGCGGCGTAGGGGAGGACGAGAGGAGAAGGAGAGATGGGGTACGGTCGGGCATAGGGTTTAGTTAGGCAGGGGCACGGCTGGGCCTTGGGCCGGCTGCTGATGGGCCCGGAGGTGCGGCTTTAGGTGGAGGATGGCCTTGGGCCATCTCGGTGGAGGAAAAAAAAGGTCAGGAGGCTGGATTAAAAAGAAGAGGAGGAAAACAAAAGATTTTCCTTCTTTTACTTACTGAAAAGAAATTGAAGCAAAAATATTTATTTGGAGGGCCAAATAAGTACAGTTTGAGTTGAAAACTGGCATGGAGCTACTCTGACATATCTCAAAATGCCACAACTGGAATTGAAGCATGTGGAGAAAGATCAAGGACTTGGAATACTTCAAAACGAGAGAAATTTTTAAAATGCAAGTTTGTTTGGGTTGATTCCATACGAATGGAATGCTTATTGTAGCTCCCTAAAATATTGGGAGGATATGTTATAAAGAGAAATCACCATGTGAATATCCCTCGATTTAAATGGATCGAAGATCCATACGATTTATTTAGTTAAGTTGGAAATATTAAAGGCATGCAGGCATGATGACATGATGCAATGCAAAAAAAAAAGAGCAAGCACAAAATAAAACACACGGCGAAACCCGGAATATGTGGAAATCTTCCGGAGCGTCGGTCTCGGGGCGTCACACTAACCCTCGTGGCTACCCCATAAAGCGGTTGGTGCCCTTCTTTCCCCACAAGAAAGCCAATATCCAGATACAAATCGTGTCAAAATTTCAGCCCAATCGGAGTTACGGATCTCCGGGAATATAAGAAATGGTGATAGGCCAGAATCTGGAACGCAGAAACAGAGAGAGACAGATCTAATCTCGAAGGGGCTCTCGCCCCTCCCATGCCATGGAGACCAAGGACCCGAGGGAGAACCCTTCTCCCACCTAGGGAGAAGTGTAATGCCCCGGATGTAATACTTTCCCTTTTGGGCATATAATATATCTCCGGTTTCATCTAATTCCTTTTCGGGTTCTTTGTCTTTCGGGCTTTTGTCGTTTTGTGGTGTGAGTGTGTGGCATTCATTCATATCATGTAGACTTGTGCATTGCATTGCATTTGTGTTGTGGGTTGCATCCGGTTCCGTGCGTTTCTTCCCGTTGTCCGTTTCGCGTTCCGGAGCTCCCTCACGTGTCCGTGACGTCCCGTAGGCCTACTTTGTTGTTCGGGCGTTTTTCGTTACCGGTGTGCCGTGAGGTTGTGTTGTGTGTTGTTGTTTTGTTGTGTGCAACCTGCCTCTCAAATCTCGTCTCGTTTGGGCTCCGTTGACTTTTCCCTCCGTTGTACGTGTGGGTCCGAAGTGCCTTCGCTTCGTGTCCCGGAAATACCCCTACTGCTTTCTTTTATCTCCGTCTAGGCCCTTTTATTCTATCCCCGCGATCGGATCCGTTGGATCACGATCGGAGGGCTCCTAAACACCCCTAGTCTCCAAACCCTAGTCTAAAACTGCTACATATAGGCCCCCTAGTCTATTGTGGTTTCCCCTTCTTCTTCCCCTTCTCCACTTTCTTTTTTTTTCCTTTTTAACTCAGATCCAATCCTCTGTTCTGGATCCCGAGGGGATTCTATCGAGCCGACCGCCGCCGCAACGCGCCTGGATCGAAGCCCTTCGCAGCGCCGGGGTCAACGCCGGTCCCCTCGCTCCTGTCGACCGCGCAAGAGGACCGATCGATCCATCGACCGCGCGGCCAGATCGACCGCGTCGGCCTCGACCGCACCGGGCCGGTCCAGGGGGACCGCTTCGTCGGGCCATCGCCACCGGCCTCCCGCACGCCCGCGCCTGGATCCACCGAATCCGCCTTGGACCACATCCCCGGCGGTGGGCCCTTCTCCGCTGCGGCCCAGTTCGCCAGCCCTCTACCTCCGCTCGTCACCAGGCCGCAGCAGCGCCGCTCCACCGGGCCGCCTCCCCCGGCCCGTCTCGCCTCCGTCGCCTCCCGCAGCGGCTGGGCCGCACCGCCTCGCGGGCCGCCAGCTGCCAGCCGGGCGCGCCGCGTGGGCCGCCTTCGCCGCTTCCGCGTGGGCCGCCGAAGCCCAGCCGCCCCGCACGCCGGATCGGGCCGCCGCTACTGTTCATCCGGCCGGCCCGCTACTGTTCATCCGCTACTGTTCCAGATCTGCTAAGGTTGTTTTTCCCCACTAAGTCCCCAGATCTGTTTATCTGAGATGCTAACTTTGAACTGCTCTAACTTGGTGCCTGTTGCTCCGTTTTGCGCGTGTAGCATGTCCAGATGTTCGTGGAGATGTCCTCTACGTTTTACCTGTTGTAGTCATGCATGTTAGATGTCATCTAGACACTTGTTTTGCTGTTGCAAGAGTGCATCATGATATAAACTGCAGTTATGTGTTATTTTCATGCCACCTTTGACTTGTGATATCTTTTAGCTCGTTTGTCCAAACGATGCAAATGACATGTCCACGTGTTCGTCTTGCCACGAACTACGTGTTGTGTGTGATAGGTTGCATGGTAGATTTATTGTTGCCTTGTTATCATCGTTGCAAAGTGCCATGTTCATATGTTGTGTTTTCACTTGTTATGAAATGCCTTCTTGTTGAGCTCGTTGCAATCGTTGTGTTCACCTCAATGATGCATGCTTGTGTGTTTCGGGATCACCGTCATATGTATTTTTGATGAGGTGCTTACCCTTTGCCATGTTTAGTTTCGAGGTGACTTAAACATGCTCTTTTGTGTGCTATGATGATATTGCTGTTTTAGGACTTAGTGAAATTTCACTAAGTCTGAAATCTGTAACGTTCCGATGCCATGTTCGTGTGATGTTGTAGGACAAAGCATGATAGTTTTGGGGTGGATTTTGATTGTTCCTTGAAGTATATATTGTTGTCTTTCCATTCATGTCCTCACATGTCCATTTGAGTGGCTGTAGCATGTTTATCTTTTGCTCTAAACTTTCAATAAAATTCTGCTGCCAGAATTTTATTTCAAAGTTCAATATGTCCAAGATCATTGCTATTGATCCGTGACTCCGTTGGGGGTGCACTTTGGACCTAGTTTCTGTTCTATATATCTAGTTTGTGTTCAAGTCCTTTGCCATGCTTTTTGGGTGCTGTAGATTAATTATTTTGAGCTCCAAAGATGCTATGTTGCTGTAATTTTCAGTTTTCGCTCAAATCTTGTTTCGGGCATAACTCTTAGCCCGTAACTCCGATTTCAGCGAATCTTATATCAAACTTGGGTGATTTTCTGTGTAGATTAATAATATCAGGTTGTTATCTTGTTTTGAGGTGTTTTGCTTGAGTGATGTTTTACGTGCTCCATGTGCATCCCTAGTGCATCCATCATGCATTCATGTTTTTTGAGTGCGCATTGCATTTTTGTTGATTGGTGCTTGGTGTGTTTGTCTTGTTTAGAGCCGGAAGTTGAGCACGAGTTTTCCCACGAGGTTGAGCACGAGGTTTCCAACGAGTTTGAGCACGAGGACCCTTCTTTCGATCCGAACGTCTTCTCTTCAGGCAAGATGACCGAACCCCGATAACATTACTATCTTTGTCTATTGCTAGTAGTCTCGATCTATAGTTTTGCCTCGATGCCCATGTTCTTCTTGTCAGCCTCCTACTTGTAACCAATTGCCATGTTTAACCACCCTACCTATGCAAACCGTTGCTTGGCTAAGTACGCTTCGCTCAGCCCTTCTTATAGCGTTGCTAGTTGCAGGTGAAGTGAAGATGCTTGCTCCATGTTGAAGTTTGGTTGGGTTATATCACACTATATAAATGCTTTAATTGAAATCATCTATATATTGGCAAGGGTGGAAGGCTAAGCCTTTTGCTTGGTGATTTGTTCCACTCATGCCGTTAGGATCCGTATAAGCCGGTTTTATGTTCCTTGATTATGCGTTCCTAACACGGTTGGGGTGTATGGGACCCCCTCGATAAACCGCTAAGTGCTAAGTCTTTTCCAGCAAGTCCCAACATTGGTACTATTTGCCTAATAACAAACTAAACTTGCATAGGGAGTTATAAACCCTTTTCTTAATCAACAACCCCGGGCCAGTGCTCCACATGAGTGTTGGCCCGAAACGGGGAGCCTGCGGGGCCACCTCGAGGAAACTCAAGGTCTGGTAAAAACCCGTAGCTTCGCCCATCCGGTCGTGTCCTGAGACCTAGATACGCGCGGCTACGATCAGGGTGTCGACACGCCGGGAGGATTTGCTGGATTAGCCTTACCTTAGCTCGGTATATCTTGAGCACGGGATTCCGAGGATACTCGGGTCTTCCCACTTTGGAGTTGCGACTCCGCGGATCGTGGGCTTGTAATGGGTCAAGTTGGAACACCCCTGCAGGGTTTGAACTTTCGAAAGCCGTGCCCGCGGTTATGTGGCAGATGGGAGCTTGTTAATTCCGGTTGTAGATAACTTGACACAATGATGCTAATACACTACCAGCGTGTGTTCCGTGACTGTCAATTTCCGAATAGGGATTCGGGAGTTGAACACGGAGGGGTTATGTTTGTGAGCTTGTAGCTAGGATCACTTCGTGATCACTTCTCGCGATGCCTTCTCTTCTCGCTCTCACTTGCGTAAGCTAGATGCTAGTTGCTGCTGCAGACTTGTTCTTTCTTCAGCCTTTCCCTCACCTAAAGGCTTTGATAGTTCTGTTACCCGGGAACGGGATTGCTGAGTCCTCTGTGGCTCACAGTTACTTCACACACCAGATGCAGGTCCAGCTGTGAGCTATCCAGGTGATGGCACCGAGCTGGATTGGGAGTACGACGAGGAGCGTAGTCGTTACTACGTGCGCTACCCGGACGATCAGTAGTGGAGTCTCTTACTAGGATTCGATCCGCCTATGGTTGTTTTATCTGAGTTTGGTACTTTGACTTTTGGCTTTTGCCCTTAGAGGGTTGTAGTGATCTTAATGTATGATGTTTGAGACTTGTACTGTTATTCTGTGACGTGGCGAGTGTAAGCCAACTATTTTCAGTTTACTATCCCCTCTTTTACATGAGTTGTGCAAAGATTACCAAACTTGAGATCATTCTAGGATGGAATTATGCCTTTAAGTCGTGCCTCGACACGTAGGAGGTATAACTCCATCCTGGGCATTACAAGAAGGCCAAGGAAGAAGGATAAGGAGGGGGGCTCTCTCCCCCTCACTTCCAGCGGCGCGGGAGTGCCACCGGGGCCATCATCGTGCGACGGCGATCTACACCAACACCTCCATCATCTTAACCAACATCTTCATCACCTTCCCCCATCTGTCTACAGCGGTACACTCTCCCGCAACCCGTTGTGCCCTCTACTTGAACATGGTGCTTTATGCTTCATATTATTATCCAATGATGTGTTGCCATCCTATGATGTATGAGTAGATTTTCGTTGTCATATCGGTAATTGGTGAATTGATATGATTGGTCTAATTTGCTAGTGGTTATGTCATTGTCCTTTGGTGCCCATCATATGAGCGCGCGCGTGGATCACACCATAGGGTGAGTTGTATGTTGATAGGACTATGTATTGGAGGGCAAGAGTGACAGAAGCTTCAACCAAGCATAGAAATTTATGCATACGTGATTGAAGGGGGACCAATATATCTTAATGCTATGGTTGGGTTTTACCTAAATGAACATTAGTAGTTGTGGATGCTTGCTAATAGTTCCAATCATAAGTGCATATAATTCCAAGTCAGGGATGACATGCTAGCAGTGGCCTCTCCGACATAAAACTTGCTATCGGTCTAGTAACATAGTCAATTGCTTAGGGACAATTTCGCAACTCCTACCACCACTTTTCCACACTCGCTACACTAACTTTATTGTTTCTTTACCTAAAACAGCCCCTAGTTTTTATTTACATGCTCTTTATATTCTTGCAAACCTATCTCGTTACACCTACAAAGTAATTCTAGCTTCATACTTGTTCTAGGTAAAGCGAACGTCAAGCATGCGTAGAGTTGTATCGGTGGTCGATAGAACTTGAGGGAATATTTGTTCTACCTTTAGCTCCTCGTTGGGTTCGACACTCTTACTTATCGTAAGAGGCTACAATTGATCCCCTATACTTGTGGGTTATCAAGACCTTTTTCTGGCGCCGTTGCCGGGGAGCAATAGCGTGGGGTGAATATTCCCGTGTGTGCTTGTTTGCTTTATTACTAAGTATTTTTTATTTTGTGCTCTTGTTTTCTATCTTTAGTTATGGGTAGGAAACGCAAAATACCAAAAAAATTAGTCGTGCCTACTGAACCAATGGTTGAAGAACCACTCAAAATCTATCACACTACTGAAGCTTTTTACTTGTATCATCTTCGGTCCCTATGTGCTCGGGCTGAATCCCCAACTAACTTAGTTGAGGGCAAATCTTTAGATGAGCATGCTTGTTATGTGCGACACCGTGATACGTCCAAAACGTATCTATAATTTCTGCTTGCTCCATGCCTCTTTTGGCTGATATTGCTATGTTATTTATACATTTCCATACACTTTTGATCATATTTGGACTAACCTATTAACTCAGTGCACCCCAGTGCCAGTTTCTGTTTTCGGCTGTTTTTGTATTTCAGGTTTTCACATTACGAGAACTGCCAGAAAAAATCCAGAAAAATTATATAAAAAATCAGCGTTCCGGAAGCTTCCATGCGGCCAAAGTAGGGCCGGAGGGGACCCACAGGGGCTCCAGGCGACCTGCCCACGCGGCCCCCC
>LR738715.1:493453107-493471715 GCA_902687465.1 Secale cereale | reverse complement strand
CCCCCCCCCTGGCCGCGCCGGGGGGCGCCTGGGCGCCCCTGACCCCCTCTGATGCCCCCCTTTGGCATATATTTACAGCGTGTCGCGGAAACCCTGATTCCAGACCCCTTTTCTCCAGACGCGATTCCGATCTCCGCCGCCATCGTCATCAAGCTTCGGGGGACCAGAATTCCTGCGCCGGCACTCTGCCGGGACGGGGAAGTGCCCCCGGATTCATCTCCATCGACGTTGCTTCCTCCCTCCATGATGCGGGAGTAGTTCCTCCTCGGGGCTGAGGTTCTTACCAGTAGCTATGTGGTCAATTCTCTCTCCCATGATGTGATCTTTGTTGTGATCATAGGCTCTGTTAATCTAGGGTGATCCCATGATATTTCCCCTTCCTCTATGTATTGGATTGATGTACTCACTTGTCTTTATCTAGTATAATCCCCGAGACCAAGGTGACAGCGGTCTATTGGACATGGATTAGAACAATATTTTCATGAGTGATTTCCTCTCTTGTGTGTTGATTGAAGATTGAGAGTCTCTTGGTGCTTGTCTTTGACTATCCTTTAGATATGTTGTGGTGATTGTGGGACTCTCTTTGGATGGCCGCGGTGACATTGGGAAATCCTTAGATTGAGAACTACGAACTTTGAGGTGTGCTTTTGTAGCCCTACATAATTCTCGTCCTCTCTTGACCACGAAGGAATGACCTCCGAGTGCGTCCCCTTTGCATGTTTTATGGGAAATATCATGTGATTCGATTATGTTAATGTTGTTGGGAGTTGCCACTAGTGAAAGTATGAAGCCTAGGCCTTGTTTCCACCTTTGCAATACCATTTCTGCTCACGTTTACCACTTGTTTGCTTGCTGCACTTTTTATTACAGATTTATATTACTTTGTTTTGCCATCCATATCACTTTCCATTTAACATCTCTTCGCCGAACTAGTGCACCTATACATCTAACAAGTGTATTAGGTGTGTTGGGGACACAAGAGACTTCTTGTATCTTAGTTGCAGGGTTGCTTGAGAGAGACCATCTTCAACCTCTACTTCCCTGAGTTCGATAAACCTTAGGTCATCCACTTGAGGGAAATTGCTGCTGTCCTACAAACCTCTGCGCTTGGAGGCCCAACATAGTCTACAAGTGTAGAAGCGTGTGTAGACATCAGCCGGCACCCTGCCGGGACGGGGAAGTGCCCCCGGATTCATCTCCATCGACGTTGCTTCCTCCCTCCATGATGCGGGAGTAGTTCCTCCTCGGGGCTGAGGTTTCTACCAGTAGCTATGTGGTTATCTCTCTCTCCCATGATGTGATCTTCGTTGTGATCATAGGCTATGTTAATCTAGGGTGATCCCATGATGTTTCCCCTTCCTCTATGTATTGGATTGATGTACTCACTTGTCTTTATCTAGTATAATCCCCGAGACCAAGGTGACAGCGGTCTATTGGACATGGATTAGAAAAATATTTTCATGAGTGATTTCCTATCTTGTGTGTTGATTGAAGATTGAGAGTCTCTTGGTGCTTGTCTTTGACTATCCTTTAGATATGTTGTGGTGATTGTGGGACTCTCTTTGGATGGCCGCGGTGACATTGGGAAATCCTTAGATTGAGAACTACGAACTTTGAGGTGTGCTTTTGTAGCCCTACATAATTCTCGTCCTCTCTTGACCACGAAGGAATGACCTCCGGGTGCGTCTTCATTGCATGTTTTATGGGAAATATCATGTGATTCGATTATGTTAATGTTGTTGGGAGTTGCCACTAGTGAAAGTATGAAGCCTAGGCCTTGTTTCCACCATTGCAATACCATTTGTGCTCACGTTTACCACTTGTTTGCTTGCTGCACTTTTTATTACAGATTTATATTACTTTGTTTTGCCATCCATATCACTTGCCATTTAACATCTCTTCGCCGAACTAGTGCACCTATACATCTGACAAGTGTATTAGGTGTGTTGGGGACACAAGAGACTTCTTGTATTTTAGTTGCAGGGTTGCTTGAGAGAGACCATCTTCAACCTCTACTTCCCTGAGTTCGATAAACCTTAGGTCATCCACTTGAGGGAAATTGCTGCTGTCCTACAAACCTCTGCGCTTGGAGGCCCAACATAGTCTACAAGAGTAGAAGCGTGTGTAGACATCAAGCTATTTCTGGCTCCGTTGCCGGGGAGGTGAGCGCTTGAAGGTATATCTTTAGATCTTGCAATTAAATCTTTTTGTTTCTTGTTTTTATTTCACTAGTTATGCTTATGGACAACCTTGCTATTGGATCGTTGCTTGCGGGAAGATGCCCCACACCTGTGGTGGTTGCTCCTCCCCCTACTGAAATTGTGCCCTATAAAATACCAGCTGTTATTATCCATTATGTTTTGGCTGATCGTTATGCAGGAGACAGACATCCCGGTGAACACTTGCTATATCTGTCACAACTATGTTCATTATTTAAGCTTGCAGGTGTATCAAGGGAGTTTGTCATGAGGAAATTATTTGCCTTGTCACTGAAAGGAAAAGCATTGGAATGGTATAGGCTACTAAATGACTCTCACCTGCTGGAGTGGGAAGAGATCCAGTCTCTCTTTTACTCCAAGTTTTATCCTCTTCATGAAGTCCATGAGAATAGGAATTATGTTTATAATTTTTATCCTCATGACGGAGAGAGCATAGCTCGAGCTTGGGGGAGACTGAAAACGTTAATGCTAAAATGTCCTAACCATGGGCTCCCCAAAGATATGATTATTACTAATTTCTATGCGAGGCTTTCTCGACAGGATAAAGATTTGCTCGACGCTTCCTCAATGGGTTCTTTCACAAACAAAAAGATTGATGCTAAATGGGAACTCCTTGAAAGAATTCAATGCAACACTGAAGATTGGGAGATCGACAAAGGTAAAGAGTCAGGTATAATTTATGAGTATGATTGCATTAAGTCCTTTGTTGAAACTACAAGTTTTAGTAAGTTTAGTGCTAAGTTTGGGCTTGATTCTCAACTCCTTGTTGATTTCCTCAAATCTTTTGCTTCACATCTTAATATGCCTAAAGAGGATTGGATCAAGTATCATAAACCTTTTAAAGAGACTTGCAAAGAAAATGAAATTGTTCATGATGATTGCAACATGCATGATCCAATTCCTAAAAATGAAGTTTTATATAAGCATGTTAATTTTTGTGGAGTGGATAGACCTTGTGAAAGGCCTATGATTGAAGAAGAGAAGTATTGTAAGCAACATAAGCATGAAAGAACAATCACTTGGGTCAGAGATTTAAATGAAATTGCTAGAGAATTGTGTGACCTTTATCCTTTTACTTGTGAACTTTGCCGTATAGAGGGTCACTTTAATTTTCAATGCATGAACTTTCAAAACATAACTGTTAGCTGGTTGTGTGATAACATGATCACCTCTGATCTTTATGATGATCTTATGTTATTTTTGATGTGTGAAGAGTTATCAGAAAAGACTTCATGGCTAGATGTTAATGCCATAGGAATAAAAAAAACTTTGCAAAATTGCCATCTCTATTGTGTTGTTAATTGCCATGAAAATGATTACATAGGTAAGATTATAAAGGAGGGAACTTTACCAAAGTATAAAAATGTCTCTTATATTTCTGCTAATAAAAAGGAGAGTTTCTCCCAAGTTTCCCCTATTGTTCCTAATGGTAAACCAGGATATGTGGAGAAGCTTCATCTCCAACCACTCCCTCCTAAGGTTAAGAAGAAGAAAAAGAAGAGGAGGAGGAAGAGGAGCAAGAAAGAAGAAGAATTGGTATCAACCTGGCCTGAGCATATTCCTCCCATCAACTTTTATCCTAACGATTGTAAGTTTAAAGAAGAAGGTGAAGTTTATTGCCTTAATTATCATCTTGATGATACGTCCGTAAGTACTATTGAAGATGATTTTGATTATGATATGCATGTTACTTATTGTGATTGGGAAAATGATAATAATGCTACTTATGATCTTGAAAATCTTTTTGGCACCAACTCTGAAAGTGATGATATGGGAAGCTCTAAGCTTGGGGATGATAGGATTGCAAACCCTTTACCCACTAGTGATGTGATAGTTGATAATTCTTTTGCTAGTAAGAATAAAGACAACATGATTACAAATATAGTTGCTAGCAATGATAATGCTCTTCTCTACTATGATGATGTCATAACTCCAACTATAGTGATTATAAAGGTACCTATGACATAAGGAGAAATTATCCTTATGAAACTTGTCATAATCATGGAGGGAATTACTCCCTTGTTGAACACCACCCTCCTAATACACAAGTAATCTATAGTGTTCAAGTTGTTTATGATAGTCCTACTCCCACTATTACTAATGAGAAAGATTATGCTTATGTGGAGAGTAAGAGTACCTTTTTGCATGTGGATCATGGTAACAATGCTTTACGTGATGCTTATATTGTTGAGTTCATCCATGATGCCACTGAAATTTATAATGAGAGAGGGAGACTTGGTTCTAAATATCTTAATAATAAGAAGTTTCCTCTCTTTATGGTGAATATTTTGAAGTTATGCTTGTTTTGCCTTCCTATGCTAGTTGCTTTGTGCTTCAATGAATTATTCTATTGCAATATTCCTATGCATAGGAAGCATGTTAGGCTTAAATGTGTTTGGTATTTGCTTCTTGATGCTCTCTTTTGTTCTTCAGCTCTTATTCCTACGAGAGCATCATTAAAGTCTTAAGCCTATCTTTATGGCTATAAAGAAAGAGCTCTAGGGAGACAACCCTTGTTATGTTTACTTTCAGTTTTAGTGGTCTTGATGTTTGTTACTACTGTAGCAACATCATTGTATCTTTATTTTTTAGCTTTGTGCCAAGTTTAGCCTCTGATTGCAAGAAAGTTCAAAAGTTGTGACGTGCTGTCCAGGAAACAGATTCTGTCCTTGGATAGAAAAATTCGTATAAAATCACCAGATCATCTTTTTGGTCTGAATTTTTTCGACAGCGTGCTCTATATAATTGTCTTTCGTGCGTTTGTTTTTAGTTTTTTTATTAGAGTTGCAGAAGTGCCCCGGAAAAATCATTTACTACCTGCTATTCTGTTTTTCACAGATTCTGTCCTGTTTTGCCTTTCCTTCATTTTGCAAACCTAGAGCTTGCTTTTTCTTTGCAAAAACCTTTTGGCAATCTTGAGAAACAGTAGAACTTCAAGAATATCTTTATTTCCGTCAAGGAACAATTATTTTATTATGGGTACTAACCTCGCTAATCAGATTATGATGAGTTATGTATGAAGGGAGTTTTCAAGTGTGCGAGGGAAGATGATAAAAAGATTCAGGAGTGTCAAACGCTCAAGCTTGGGGATGCCCCCATGCACCCCCAAGAAATATTCAAGGAGACTCAAGCGTCTAAGCTTGGGGATGCCCCCGTGCATCCCCTTCTCCATCAACATTATCAGTTCGTCCTTCGTTCCACTATATTTTAATCACTTCATGTGTTATGTGCTATGCTTGGAGCGTCTTGTTTTAGTTTTTCTTTTAGTTTTCTTTAGCTTTTCATAACGAGTTGGAACTCAGTTTTCTTTATGTGGGAGAGAAACACGCTCCACTTCTACCTAGAACATAACATAGAATTTGCATGTCTATCTTTGCTGTGTGTGTTCTTTGTCTTTTAATAGCTACTATCATGCTTAGCTCTTAACTTTCATGCTTATCTTTTTAAAGAGCTTTTGTTTAGTTGGTTGCTTGAACTCTCTTTAGTTATCATGCTTATCTTATTAAGAGAGTTTGCTTCCGTTGCATTGGTTGATATGTCTATGATAAAGATGCTACGTGCATAATGGCGCTTAGTAGTTCATGTTTTCTTATGGTTAGTCTCAAACAGCTGGGGGGTTCCCAATGTGTTATTGGAGTACCAACATGATTTGTTTGCCTATGATGTGGTATGGTTTCGTAATATCTTCCTTCAAAGAATTTATTTTGATTGACTTGGCGTATGCTCACGCATATTTAAGACTGTAAAGAAAGTCTGTCAAGCCTTGATGATCTTTTGTTTCTGAGTAGCGATATAACTTCCATGCTTGATTCAATGTTGATTTGTCGCTCTGCATGATTATGACCGTCATTGCTCTCTTAGTTGGTCGCTCCCCGTCTTTTGCTAACCTTCGCCTGTACTAAGCGGACTGACTGCTTGTGCATCCACATCCTTTTAATCCAGTTATACCATATGAGTCCACCATATCTTCCTACATGGTATTTACCTGCCATTCCTAACGGAGACTTGCATGTACCATCTCGAAATTATTCAAAGAAAAAGCATTCCTATTTTGTGCCTCTGTTTTAAGTTCATGAGGAAGTAGTAGTTAATTCATGATCTTTTTAAGTTGGACAAGCTTCACCCCGGGATTGCATGTATAATGTGCAAACCCATAATACGAGAAGGAACTGGCATTGAGTGCGCCCGGCTCAAAAAGATAATATAACAAACAAACCCTCCTTCACGCTTTGTTCATGAGAAATTAGAAAACTTTGGCAGTGATAAACAAAGGAGATTAAGAGGATGTGATCGTCCTCATTCGGGAGCCGTTCCTCAAAACTTGTCCATCTCAAGAAGTGATTGAGTTGTCTGCTAGCATTCGTTGACGAAACATGCATGATCTAAAAAAAATTATTACCTCTGTTTTAAAACCAAGAGCTCTGGTACATGTTTTGTCTTTGTTTCCGACTACGGGTTTTCAACCTTGCCAACAAAAGCCACGGTTCGAGAGTCTCTGTCGGGACCCCGATCCTAAGTCACACCGATCTAGCATGTAACACACCATATCACTTTGCGGCCTCACGCACGGTATCCCCACGGGTGCCACCTTACCTGGCCCGGGACCGTTTGCGCATTTTGGCTCACGTATATGATAGTGTCGCTAACATCCATATGACAGAGAACCCGGGCCGACATGACCAGTTATAAACCAAAAGTGGCACTAAATTACAGAGACAGGTATTCATGACCCAGCAACGAACGTGTCGGTCATCAACGTATGAACCCAAGTCGTAGCAAGCTACAAGGACTTAAAGGAACAACGCGTGACATTTCCCCTAAGGGACAGACACAGGAACGAAGAAGGACATATGCCGGTCAGCCTAAGTGATCCGGAGCAGTAGCAAGCTACCAAGGCTCAGTGGAAGCACTAGGAGACATTTCCCTGTAAGATAGGCTACCAAGGGTAAACAACTAGGTGTCGGATCCCACACATACCAAGCATTTCAATAACATACACACAATATGCTCAATATGTGCAAGTACAACATGGCATCACAACAAGACTCTAATAAACAAAGTATTTATTCATTAGGCTCCGAGGAGCCAAGTATTACAAACATGGGTCTCACGACCCAACATTCAGAGCATACAAGCAACAAGCGGAAGCATTACATGTCTGAGTACAGACATCTACAAATGAAAAAGGCTGAAGAGGCTGACTATCTACAACACTCGTCCAAGATCGTAGCTGAGGTACAAGCTACTTGTCGAAGTCCAAGCGGAACTACTAGTGAGACATCAATCCTATCTGCAAAACATAAATTAAGCAAACATGAGTACAAAGGTACTCAGCAAGACTTACATCAGATCCTATCATACATGCACTTGTATCAAGATGGCAAAGTGGGGTTTAGTTGCAGCAAGCCAGCTTTGACTCAGTGGCTATCCTATTCTACGATTGCTGGTAACTTTGAGGTGGCGCACACGAGTCCACTAAGCACCACACAATACACCACTATGGATTCATTCTCGTCTCCCTACGAGAAAGCCATCCATAGCACTCACACTTGTCTTGAGTATTTTAGAGTATCCACTTCAAGTTATCTATGTACCACGTAAGCATCCAAGAAGTCCATATCCGCGGACCCGGCTATTCGAATAGATCATGTTAACCCTGCAGGGGTGTACTTCTTCACACACGCTCTCGCCACTTACCGCCAGGTACATCTCGTGTATCTCGGCAACCCTCAAGCGGAAGCCTGGCGAGGGTGTCGGCCACGACCTGACTAACCACACAAGTCTCTCGTCCAGGTTTATCGGCTATTCGGGTTCCATCCGTGGGGAGATCCGGCCGGGGTGTCGCTCACGGCCCCAAAAGATGTGCGCAGGGTTCCCAAGCCCACCTCGCCGAGTGGATCTACGCTTGGTACACCGTGCCACGGTGCCTAGTCTGTCCCAAGCCCACTGGCCGAGTGCCACTTGGTAGACTACTAACACTAACTACAAACACCAGAAACTAGTTGCAACTCCTGGACAGAGATCATGTTGATTAATAAGTCGAGAGGGGTCGAGTTACCGGAACCCAATGTGTGGTAGTAACTAGTCATTGGACAACATACACAGTACTCAGTTCTTAGGGACGGTTCCAATGAGACAACCCACCATGTACTCCTACATGGCCTCTCACCGCTACCTTTACCAAATCGTGTTCACACGTTTAACCCTCAGCATCAGAACATATCATTTCACTCCAATTCATTCCCGATGAATCAGACCTGACACACTCTAAGCAATAGCAAGCAAGGCATGGTAAGATCACATCATGGCTTCAATCAACTCCTACACATGCTAGTGGGATTCAACTATTTACTGTGGAAAGACAGGTCATGCAGAGGAATGGGTTCAACTACCGCAGCATAAAATAGCAGTTGAAATCGTTGTTGTTCTAATGCAATAACAGGGAGCAGGAGCGAGAGAGGGATTGTATCGGAATGAACAAGGGGGTTTGCTTGCCTGGTAAAACAACGTGCAGAGCACTGCTCCTCTGACAGGTACTCTGGATCGGTCTCCGGAGCTGGACCTATCGAGAAGAACGGTGCCGACAATCAAACACAAGCATATGCAACAATATGATGCATGAATATGGCATGAAAATATGATGTTGTTGAGCTAATGCAACTATCATTCAATTTGAAAGAAGTCCATTTGAACCAAAGGCTCAAATGCAACTTTAAAATAAGTATTTCCTAAAGCCATATATGTGTTTTCATATAATCAGTAGGTTTAACTTCATTTGTCATGCATGAAAATGGTACAGATGGATGGATTAAATTTTTCTGATAATTTTTCATATATAAAATATTTCATTCTGAGCTACGGTTGAATTTCTGTGATTTTTTTGAAGTTTAAGCCTATTTCTGAATTAAATAAATCATTTAAGATTTATTTAAATAAACAGAACTGGATTACTGCGTCAGCATGACACAGGCATGACATCAGCAGGTCAAAGGGGCTGGTCCAGAGTCAAACCTGACAGTGGGGTCCACTGGTCAGTGACTCAATTAATTAACTGAGTTAATTAACTCTAAAATAATCCTAACAGAAATAATCAGCAGGGCTGGGCCCACATGTCAGTGGCTAAACTAATTAACAAAACTTAATTAATTTCACTAATCAGTCAACTAACTAAAGGGGTGGGGGCCCACCTGTCATTGACACAGGGGGTCAAAGCACGGTCAAAACTACGGCTAGCACGCCGGCGTTTAGCCGCCGGCGGCAGCAAACGCGGCGGAGGGCTTCGGGAATCCTGCTCCGGGGGTCTTTTGAGCAGCTGAGACCACGGGCGAGCTGCTGGAGCTCGTCCGCGTCCATTCCCGCAAGCAGCAGCAGCTGGGACGGCCGGAGCTCGCCGGAAATGAGCTCGCGGCGGCGCCGGAGTTCGGCCCTCGTCGGGTCTAGGGCTACAGGGCACGGGGAGACCTACGGAGGGGCGCTACGGGCTCCTGGTGAAACGGCGGATGCGGTGGCGTGCTCCGCTTGGAGTTTAGGTGGCTGTGGCCACGGCGGCGGCATCGCCGGTGGCGGTGAGGTCGGGCAACTGCGGTGGTAGGGGCTAGAGGCCGCAGACGACGGCGAGGATAGGGGGAAAAGATAGAGGAGCTCACGGTGAGGCGACGGAGTAGCCTAGTGGGCTCGGGGACGCTTCTGCTACGGCGAATCGACGGCGGCGATCGTCGGCGTCCGAGGAGGAAGACGATGACGACGGCGGCTCCACAGGGCGTCCGGCGTCTGGTGGCTTGACGAAGAGGACGAGGGTGAAGTGGCGGAGCTCTCGGGCTACTCGGAGGGGCGAGGGGAGGCCAGTGGCTACGGCAACGGCGATCGACGGCGACGGCGGCGTTCGGGCGTTGCGAGAGAGAGCGAGGGAGAGGAAGGGAGAGGTTCAGGAGAGTGCGAGAGGGTCGGGGGAGGTGCGTGGCTCCTCCAGAAGCGGCTAGGCGGCGAGGGGAGTGAGGCAGGCAGGTGGCGTGGCGCTCCCGCCGCGAGCGTGCGCCAGCCACACGCTCGGCTTCCTGTCGTCGCGAGGAGGACGACGACTGGCAACTGGGCCGGCCCAGTGCCAGGCCAGCAAGTGGCCCAGGTAAGGCTCTATCCTTTTTATTTCCTTTTCTATTTTCTATTTTTTTCTGACATTTGTTTTGATTTAATATCTACATTAAATCAATATTTTCTTCTGACATATTTATTTTGCAGGGACCTAGAAATTAACCCAAGCCCCTAAAAATAAACAACCAGAATTTTGGACATATATAAAATATAATATATATATATATATATATATATATATATATATATATATATCCAATGCAAATAACTATTGCATTAATTCCAAATGCCTAAAATAAATACTTATGAGCTCCTAATAATATTGGCTTGATTTTTATCTCTGACCAATATTTTTAGAGGGCCACATAAACATTTTCTTGGACCTTTTTGGAGCAACTTTTATTTGGGTCATTTTCAAAAGGGTTTCTGAGGGTTTCACAAGTCCTCATTTCAATTTCATTTGAAAATTAACCATGATGCAAACCACAAAACTAACCTAGTGCATACCAGAGCTAGGGTTGTGACAACTCGCCTCCACTCGAAAGAATCTCGTCCCGAGATTCAGGAGTAGGCGGAAAGAAAGTGGGGTACTGCAGTCGGAGACGATCTTCTCGCTCCCAAGTAGCTTCTCTCTCGGAATGATGAGACCATTGAACTTTGAGAAACTTGATGTTATGACGTCGAGTGACACGCTCTGCTTGATCCAAAATGCGAACGGGATACTCTCGATATGTGAGGTTATCTTGGAGATCAAGCGTTTCGTGGTCCACTCCGCGGATGGGATCCGAGAAGCAACACCTGAGTTGAGAGACGTGGAAGACATCATGAACTCGAGAAAGATGTGGGGGTAGTTCCAATTGGTAGGCAACCTCTCCTCGTTTAGCAAGAATGCAAAAAGGACCAATGTAACGAGGAGCCAACTTGCCCTTGATACCGAAACGATGGGTACCCTTCAAAGGAGTAACCCGAAGATAAGCTTTGTCACCAACTTCATAAGCCACTTCCTTATGATGACGATCATACTGGCTCTTTTGATGAGATTGGGCTGTTTTCAAATTCTCACGAATGATGCGAACTTGCTCTTCTGCTTCCTGGATCATATCCGGTCCAAAGAATTGTCTTTCACCGGTTTCTGACCAGTTCAAAGGTGTTCGACATCTTCGTCCATAAAGAATCTCAAAAGGAGCTTGCTTAAGACTGGATTGATAGCTATTGTTATAAGCAAATTCGGCGAAAGGAAGACATTTCTCCCAATCCATACCGAATGAGATAATGCAAGCTCTAAGCATGTCTTCGAGAATTTGGTTAACCCGTTCCACTTGACCACTTGACTGAGGGTGGAAAGCGGTACTGAAAGAAAGATGGGTGCCAATGGCAGTCTGGAAACTCTCCCAAAAATGAGAAGTTAAAAGACTACCACGGTCTGAATTGATCTCTATTGGGACACCATGAAGTGACACTATTCGAGAAATATACAAGTCAGCAAGCTGACTAGCAGTGATACTCTCTCGAACAGGTAGGAAGTGAGCCACTTTGGAGAGACGATCAATGACTACGAAGATAGCATTATTCCCTCTCTTGGTCCTGGGAAAGCCGGTGATGAAGTCCATACCAACTTTATCCCATTTCCACTCAGGAATAGCTAGAGGCTGAAGGGTGCCAACAGGTCTTTGATGTTCTGCCTTAACGCGAAGACAAACGTCACATTTAGCAATGAACTCAGCAATTTCTCTCTTCATCCTAGTCCACCAGAACCTCTGGCGTAGGTCCTGATACATCTTAGTACTACCGGGATGAATCGTGAGAGGAGATTCATGAGCCTCTTTAAGAATCAATTGCCGAAGATGTTGCTTCTTGGGAACTACCATGCGATTCTCAAAGAAAACAACACCTCGATCATCCATAGAGAAACATCCACCAACTCCCTTTTTAATGTTCCTCTTGATGCGGATAACACCCCTATCAAACTTTTGGTCAGAAATAATCTGATCCTCAAGGGTAGGTTTCGCCACCAAGGTAGAAAGTAATCCGTGAGGAGCGATGTGAAGGTTAAGCTTACATAATTCCTCATGGAGAAGTGGTTGGCCCTGCTGCAACATGAGATTGTTGCAATAGGATTTACGACTTAGCGCATCAGCCATGACATTTCCCTTGCCTGGGGTATAGGTAATCCCTAAGTCGTACTCTGAGATCAACTCCAACCAACGTCTTTGCCTAAGGTTCAAATCTGGTTGGGTGAAGATATACTTGAGACTCTGGTGATCGGTGTAGATCTCGCAACGATTACCAAGAAGGTAATGTCGCCAGGTCTTAAGTGCATAGACTACGGCTGCAAGCTCTAGATCATGTGTAGGATAATTCTCCTCATGTGGATGCAGCTGTCGAGATGCATAAGCAATCACACGACGATCCTGCATAAGAATGCAACCTAGTCCCTGTCGCGAGGCATCACAATAGATAACAAAGTCCTTAGTGAAATCCGGTGGCACAAGTATGGGAGCAGAAGTCAGGCGTCTTTTCAGTTCCTGAAAACTGTGCTCACACTATGGGGACCACTCAAACTTTTTATCTTTCTTAAGAAGTTCCGTGAGAGGTTTGGACACTTTAGAGAAGTTCTCAACAAAGCGGCGACAATAACTGGCTAGACCAAGGAAACTCCTAACTTGTTTAACTGTTTCAGGCGGAGTCCAATCAAGAACGGCTTGAACTCTCTCGGGGTTGACAGCAATGCCCTTACCAGAGATTACATGACCGAGATAGGTCACTTCTGGCAACCAAAATTCGCACTTGGAGAACTTGGCATAAAGGCGGTGCTCTCTGAGTTTTTCTAGAACAAGTCTAAGATGTTCGGCATGCTCGTCCTCGTTCTTCGAGTAAATAAGAATATCATCGAGATAAACCACGATGAACTTATCTAAGTACTCCATGAAGATCGAGTTCATCAAGCGGGAGAAGGTGGCTGGAGCATTGGTTAAACCGAAGGACATGACGGTGTACTCGTACTGACCATAACGAGTGATGAAAGCCGTCTTGGGGATGTCCCCATTTCTAATCTTGATTTGATGGTATCCTAACCTCAAATCCATCTTGGAGAAGACTGAGGATCCAGCGAGCTGATCATACAGGTCGTTAATCCTGGGAAGCGGATACTTGTTCTTTACCGTGACCAAATTAACGGGACGGTAATCTATAACCATCCGATCCGTACCATCCTTCTTCTTAACGAAGAGGACGGGGCAAGCCCAGGGAGAAGAACTAGGACGGATGAAACCTTTTTGCAAGGACTCATCAAGTTGTTTCTTAAGCTCGGCTAGTTCTAAGGGTGCCATTTTGTAGGGTCTCCTAGAGATTGGAGCGGTTCCTGGGATAAGCTCTATAACAAACTCTACATCTCGATCGGGTGGAACACCTGGCAGTTCCCCAGGAAAGACATCCGGAAAGTCACGGACTACCGGAACATCTTCAAGATCTGGGAGAAGGCTGGCATTAAGAGAATAGAGTTGACGCTTTGCAACTCTATGTTGACAGTGACTATCTTACCAGATGGATGTGTAAGCTGAACAGACCTAGTGAAGCAATCAATCTTGGCATGATGAGCTGTCATCCAGTCCATACCCAAGATGATATTAATATCTGAAGACTTGACGGCTACAAGTGATGCAAGGAACACAAGTCTGTCAACAAGGATTTCATTACCATGGCTTACACTAGAAGTCTGCCATTTGGATCCAGGAGTTTGAATGAGTAGTGGGGAAGGCATATCACAAAATGACATGTCGTGCAAATGGGCATAACTTTAGGAAATGAAAGAATGAGATGCTCCAGTATCGAATAGAACCGATGCCGGATGACAATTGACAAGAAGTGTACCAAGAACGACATCTGGATCATCATGAGCGTCATTGGCTGAGACGTGATGCACACGTCCATGTTCGATGGGAGCTGACTTAACACTGATCATCTTGCGTGATGATTTATCACGTCTAACAGATTTCTCGGACTGGGATGGGGCAACACGGGTCTGGGTGCAAATACGGGCAATGTGTCACGGTTCTCCGCACTTGTAACAAATCCTGGAGGTAGGACGTGGACCCGCATTGGCAAACAGTCCATCAATAGACCTGGGTGGAGCATACTGCTGAACTGGAAGAGGTACCACACAAGATGGCCTCGGAGGATAAGTGGGTGGAAGAACAGAGTTCGGAACCCAAATCCGGCGCTTCTGAGAACTAGAACCGGAGGAAGTTCCCAAATCAAGGGTGTGCTTACGAGACTCATCGTAAGTGAGCTGAGCTGTCTCTGCGTTGATGGCCTTGTTCACAAGAGCCTGGAATGTGTTGCAATGATGCAAGTGGAGATAACGACGCAGTTTGGGGTTGAGACCCTTTCGGAACCTAGCCTGCTTCTTGGCGTCCGTGGACACTTCTTCTGTAGCATAGCAGGCGAGGTTCTCAAACTCTCGACTATAAGCATCGACAGCCATCTTAGCCTGTGTAAGACTACAGAACTCTTCTCTCTTACGATCGATAAGGGCTAGAGGGATATGATGCTCACGAAAAGCCTCGGTGAAATCTCTCCAGGTAGGAATCTGGTCAGCTGGAATCATGGCCTCATAGTTCTGCCACCAAAGACTAGCAGGACCTTCCAGGTGATAAGTGGCATAGATGACCTTGTCATCTTCAGCTACGTTCGCAGAACGCAGCTTGTGAGTGATACTACGGAGCCAGTCATCTGCATCGAGTGGCTCAAAGGAATGATGAAAGGTGGGTGGTTTCAGACGAATGAAGTCATGGATGGTGGTTGATTCCTTGCACTGATGTGCGGTGTTCTCCTCAATACGTGCCAACAGGCGGTTAGACTCTCGCTTGTTTCTCTCCATCTCTAACATTAACTCTGCCAACGAAGGATGGTCGGGAGGATCCTCCTCATCCCTACCATCTCCGTGGTTCTGTCTACGAGCAGCTGAGCTTCGCTTAACTGAAGACATCCTGAGAAGCGAAACCGAAGACGAAAACATCAACAACTATAGGATGCATAAGGTAGAACAAGAAATTAGTATCTCTCGAACTACTAGGATAATTCCGGCAGCATAACGGCAGTAAAATGCTCAGAATGAGACATCCTGCTAACAAAGGATAGTTCAATATCTCAACATCATCACTCAAGGTACTATGATAGTACTAAAACAACTTCACCGGAAGAGCTTGAAACAATATTAGGACTCTGATCAACCAATCCTAAGGGACTACGGAGTAGTAACTCGTGATCCTGATAGACGGAAGAGAAAGCCTAGTTCCTTAACCCCGTAGGAAAGGTAAGATGACTCAGATCAGAAGACATGAGGTATAAGGAGTAAAAAGAGCCTTACGTTCCCTTCCACAATCAATTCCCTTATATAACTAAAGAATTTCTAGACTCAACTTCGACCAGTTTGGCTTGGTAATCCTACAGGCAGTCAGGCTCTGATACCAACGCTGTCGGGACCCCGATCCTAAGTCACACCGATCTAGCATGTAACACACCATATCACTTTGCGGCCTCACGCACGGTATCCCCACGGGTGCCACCTTACCTGGCCCGGGACCGTTTGGGCATTTTGGCTCACGTATATGATAGTGTCGCTAGCATCCATATGACAGAGAACCCGGGCCGACATGACCAGTTATAAACCAAAAGTGGCACTAAATTACAGAGACAGGCATTCATGACCCAGCAACGAACGTGTCGGTCATCAACGTATGAACCCAAGTCGTAGCAAGCTACAAGGACTTAAAGGAACAATGCGTGACATTTCCCCTAAGGGACAGACACAGGAACGAAGAAGGACATATGCCGGTCAGCCTAAGTGATCCGGAGCAGTAGCAAGCTACCAAGGCTCAGTGGAAGCACTAGGAGACATTTCCCTGTAAGATAGGCTACCAAGGGTAAACAACTAGGTGTCGGATCCCACACATACCAAGCATTTCAATAACATACACACAATATGCTCAATATGTGCAAGTACAACATGGCATCACAACAAGACTCTAATAAACAAAGTATTTATTCATTAGGCTCCGAGGAGCCAAGTATTACAAACATGGGTCTCACGACCCAACATTCAGAGCATACAAGCAATAAGCGGAATCATTACATGTCTGAGTACAGACATCTACAAATGAAAAAGGCTGAAGAGCCTGACTATCTACAACACTCATCCAAGATCATAGCTGAGGTACAAGCTACTTGTCGAAGTCCAAGCGGAACTACTAGTGAGACATCAATCCTATCTGCAAAACATAAATTAAGCAAACATGAGTACAAAGGTACTCAGCAAGACTTACATCAGATCCTATCATACATGCACTTGTATCAAGATGGCAAAGTGGGGTTTAGTTGCAGCAAGCCAGCTTTGACTCAGTGGCTATCCTATTCTACGATTGCTAGTAACTTTGAGGTGGCGCACACGAGTCCTCTAAGCACCACACAATACACCACTATGGATTCATTCTCGTCTCCCTACGAGAAAGCCATCCATAGCACTCACACTTGTCTTGAGTATTTTAGAGTATCCACTTCAAGTTATCTATGTACCACGTAAGCATCCAAGAAGTCCATATCCGCGGACCCGGCTATTCGAATAGATCATGTTAACCCTGCAGGGGTGTACTTCTTCACACACGCTCTCGCCACTTACCGCCAGGTACATCTCGTGTATCTCGGCAACCTTCAAGCGGAAGCCTGGCGAGGGTGTCAGCCACGACCTGACTAACCACACAAGTCTCTCGTCCAGGTTTATCGCCTATTCGGGTTCCATCCGTGGGGAGATCCGGCCGGGGTGTCGCTCACGGCCCCAAAAGATGTGCGCAGGGTTCCCAAGCCCACCTCGCCGAGTGGATCTACGCTTGGTACACCATGCCACGGTGCCTAGTCTGTCCCAAGCCCACTGGCCGAGTGCCACTTGGTAGACTACTAACACTAACTACAAACACCAGAAACTAGTTGCAACTCCTGGACAGAGATCATGTTGATTAATAAGTCGAGAGGGGTCGAGTTACCGGAACCCAATGTGTGGTAGTAACTAGTCATTGGACAACATACACAGAACTCAGTTCTTAGGGACGGTTCCAGTGAGACAACCCACCATGTACTCCTACATGGCCTCTCACCGCTACCTTTACCAAATCGTGTTCACACGTTTAACCCTCAGCATCAGAACATATCATTTCACTCCAATTCATTCCCGATGAATCAGACCTGACACACTCTAAGCAATAGCAAGCAAGGCATGGTAAGATCACATCATGGCTTCAATCAACTCCTACACATGCTAGTGGGTTTCAACTATTTACTGTGGAAAGACAGGTCATGCAGAGGAATGGGTTCAACTACCGCAGCATAAAGTAGCAGTTGAAGTCGTTGTTGTCCTAATGCAATAACAGGGAGCAGGAGCGAGAGAGGGATTGTATCGGAATGAACAAGGGGGTTTGCTTGCCTGGTAAAACAACGTGCAGAGCACTGCTCCTCTGACAGGTACTCTGGATCGGTCTCCGGAGCTGGACCTATCGAGAAGAACGGTGCCGACAATCAAACACAAGCATATGCAACAATATGATGCATGAATATGGCATGAAAATATGATGTTGTTGAGCTAATGCAACTATCATTCAATTTGAAAGAAGTCCATTTGAACCAAAGGCTCAAATGCAACTTTAAAATAAGTATTTCCTAAAGCCATATATGTGTTTTCATATAAACAGTAGGTTTAACTTCATTTGTCATGCATGAAAATGGTACAGATGGATGGATTGAATTTTTCTGATAATTTTTCATATATAAATTATTTCATTCTGAGCTACGGTTGAATTTCTATGATTTTTTTGAAGTTTAAGCCTATTTCTGAATTAAATAAATCATTTAAGATTTATTTAAATAAACAGAACTGGATTACTGCGTCAGCATGACACAGGCATGACATCTGCAGGTCAAAGGGGCTGGTCCAGAGTCAAACCTGACAGTGGGGTCCACTGGTCAGTGACTCAATTAATTAACTGAGTTAATTAACTCTAAAATAATCCTAACAGAAATAATCAGCAGGGCTGGGCCCACATGTCAGTGGCTAAACTAATTAACAAAACTTAATTAATTTAACTAATCAGTCAACTAACTAAAGGGGTGGGGGCCCACCTGTCATTGACACAGGGGGTCAAAGCACGGTCAAAACTACGGCTAGCACGCCGGCGTTTAGCCGCCGGCGGCAGCAAACGCGGCGGAGGGCTTCGGGAATCCTGCTCCGGGGGTCTTTTGAGCAGCTGAGACCAC
>LR738715.1:493354889-493453097 GCA_902687465.1 Secale cereale | reverse complement strand
GGCGAGCTGCTGGAGCTCGTCCGCGTCCATTCCCGCAAGCAGCAGCAGCTGGGACGGCCGGAGCTCGCCGGAAATGAGCTCGCGGCGGCATCGGAGTTCGGCCCTCGTCGGGTCTGGGGCTACAGGGCACGGGGAGACCTACGGAGGGGCGCTACGGGCTCCTGGTGAAACGGCGGACGCGGTGGCGTGCTCCGCTTGGAGTTTGGGTGGCTGTGGCCACGGCGGTGGCATCGCCGGCGGCGGTGAGGTCGGGCAACTGCGGTGGTAGGGGCTAGAGGCCGCAGACGACGGCGAGGATAGGGGGAAAAGATAGAGGAGCTCACGGTGAGGCGACGGAGTAGCCTAGTGGGCTTGGGGACGCTTCTGCTACGGCGAATCGACGGCGGCGATCGTCGGCGTCCGAGGAGGAAGACGATGATGACGGTGGCTCCACAGGGCGTCCGGCGTCTGGTGGCTTGACGGAGAGGACGAGGGTGAAGTGGCGGAGCTCTCGGGCTACTCGGAGGGGCGAGGGGAGGCCAGTGGCTACGGCAACGGCGATCGACGGCGACGGCGGCGTTCGGGCGTTGCGAGAGAGAGCGAGGGAGTGGAAGGGAGAGGTTCAGGAGAGTGCGAGAGGGTCGGGGGAGGTGCATGGCTCCTCCAGAAGCGGCTAGGCGCCGAGGGGAGTGAGGCAGGCAGGTGGCGTGGCGCTCCCGCCGCGAGCGCGCGCCGGCCACACGCTCGGCCTCCTGTCATCGCCAGGAGGACGACGACTGGCAACTGGGCCGGCCCAGTGCCAGGCCAGCAAGTGGCCCAGGTAAGGCTCTATCCTTTTTATTTCCTTTTCTATTTTCTATTTTTTTCTGACATTTGTTTTGATTTAATATCTACATTAAATCAATATTTTCTTCTGACATATTTATTTTGCAGGGACCTAGAAATTAACCCAAGCCCCTAAAAATAAACAACCAGAATTTTGGACATATATAAAATATATAATATATATATATATATATCCAATGCAAATAACTATTGCATTAATTCCAAATGCCCAAAATAAATACTTATGAGCTCCTAATAATATTGGCTTGATTTTTATCTCTGACCAATATTTTTAGAGGGCCACATGAACATTTTCTTGGACCTTTTTGGAGCAACTTTTATTTGGGTCATTTTCAAAAGGGTTTCTGAGGGTTTCACAAGTCCTCATTTCAATTTCATTTGAAAATTAACCATGATGCAAACCACAAAACTAACCTAGTGCATACCAGAGCTAGGGTTGTGACAGTCTCCACCTTCTTTTAAAAGCACCAACTACTGAGAGCATGATTGTCATTCTGAGTGTAATGTGCATTGTCCCAAAGTAGCATTGTCTTTTGCATGATTGTGATATCGTTTATTTTGAAATCATTGTATCTAGTCATCACTTAAACCTTGGAGTTGCCCCTGCATTTATGTTTTGCTTCACTAAAGGGGGCAAGCTAGATAACACTTTATCATATTTGCACATCATGTTCATTACAAATCTATTTGATGTTTCAATATCATATTGTAAAACTTTCAGTTCTTTGTGATTTTCTCATGAGGCAACTTAATTACTATAGATTCATTGTCTCAGTAAGCTTTTGTCATATGACTATGAAAAAGTCCTATATGGTTAATAGCATGTCACCACAGAAATTATTCTTGTTATCATTTACCTACTCGAGGACGAGCAGGAATTAAGCTTGGGGATGTTGATACGTCCAAAACGTATCTATAATTTCTGCTTGCTCCATGCCTCTTTTGGGTGATATTGCTATGTTATTTATACACTTCCATACACTTTTGATCATATTTGGACTAACCTATTAACTCAGTGCACCCCAGTGCCAGTTTCTGTTTTCGGCTGTTTTTGTATTTCAGGTTTTCACCTTACGGGAACTGCCAGAAAAAATCCAGAAAAATTATATAAAAAATCAGCGTTCCGGAAGCTTCCATGCGGCCAAAGTAGGGCCGGAGGGGCCCACAGGGGCTCCAGGCGGCCTGCCCACGCGGCCCCCTCCCCTGGCCACGCTGGGGGGGCGCCTAGGCACCTCTGACCCCCTCTGATGCCCCCCTTTGGCATATATTTAAAGCGTGTCGCGGAAACCCTGATTCCAGACCCCTTTTCTCCATACGCGATTCCGATCTCCACCGCCATCGTCATCAAGCTTCGGGGGACCAGAATTCTTGCGCCGGCACCCTGCCGGGATGGGGAAGTGCCCCCGGATTCATTTCCATCGACGTTGCTTCCTCCCTCCATGATGCGGGAGTAGTTCCTCCTCGGGGCTGAGGTTCTTACCAGTAGCTATGTGGTCAATTCTCTCTCCCATGATGTGATCTTCGTTGTGATCATAGGCTATGTTAATCTAGGGTGATCCCATGATATTTCCCCTTCCTCTATGTATTGGATTGATGTACTCACTTGTCTTTATCTAGTATAATCCCCGAGACCAAGGTGACAGCGGTCTATTGGACATGGATTAGAACAATATTTTCATGAGTGATTTCCTCTCTTGTGTGTTGATTGAAGATTGAGAGTCTCTTGGTGCTTGTCTTTGACTATCCTTTAGATATGTTGTGGTGATGGTGGGACTCTCTTCGGATGGCCGCGGTGACATTGGGAAATCCTTAGATTGAGAACTACGAACTATGAGGTGTGCTTTTGTAGCCCTACATAATTGTCGTCCTCTTTTGACCACGAAGGAATGACCTCCGAGTGCGTCCCCTTTGCATGTTTTATGGGAAATATCATGTGATTCGATTATGTTAATGTTGTTGGGAGTTGCCACTAGTGAAAGTATGAAGCCTAGGCCTTGTTTCCACCATTGCAATACCATTTGTGCTCACGTTTACCACTTGTTTGCTTGCTGCACTTTTTATTACAGATTTATATTACTTTGTTTTGCCATCCATATCACTCGCCATTTAACATCTCTTCGCCGAACTAGTGCACCCATACATCTGACAAGTGTATTAGGTGTGTTGGGGACACAAGAGACTTCTTGTATTTTAGTTGCAGGGTTGCTTGAGAGAGACCATCTTCAACCTCTACTTCCCTGAGTTCGATAAACCTTAGGTCATCCACTTGAGGGAAATTGCTGCTGTCCTACAAACCTCTGCGCTTGGAGGCCCAACATAGTCTACAAGAGTAGAAGCGTGTGTAGACATCACACCGCATATCCGAAAAGGGGAAACTTTTACTGGATCAAATTCATCGTTTGCAGTGCTATGCTTGGAATTTATGTGAAATATATGATTGTACTTGTTGTTCTAAAGACCCTAAGAAACACCTTCCTTATCAATGTGAGTTTAGTGATAATGGAATCGTATCTTCGTATACTAAGGGTCTTTATAATTATTATGATGTTCAACAAATTGAAGAATTTGTTGCTTTTAGGGGTACTTGTGAAATTGCTTCTTTTATTGAAGAGTGTGATACTACTCTCTTCAAATCTGAAAATTTGGCCATACTTAAATATTGCTATGATAATTATGCTTCTAATCCTTATATTAAACCATATATTTAGGACTCCTTCGCTTTCCAAGAAGAGACTAATAATTTGCAGGAGTCTATGGAAGAAGAAATTAATGACATTGTGAGCTCACTGGATGAAAAAGATGAGGAGGAGAGTGAAGAACAGAAGGAGTAAGAGCGGATTGATCACCCGTTCCCACCATCTAATGAGAGTAACTCTTTATCCCATACATTGTTTAATTTCCCTTTGAATTTACCGAAGGATGAATGCTATGATGATTGTTATGATCCCGTTGATTCTTTTGAAATATCCCTTTTTGATGATGCTTTCTATGATTGTGGCCAAGATGCCAATATGAATTATGCTTATGGAGGTGAACTTGGTATAGTTCCTTATGTTAAACATGAGATAGTTGCTACTGCACCCACACATGATAGTCCTACTATCTTTTTGAATTCTCCAAACTACACTATATCGAAGAAGTTTGCACTTATTAAGGATTATATTCATGGGTTGCCTTTTTCCGTTGCACATGATGATTTTAATAGATATAATATGCATGTACTTGCTGCTCCTACTTGCAATTATTATGAGAGAGGAACTACATCTCTGCCTCTCTATGTTTTCAATATGATAAAATTGCAAGAAACTGTTTATACTATGCATTGGCCTTTACTATATGTACATGAATTGTTCTTTTATGACATGCCGATACATAGGAAGAGAGTTAAGACTTCGTTAGCATGATATATGTTACTTTGTGCGCACTACAAAATCAAAAATCATTGTTAATTAAAATTGGCTTTGATATACCTTGGGATCCGGGTGGATCCATTACTTGAGCACTTTATGCCTAGCTTAATGGCTTTAAAGAAAGCGCTGCCAGGGAGACAACCCGAATGTCGGTGTACTAAGATAGGGGTACCTTAGTACCCAAACTTGTGCACGGGCAGTAGCAGCTTCCCGTGGCAGGGCTTACCACGTGCTCGCCGGGAACCTTTCTGGTCCCTATGAAGCCATTCAAGAACAAAGTATACAAGACAGAAGATCAAGGCCCCGGCAAGAGGAGCTTGCCGGGAAGGCCGCACCAGGCTCAAGGTTCTCACTTTAGCACAAGACCCTGGCAAGAGAGGCTTGCCAGGAAGGCCAAGGAACGCATACCTCAAGAGATGCCTCGGCGCATCTTGCGCCCCGGCAGGACCCGGAGAGCGACAAGCTTCCGGGCCCGGCAAGATCACTACCCCGGCAAGGTGCTTGCCAGGGAAACCTACGCTGTGTGCCCGCGCTCCAGCTCATCGGCCCACGCGTCGCCCTGGGGCCCTTCCAGGGGCACGTGGTAGATGGCTGTGCAGCCTGGGGCACACGGTGGCAAGCTACGGTGACGAGGCTACCGCCGTGGCAAACGGAGAAGCATGGACAGACACTTTTGGGGTCGACGGCGACGGGCATTTAATGCCCTTGTCCCCCACTGTCAAAGTTAGGTGAAGACCACTGTTCATCCACTGTTCATGCACTATTCACGCACTGTTACAACTACCACCAAATTCACACTTTTACCCTCCTCTACGTCGACACCTGTCGGTGACCCCTTTGAGCTATAAAAGGAGGCCCATGCACAACGTAGAGGGGGTTCGAAACCTAGACAACTCTCTCGCTCGGTGTAGCTAGTACTGTAGCTCTTCAAGCTCCCGAGCTCAAGAACTCAATACAATCCAAGCAGGAGTAGGGTTTTACGCGTCCGCGCGGCCCGAACCTGGGTAAAACTGCCCGCGTGTGCTCCTCGATCTGCTCTCCGTGCTCCCTCAGCTCCCTTACCGCAACGTAGAAGGGGCTCCGGTCCCATAGGTGTTCGTGGGAGGACAGTTTTCCCCCGACATCTTTGGCGCGCCAGGTAGGGGGCGTCGAGGTTGTGCGAACCTGATCCGGCGCTCACGCGGGCGCATTCTTCATCAACCTCTCCAGCTTCATCAACTTCATCAGCTACAACGACATGCCTCCGAAGAAGAAGGCTTCGGAGGTCGGAGGCCCGTCTCCGTCGATTCCACCGCCACCAGAACCAACGGTTGGTGGGGGAGGCGCCGGCGGAAGGGTGGTCGTCGGCGAGGAAACTCACGGCGCCACCAAGTCCAAGGACAAGACGGACGACCGGGCGAATTCCAAAGCCTCGATGTCCGTGGACGCACCACGTCTCTCTCAGGAGGTACAAGACCCGTAGCGGTGTGGTAATGGAGGTACCATACGCTTGCTGGGGCGTGGCCAAGCCGGAGGATCGCGGGATGCTCAAGGCCAGCATGCTGGCACAAGCAAGGCGCGGTCGCCGGGGCGGGAACATGCTCCTTCTAACGCGGTTAGAAGTCCGAGCGTGTCCCGCTCCTCGCACTGCTCACCGCCGTTCCCCTCTTCTCCAGCAGAAGCTCTAGCAAGAGCACAGCTGCTCCTCGATTTCCCTCCAGCGGCAGACAAGGCCGAAGACTGGAGGGCGACGATTCAGAGCCTCATCGCCTTCGCCAACAACGACGTGCCACAGCAGCCGGCAACCTCACGGCCGCGGCAAGTCGATCAAGCGAAGGCCGATGGCGACAAGACCGCCGGGGGTGCAACTACCGTGCACTCCCTGCCGCGGAAGCAGAAATCGCCACCCCGCCGGATCAACGTCGACGACGACTCCACGGCGTCGTCGGATCCGCGGGCTCGCCGCGATCAGCGCCAAGTCCTAGACGACAGGCGGCAAGAAGACGCTCGGACTCGCATCGAGTGTCGACGAGAAGCCTGAAGACAGTCAGATCAGCGCGCTGGGACCGCTGTCGACGTGCACGCGCCCGGTGAACCAGGCGACTTGCCGTACGTGGCAGGTTGCCCTGCGTTCACCCGTGAGCTGCGGCAAGTCCAGTGGCCCAGCATGAAGAATTTCAAGCCCGACGTACCCAAGAAGTACGACGGCAAGACACACCCCTCGGAGTTCCTCAGCATCTACACCATCGCGGTGCAGGCTGCCGGGGGACGCGACGAGAAGATCCTAGCCAACTACTTCCCGCTAGTGCTTAAGCCAAACGTCCGGTCTTGGCTTATGCACTTGCCGGAGAACTCCATCTCTTCGTGGGCGGATCTGTGCCACCAGTTTTTTGGCGCCTTCACGGGCGGCCACAAATCCCACGGCCAGGAGAGCGATCTCCACATCCTAGCCCAGAAGGAGGGAGAGTCCCTGCGCAAGTACATCCAGAGATTCAGCCGCGTCCAGCACAACATTCCTGACGTCCACCCTGCCGCGGTTATCAGCGCGTTCCACCAGAACGTGTGTAACCGCCGGATGAGGGAAGAGATGGCTATGACCAAAATCCGGGATGTCAGCGAGCTCTACGCTCTGGCTGACAAGTGTGCGCGCGCCGAAGAGGGGAGGAGACTCCCCGGAGAGGATACTGGCGCGGGAGGAAGCGACAGCGAGGATGCCGCCCCGGCAAGGAAGAACCGGCGGCGGAACAACAGAAAGAAGAAGAGCAAGGAGGTGCTGGTTGTCGAGCAGTCCGGCAAGAAGGCTCCCGCCAAGAAGGCACAGGCTGGCGGTTCCGGCAAGGAGCCCACCCCTGTAGCGGCAGCCGACAAGCAAGACGGCTCCGACAAGAAGTACTGCAAGATCCACCGCACCGAGGGCCACGATCTTCAGAACTGCAAAAGAGTCGAGTACCTCGTAGAGCAGCAGAAGGCTGAATACGAGCGTCGCGACAAGGAGAAGGCCCAAGGAGGCGGAGGAGAACCCAGCAAGAAGCGACCGTTCAATGGCCGGGGAGGACGCCGCGGCAAGGCCAAGCAACGGCAAGGTGACAGACCTCCCCGGGGCCGCGACAAGGATGAGGATGAAGACGACGATGATGACATGGAAGAAGGAGACAACAGCGAGCAGGAGTTCCAGAAGGCCACAGAGGTTCTGTCTGTCGACGGAGGCGCCTCTCTGCACACTTCCCACCGCCAGCTCAAACAGTGGGTGCGAGAAGTGAATGCAGCAGAGCCGCCCGTCGAGTCACGCAAGCTGCTGAAGTGGTCCGGCACGCCCATCATCTTTGACCTTGAGGACCACCCTGACCGCACCACAGCGGTCGGGTGCTTGCCGATGTTGGTCTCACCAACTATCCGTAACCTCAAGGTCACCAAGATGTTGGTTGACGGCGGGGCCGGCCTGAACTTGATCTCCTCAGCTGTGATTAAGAAGCTACAGATCCCAGACGGCGAGCTCGAAGAAACCGAGTCGTTCCAAGGGATCAACCCGGGAAGGAGTAAGCCGAAGGGAAAGATTACGCTGCCAGTGACCTTTGGCGGGGAGCTCAACTTCAGGACAGAGAGGATCACGTTTGATGTTGCCGATATCCCATTACCATACAATGGGATACTTGGTCGTCCTGCCCTCGCCAAGTTCATGGCAGCTTCCCACTATGCATACAATGTACTCAAGATGCCAGGGCCGATAAGCGCCATCTCTGTCCCCGGCGACAAGAAGGACGCGCTTATCTGCGCCGACAAGATCTACCGGGATGCAGCAGCCGCAGCAGAGAGCAACACACTTGCCGCTGAAGCTCCCGGGGGGAAGACCAAGACCAAGTCCGGCAAGAGCTCTGGAGCCCACTTCGGCAAACGCACCTCTTCGGAGTGCTGCGCTGCCGTCGAGGACGCACCATCGAGCTCCACCGACAAGTGCAAGAAAGGGATGGCAGCTCCACCGGCAACCAAGAAGGTGTCCGCCAAGGAGGACGGCACTGGTGGTACCTTCACCATCAGTGCTACACTCGACCACAAATAGGAAAGCACGCTCGTTGCCTTCCTGCGGGCGAATGTCGATGTGTTTGCATGGCAACCATCTGACATCCCCGGCGTTCCCAGGAAGGTAATTGAGCACAAGCTTGCTGTTTGTCCTCATGCGCGGCCCGTCAAGCAGAAGGTCAGTAAGCAAGCCGTGGAGCGCCAAGAATTCATCGCCGAAGAGATAAAGAAGTTGGAAGCAGCAGGCCTGGTTAGAGGCGTAATCCATCCTACGTGGCTGGCCAATCCAGTTGTCGTACGCAAGGCCAATGGGAAGTGGAGACTTTGTATAGACTTCACTGATGTGAATAAAGCGTGTCCTAAGGATCCATTTCCCTTGCCGCGTATTGACCAGATTGTCGACTCCACCGCCGGATGTGAGCTGCTTTCCTTCCTTGATGCATACTCAGGTTACCACCAGATTTTCATGGCCAAGGAAGATGAAGAGAAGACTGCATTCATTACTCCATGCGGCACATATTGCTTCATACGCATGCCCTTTGGATTGAAGAATGCAGGCTCAACATTTGCGAGGGTGGTGCACACTCCTTTTGAGCCACAGATACACAGAAATGTAGAAGCCTACATGGATGATATAGTGGTCAAGAGCAAGAGCAAAGATACCCTGATACAGGACTTAGAGGAAACCTTTGAGAATCTGCGCAAGATCCAACTCAAGCTGAACCCCGAGAAGTGCGTCTTCGGAGTCCCCTCCGGCAAGCTTCTCGGGTTCTTTGTGTCCCAGAGGGGGATTGAAGCCAATCCCGACAAGATAAAAGCCATCGAGCAGATTGAAGCCCCGAAGCGCGTCAAGGATGTAAGAAGACTTGCTGGTTGTGTGGCTGCCCTCAGTAGGTTCATTTCAAAGTCTGCAGAACGCGCCCTGCCTTTCTTCAAAATCTTGAAAAAGGCAGGTCCTATGAAATGGACTCCAGAAGCGGAGGCAGCGCTGCAAGACTTGAAAGGATACCTGTCCTCCACTCCGATACTTGTCGCACCTAGGCCACAAGAGAAGTTGTTGCTGTACCTAGCGGCAACCAATCAAGTGGTTAGTGCTGCGTTAGTAGCGGAGAGGGAGGCAGATGAGGAACTCACATCCCCGGCAAGCGAATCCAGCGGCAAGCAGGGGGCTTCCCCGACAAGCTCTGGCCCCGACAAGGACAAGTCTCCGCAGGAGCAAGGAGAAGTGCGAAAGAAGATGGTGCAGCGCCCAGTGTATTTTGTAAGCTCCCTCTTGCAGGGGGCTAGATCAAGATACTCTGGGGTGCAGAAGTTGCTTTTCGGCCTCCTCATGGCCTCAAGGAAGCTGCGCCATTACTTCCAAGCGCACGAGATAACAGTGGTCACTCGCTTTCCGTTGAAGAGGATATTGCAAAATCCAGAAGCAATAGGCAGGATCGTCGAGTGGGCACTGGAGCTGTCAAGCTTTGGTCTCAAGTTTGAGAGTACTTCAACCATACAGAGCAGAGCTTTGGCAGAATTCATAGCGGAATGGACCCCAACGACAGATGAAGAAGTCCCAGAGACAAGCGTCCCCGTCCAAGAAGTGAGCAGCGAATGGATAATGTACTTTGATGGTGCTTTCTCGCTGCAAGGCGCCGGTGCCGGCGTGGTACTCATAGCGCCCACCGGAGAGCACCTCAAGTATGTTGTCCAGATGCACTTTCCCAAGGAGCAAGCGAAAAACAATACTGCAGAGTATGAAGGTTTGCTTGCCGGCCTCAGAATTGCGGCCGAACTTGGGATCAAGAAGTTGATTGTGCGGGGAGATTCACAGTTGGTGGTCCGACAAGTGAATAAGAGTTATCAGAGCCCTTTGATGGAAGCTTATGTTGATGAACTGAGGAAGCTTGAAGAACACTTTGAGGGTCTGCAAATGGAGCACGTCCCAAGAGCTTAGAATGATATTGCGGATGGCCTCTCAAAGTGTGCTGCAATGAAGTTACCTGTGGAACCAGGGACCTTCCTGCTCAAGTTAACTCAGCCATCCGTTACACCATCAGTTGGGCAAAACAAGAAGAGAAAGTTGGTCTCCGGCGACTACTTGCCGGCGGATCTTCCAGAAGCCGCCGCCAAGGTCCCCAAGATCAACAGCCAAGATGCTGAGGAACAGTTTGCTCCTGCGGATCCAAGGATCTGTACAGTCGAAGCAGGCGTTCCCGACAAGCCTTGCCCCGGCAGGCTTGCCGGGGGACCATCAGCTCCGGCAGAGCCGCGGGTTCTCGCCGTAGAAGCTGAGGTTCCCGCAGCAGCCCTCATGCCTTTAGTCCTTGTTGTTGAGCCTCAGGCTCCAGCATGGGCACAGCAAATCGTCCGCTTTCTGCAAACTGGAGAACTTCCCGACGAGCCAGAAGAGATAGAGAAAATAACCAGGCAGTCAAGTATGTACCAGTTCGTTGACAATGAACTGTATAGAAGAAGACTCAATGGTATCAGGTTGAAGTGCATTTCCAGAGAAGATGGACAGAAGCTGTTGGCAGAGATACATGGAGGCATATGTGGCCACCACATTGGCGCAAGGGCACTTGCCGGGAAGGCGTTCCGGCAAGGGTTCTTCTGGCCAGAAGCCCTCCAAGATGCGACTGCACAAGTAACCAAGTGTGAAGCGTGCCAGTTCCATGCCAAGCAAATTCACCAGCCAGCTCAAGCTCTCCAGAAGATTCCTTTGTCCTGGCCCTTCTCGGTCTGGGGGCTCGATATCCTCGGCCCTTTTCCCCGCGCTGCCGGGGGCTTTGAGTACTTGTATGTAGCAATCGACAAGTTCACAAAGTGGCCAGAAGTGGAACCAGTGAGAAAGGTGACAGCACAGTCAGCAGTCAGGTTCTTCAGATCGATTGTTTGCCGTTTCTGAATCCCTAACAGGATCATCACCGACAACGGCACACAGTTTACAAGTCGCACCTTCATGCAGTACGTCCAAGACCTTGGCGCCAAGGTCTGCTTCGCTTCTGTTGCTCACCCGAGGAGCAATGGTCAAGCGGAGAGGGCCAATGCTGAAGTGTTGCGCGGGCTCAAGACAAGAACCTTCGACAGGCTGCACCAGTGCGAAAGAAACTGGATAGAGGAGTTGCCGGCGGCTCTTTGGTCAATCAGGATGACACCAAATCGAGCCACCGGACAGACACCCTTTGCTCTTATCTATGGAGCAGAGGCAGTTCTCCCACGGAACTCGTATATGGATCTCCTCGAGTGCTCGCTTAAGATGAGCTCGAGCAAGAGCAACTGCGACAAGATGACGCATTGCTCCTTGAGGAGGAACGTCTCCAGGCTGCTGTACGAGCCGCTCGATACCAGCAAGCCTTGTGTCGCTATCATAGCCGCAAGGTCAGGGCCAGGAGTCTCGAGGAAGGCGACCTTGTTCTTCGGCGTGTTCAGTCCGCCAAGAATTCCAACAAGTTGACGCCGAAGTGGGAAGGCCCTTATCGGGTGAGACAAGTCACAAGGCCCGGCGCTATCCGCCTTGAGACCGAAGAAGGCTTACCGGTGAGCAACTCCTGGAACATAGAGCATCTTCGCAAGTTTCACCCTTAAGGCGCGGTTGCCGTGATCCGCTCCGGCAACCACCTTTTGTACAAGTCTTGCCGCTGTTGCATGTAAACCTTTGTACAAAGCCGGGCGCAGACCCCGTGCATCAGTAAAGCTTTTGTGCTTCGCACTATTTTTCATTTTCATGCCTTTCTTTGTTATTTGCATGCATCATCTGACACTATGTGCAACGCACGTCCCCGGTAAGCATTAGCAAGCCATGAGGCCCTATACTTGTTTTTCCTCCTCTCCTTCTTTGCCTCTCAAGCAGAAGGAGTATTCCTCGCGCACAAGTTTGCCAGGGGGGAAGGAGATGGAGGCATATGAACCGAGTGCTGTTCAAGAAAGAGAAGCCTTGTCGGGGAGCAAACAATCTACGAAAGCTAAGTTACCAAAGTTTGAGTAATTCAAATTTTTTTAATTTCAGTTGTCTTCCTTGAACAACCACACTTTGTATGGAAAACCTGTGCGCGGAGGAACCTACCCGTGGCTAGCCCCACCCTTATTTTTGTTTCGAGCACGCTCAACGACTTAAGTGAGCTGCGACAAGTGTCGCGCCCTTACTTCGTTTTCGAGTTCGCTCAGCAATCTAGGTGTGCTGCGACTAGCTGCGGCAAGGTTTCTTGCCGGCGAGGGTATTGCCAGTAGGCTGCTAAGAGTCCAGCACTCAGCGCTCGCGGCAAGGGCCCTTTGCCGGCAAGTTCCCTAAAAGCGTAGGGTAAAAAGCATACAAAGTAAAGGATCAAAAGCAAGGGAGATAACACTGCATTGATTACCTAAAATAAAAGTGTATATTACAAAGATAAGTTGCCGCAATACTAACAGATTCTTGTCCGTAACACGCTTTGCAGCGGCAAAGGAAGCAAAAAGAAAAGAATCTAATCTACGCGGTCGCCTTCACGCCTCGTGATCTTGCCCACCTTGGCGACGATGTGGGCAACCTGCGCCTTCAACGCCTCCTGGTCAGCTTCGGGCGGCAAGGTGCGGAGGACGTTGACGAGGTTGATGCCGGGGTTGCGGTAGACGATCTTCGACAAGACCCGCTCCATGGTGCCCATGCAGAGCCGACGCGCCTTGTCGGCCAGCTGCACGGGGATCTTCTCCCGCAGCCGCGCAAGCGTCCGCGCAATTCCCCTGAAGAACAGACTCAACTTGGCGCTGTGGGGGAGGCTCTCGTCCGGGGAGTACACGAGATGCTCCGCCTTCAGCGCCATCATCTCCACGTCAATATTGGCAGCGGAGGTGACCAGCTCATCAGTCCACTGCTCCACTGCCTGGTTGAAGTTGTTCGCTGAGACAGCGGCGCTCTCCACCAAGGCCTTTTCCTTGCGGAGTTCGTCCTTCAGCTTCGTCTCGCGGTCCCGGGCGGCGTCGAGCGAGCCAGTCAAGGTAGAGACCTTCAGCTCTAAGTCAGCAATGGAGTTCTTGGCGTCAGAGAGCTCTGTGCCCTTCTCGGAGAGACGTACCTGCAGCTCAGAGTTGGTGTGGGCATCTTTCTCCCGCTCCACGTTGAGCGCAGTGACTCTGTCCTCGCTCGCCTTCAGGAACAACTCCAGCTGCTCCACCTTGGCCTCCAGGTCCTTCTTGGTGATCTCTGCGGCGGCTGCGGCGCTCCTCGCCCCCTTCAGAGCCCCGCCAATGGCCTGCTCCCGGGCGGCGAGGTCGTCCTCGTGGGCATCGAGGTCGACCTTCCGCTGGTTGAGTACTCCTTCTCGCCAGGACAGCTCCTCGGCGGCCAGTCGTTGCTGCTCCTCGGCCTCAGCTTTTTCAAGGAGGAAAGCTTGCTGCGCCCCGGCAAGCTCTTCGCGCTCCTCCGCCAAGTTGCGGAGGGCCGCCAGGTTGGCGGCGCGGAGCTCCACGGCGCGCTTCTCCAAGTCAGCTCCAGCCTTGGCGGCGAGAGCCTCCCGAGACTCCAACTTCGCCTGCCTGGCCCGGTACAAGGCCAGGAGCCGACGAAGGAGTCTCTCCTCTTCGGGCTCGTCGCTGCTGCCGGGCGCTTCAACAACCTTCAATCCGGCAGAGGCGAGGACCTCTCCGTCAAAGGTCTCTCCCTCCGCGGGTGCTCGAGACGAGGACGCCCACGGGACTTGTATGAAGATCCCGTTGGCGGCCTCCAGGTAGACGCCCTGCCCAGCCGCGGAGGCGGAAGGGTCAGCGGCCGGTGCAGCGTCCGGCGCTCCTGCGGCCTCCGGGCCGGCAGTGCGGTCGCCGGTCCCTTCCCCAGCCGCGGCGTCTGCGGTCGGGGCGGTCTCTTGAGCGGCAGGCTCGTCGGCTCCAGCCATTCCCTCGGTGGCAGTGGTGTTGCCGCCGGCGCCGTGCACCTCCTCCTCAGCGGTGGCCTCCGTCTCCATCCGCTCCGGTGCAGGAGGATCTAGCAGAAGAAAAACAAAAGAAAGAATCAAGCAAATATCCAAAAAAGACGAATCCGGGAAGAAGAAATTACAAGCTTTACCTTCGCGGACTTCTTCAACGACGGGGTCCCTCGCCGGGGAATTCTCCCTTGGCGGCGGAGTAGTGGCCCCTGCTGGCGGAGGGCCGCCTGCGCCCTCCCTTGGAGGGCTGCTCGCCCTTGTCGGGCTGCTCACCCTTGGCGGGGTACTCGCCCTTGGCGGAGTGCCCGTCCTTGGCGGAGCGTTCTCCCTTGCCGGGGAGTTCATCCTTGGCGGGGAGGGTGGAGCAAGTGGCTCGTCGGGGGCGACCTCCTGGCGCTCCTGCGGCTGCGGCTCCACTTCTGCACAAGACAACAAGACATCAGTACAAGCAACAACCTCGAGCGCGCCCATCAAGCAGAAAGACGAACACTCGACTTACGCTGGGGGCTGCTCCTCGGAGCAGCAGGCTGATCCGGCAAGCTCGTCGCCGGCGCGTCGCTTGTCGCCACGACGGGCTCGTCGTCCTCAACGTTGACCACAGGGATCTTGGCCCTCTTCGCCATCCGCTGGGTCAGGGTCCTGCGAAGCAAAACAAAAGCAAGAGCAGAGCCAGCAAGGAAAATCAAGACAAAATTAAAGGAACTAAAAGAATTGCAAGAACTTACTCATCTTCCTCTTCATCGGAGCTGAGGGCGGAGAAGTCAAACTCCGCCTGGTGTGCTCCCGCGCGAGGAGCTAGAGGAGAAGGCTCCCTCGGGTGCTTGGCGGTCTCCGGGGCTGTGGGCTGTGAAGACCCGGCCCCCGTTGTCGCCGAGGACCGAGGGGCAGAAGGAGCACCTGTTCCGCTCCGGGAAGATCCCCTCCGCTTGGTGCTCGGGCACGGGGCGCCTCCTTGACGACTTCGCTCGTCTTGGTGGCGCGCGTCGCACGGCGCGCCGGCTGCTGTCGAGACGCCCGTGGCCTCGCCGCCTCAGCTGCCTTGCGGAGGCGCTTCTTCGGTTGCTGCGTAGGGCTTGGCGGAGGCGGAGAATTCTCCGAGGACGAGGAGGCATCGTCGTCAAGATTCAGAGATCCACCAGAATCTTCGTCGGATTCTCCAGCCTCGGCGTCTTCCTCCTCCTCGGCAGGCCCGCTGGACTCAGCGCCATGCCCGGCGGCCTCGCTCCCCCCGATAACATCGCTCGTCCCGGCAAACTTCACGGAAGGCTCCCCGGCAAACTCCTCGGGCACAATCTTCAGCAGCTTGAGGATTTCCGCCTCCTCTACTTGACTCACTGCGCCCGCGGCCTGTGCCTCTTCCACAGTGTATCCAAAGTCGCCCGCAGCCGCAGCTGCGGCGGCCTCCTCCATCCTGGAGGCGATGTAAGCTATATTCCGCTCAGTAGTAGCCCGGGTAAGGCCCTTGTTCTCCTCGGCGTTGCGGGGCTTCTTGACCAAGTTGTCGAAGAAGGTCAGCACGGTCTCCGGTGGAGGCTCCAGCCAAGTGGGGACGACGCCGTGGGAGTCGCACTCGGGCATCATCGTGCATAGGGAATCGCGGGCAATGCTGTTGCACAGCGGCACCACTCCCCGGGAAGGTCTGAACCACTCCGGGTGGGCCGGGTCATGCTTGAAGAGCCCCCGGACCATCCCCTTCAACTCCAAGGCGGTGAAGTTGTAGTTCAATCCAGGGCGCAGCCTCATGATGTCTGCCGCATTGCCGAATTCCCAGGCGGGCCTTTTCCTTTCTTGTAAAGGGGCGATGCGGCGGCGGAGGAAATCTGCTCCAACTTCTCCGATAGTCAGATTGGCGACCCGGAGACGAATGATCCTAATGAGGGCGATCTGAAGCTTGCTGTCCTCCGGGGCCAATTCACTCCAATCCCTGCCGCGCACTATGGCAGTCTGGCGCGGCGAGGTAAAGGGCTCTGGCTTATCTTCCAGCACCCAGCACCAATCGGCTCTCCACTCCTCCCACTTGCCGCGAAGCTCTCCTTTCAAGTACGAGTCCTTCTTGTTCAGCCTAAAGATCCAGGAGATGCCGCCAGAGAGGGGGGCACCTGACTCTACTCTAGGCATGAAGAAGTGGCGGAAAAGAGCTACATTTGGATGAACCCCAACATAGTTTTCGCACAGATGTACGAAAACGGCCATCGTAAGGATGGCGTTGGGGGTGAAATCTAGGAGGTGGAGGCCATATGTGTTCATTACATCACAAAAGAACTCCGAGAACGGAGGGCACAGACCACAATGGAAGAATGCAGCAAAGAAAAAGTACCCGCCGGGGAACATATCTTTGGCGACGGCGGGGAAGACTTGGTCTCCCTCGCCCAGAACAAATAGTATTTGCCCCGCAGCTCTCTCGCGCCAAGCCTCGGCGAGAAGACCACGCACTTCTTCCGCAGGGCTGCCAGTTTCGCCGCCTGCTCGGACTTCTCCTTCTTGGCCTTGTCGCTCTTCGCCTTGTCGCTCTTCGGAGCCATGGCGGGGGCGGCGAGGAAAGAGGCGAGGGGGTTGACGGTGCTGCGGATGTGGGAGACGGCGGAGGAAGAAAGGGGCTTGGCTCTCTGTCGACCTTTGGGAGGCGGAGGGCGACGGGGGTTTCTGGAGAATCAAGGCGCAATGAAGACGATGGAGAGAACTGCCCCTACTTCCTCTGCTTTTAAGGGGGAAGTGGGGGACGTCCCGCATTTCCCATTAAAGAACAGGCCACGATCTCTCCCACGACGCCGCAATCGACGCGTGCCATTAGGGAGGGATGCGGCGGATACGGAAGGGGATACGGCTTGCCGTGGGCCGCGCGTGCCTGTGCACTGTCTTGGGCCTGGCCCAACAGCGCTCGGCACCGTGTGCGGCCCAGGCCCGGGGGCTCCTGTCGGTGTACTAAGATAGGGGTACCTTAGTACCCCAACTTGTGCACGGGCAGTAGCAGCTTCCCGTGGCACGGCTTACCACGTGCTCGCCGGGAACCTTTATGGTCCCTATGAAGCCATTCAAGAACAAAGTATACAAGACAGAAGATCAAGGCCCCGGCAAGAGGAGCTTGCCGGGAAGGCCGCACCAGGCTCAAGGTTCTCACTTTAGCAAAAGACCCTGGCAAGAGAGGCTTGCCAGGAAGGCCAAGGAACGCATACCTCAAGAGATGCCTCGGCGCATCTTGCGCCCCGGCAGGACCCGGAGAGCGACAAGCTTCCGGGACCGGCAAGATCACTACCCCGGCAAGGTGCTTGCCGGGGAAACCTACGCTGTGTGCCCGCGCTCCAGCTCATCGGCCCACGCGTCGCCCTGGGGCCCTTCCAGGGGCACGTGGCAGATGGCTGTGCAGCCTGGGGCACACGGTGGCAAGCTACGGTGACGAGGCTACCGCCGTGGCAAACGGAGAAGCATGGACGGACACTTTTGGGGTCGACGGCGACGGGCATTTAATGCCCTTGTCCCCCACTGTCAAAGTTAGGTGAAGACCACTGTTCATCCACTGTTCATGCACTATTCACGCACTGTTACAACTACCACCAAATTCACACTTTTACCCTCCTCTACGTCGACACCTGTCGGTGACCCCTTTGAGCTATAAAAGGAGGCCCATGCACAACGTAGAGGGGGTTCGATACCTAGACAACTCTCTCGCTCGGTGTAGCTAGTACTGTAGCTCTTCAAGCTCCCGAGCTCAAGAACTCAATACAATCCAAGCAGGAGTAGGGTTTTACGCGTCCGCGCGGCCCGAACCTGGGTAAAACTGCCCGCGTGTGCTCCTCGATCTGCTCTCCGTGCTCCCTCCGCTCCCTTACCGCAACGTAGAAGGGGCTCCGGTCCCATAGGTGTTCGTGGGAGGACAGTTTTCCCCCGACACCGAAATTTGTAGAGAGTCATTTATTTCTGTTGTGTGCTTTTATAAAGTTTAAATAAAATAAAATAAAGAGGGAAACCTAAAACTTTTTCAAAAAGAAAATCGAAAGTGAGAAAGACGAGCATTGTTAAAGTGGGAGCTAGCCTTGAACTTTTTTCATGCCCATGGAAACTTTGTGAACCTTGATTACAGAAAATTTTCAACAAAAATAATTATCCCCTTGTACAATTCCATTGTATTATAAAAATAATGTGCCAAGAGTTTCCTTTAGGATGATTTAACCGCTTGTTGGTTTGTGCGGTGCAAAAACAGAAACTTCGGCTGTAGTGCACGATTCTACATTTTTTACTGGAACGTCAAAAGGATCTGAAACTTTTTGCACAGTCTTGCTATACAAATTTTTCATTTTTCCTAATTTTGACAGAATTTTTAGAGTTAGAGAAGTATGGTGGATGTTCAAATCTGTACGGACTGTCCTGTTTTCGCAGATTGCTGTTATAGCTTCATTATTTGCATATGTTTGAATTCTTGTTGAAGCCTCCTTGACTTGGGGCTATAGAATTGTGATAGCATACAGTGGATAATGTTTGTTCATGATTATACAATAATGTTAGAGCATTACATGATGGGATTTCATTGATCATATGCACTAACCCCGCCACTTAAAGTTCGGTTAAGTTTTGTGTGGATGAAGTGTTCGAAGATCGAGAAGGTCTCGATGTGAGGAGAAGGAGGAGAGGCAAGAGCTCAAGATTGGGGATGCCGAAGGCACCCCAAGTAAATATTCAAGGAGACTCAAGCGTCTAAGCTTGGGGATGCCCCAGAAGGCATCCCATCTTTCTTCAACAAGTATCGATATGTTTTCGGGTTCGTTTCATTCACATGATATGCGTAAACTCTTGGAGCGTCGTGTGCCCTTTTATTTTTCTAAATGCACCATGCTGGTATGTGATAGTCCTTAACTTTATAGAATGCTTCATGTGCTTCACTTATATCATTTGAAGTTTGGATTGCCTGTTTCTCCTCACATAGAAAACCGCCATTTCTATAATGCTCCTTTGCTTCACTTATATTTGTGAGAGCATGGGCATAACTTTTTTAGAAAGAATTAAAACTCTCTTGCTTCACTTATATCTATTTAGAGAGTTGACAGGAATTGGTCATTCATATGGTTAGTCATAAAATCCTACATAAACTTGTAGATCACTGAATATGATATGTTTGATTCCTTGCAATAGTTTTGCGATATAGAGATGCTAATATCTGGGAGGTACTAGTGAATGATTGTGGTTTAGTAAAAATATTAGTGTTAAGGTTTGTGATTCCCGAAGCATGCACGTATGGTCTCCTAAATATGTAACCAAATTGGCTTTCATTGTATTTTGATTGTTTATCTTTGTGTGAAGGTCGGGGGTGCACGATGGTTAACTCCTACCAACCTCCCCCCTAGGAGCATGTGTTGTAGTATTTTGCTTCGAGGGCTAATAGATTTTTCGCGATAAGTATGTGAGTTCTTTATGACTAATGTTGAGTCCATGGATTATACGCACTCTCACCCTTCCACCTTGCTAGCCACTCTAGTAACGCGCAATTTTCGCCGGTGCATCAAACCACCTTATACCCTTCCTCAAAACAGCCATCATACCTACCTATTATGGCATTTCCATAGCCATTCTGAGATATATTGCCATGTAACTCCACCGTTCCGTTTATTATGACACGCACCTTCATTGTCATATTGCCTTGCATGATCGTAAGACAGCTAGCATGATGTTTTCATGGCTTGTTCATTTTTTGATGTCATTGCTATGCTAGATCATTACACATCCCGGTACACCGCCGGAGGCATTCATATAGAGTCATACTTTGTTCTAGCATCGAGTTGTAATATCGAGTTGTAAGTAAATAAAAGTGTGTTGATCATCATTATTAGAGCATTGTCCCGGAAAAAAAGGAAAGGACAAATAATAAAAGAGAAAGGCCAAATAAAAAAAGGATGGCCCAAAAAAAGAGAAAAAAAAGAAAAAGGGGGACAATGCTACTATCTTTTTCCACACTTGTGCTTCAAAGTAGCACCATGATCTTCATGATAGAGAGCCTCCTATGTTGTCACTTCCATATACTAGTGGGAATTTTCATTATAGAACTTGGCTTGTATATTCCAACAATGGGCTTCCTCAAATTGCCCTAGGTCTTCATGAGCAAGCAAGTTGATGCACACCCACTAGTTTTCCTTTGAGCTTTCATACACTTATAGCTCTAGTGCATCTGTTACATGGCAATCCCTACTCACTCACATTGATATCAATCGATGGACATCTCCATAGTCCATTGATTTTCCTAGTCGATGTGAGACTTTCTCCCTACTTTTGTCTACTACCACCTTCTATTCCACCCATAGTGCTATGTCCATGGCTCGGCTAATGTATGAAAACAATTGCTTGGCTGAAACCGGGATGTGCATGAGGGGTACCTTGTGTTAAGAAAAGGGAGCATAAAAGACTATATGATTTTGTAGGGATAACGTTCTTTAGCATTGATAATTTGAAAGACTTGATTGTTTGTTAGGATGCCCGAGTATTAAATTCTTTTATGTCAAATGATAGACTATTGCTTTGAATCACTCGTGTCTTAATATTCATGCCATGATTAGATTACATGATCAAGATTATGCTAGGTAGCATTCCACATAAAAACTTATCTTTTTTATCATTTACCTACTCGAGGACGAGCAGGAATTAAGCTTGGGCATGCTGATACGTCTCCGTCGTATCTATAATTTTTTATTATTCCATGCCAATATTATACAACTTTCATATGCTTTTGGCAACTTTTATACTATTTTTGGGACTAACATATTGATCCAGTGCCCAGTGCTAGTTCCTGTTTGTTGCATGTTTTTTGTTTCGCAAAATATCCTTATCAAACAGAGTCCAAACAGGGTAAAAACGCATGGAGATTTTTTTTGGAATATATGTGATTTTTGGGAAGAAGAATCAACATGAGACGATGCCTGAGGGGGCCCTGAGGTAGGGGGCACGCCCCTGACCCTCGTGGCCACCCGTAAGGCAGTTGGTGCCCTTATTTCCCCGCAAGAAAGCTAATATCCGGATACAAATCCTGTCAAAATTTCAGCCCAATCGGAGTTACGGATCTCCGGGGATATAAGAAACGGTGATAGGTCAGAATCTGGAACGTAGAAACAGAGAGAGACAGAGAGACAGATCCAATCTCAGAGGGGCTCTCGCCCTTCCCATGCCATGGAGACCAAGGACAAGAGGTAGAACCCTTCTCCCACCTAGGGATAAGGCCAAGGAAGAAGGATAAGGAGGGGGCTCTCCCCCATCGCTTCCGGCGGTGCCAGAGTGCCACCGGGGCCATCATCGTGCGACGGCGATCTACACCAACACATCTGTCATCTTAACCAACATCTTCATCACCTTCCCCCATCTATCTACAGTGGTACACTCTCCCGCAACCCGTTGTATCCTCTACTTGAACATGGTGCTTTATGCTTCATATTATTATCCAATGATGTGTTGCCATCCTATGATGTCTGAGTAGATTTTCGTTGTCCTATCGGTAATTGGTGAATTGCTATGATTGGTTTAATTTGCTTGTGGTTATGTTGCTGTCCTTTGGTGCCCATCATATGAGCGTGCGCGTGGTTCACACCATAGGGTTAGTTGTAGGTTGATAGGACTATGTATTGGAGGGCAAGAGTGACAAAAGCTTAAACAAAGCATAGAAATTGATGCATACGGGATTGAAGGGGGGGCAATATATCTTAATGCTATGGTTGAGTTTTACCTTAATGAACGTTAGTAGTTGCGGATGCTTGCTAATAGTACCAATCATAAGTGCATAGAATTCCAAGTCAGGGATGACATGCTAGCAGTGGCCTCTCCCACATAAAACTTGCTATCGGTCTAGTAACGTAGTCAATTGCTTAGGGACAATTTCGCAACTCCTACCACCACTTTTCCACACTCGCTATACTAACTTTATTGTTTCTTTACCTAAAACAACCCCTAGTTTTTATTTAAGTGCTCTTTATATTCTTGCAAACCTATCCCGTTACACCTACAAAGCACTTCGAGTTTCATACTTGTTCTAGCTAAAGCGAACGTCAAGCGTGCGTAGAGTTGTATTGGTGGTCGATAGAACTTGAGGGAATATTTGTTCTAACTTTAGCTCCTCGTTGGGTTCGACACTCTTACTTATCGAAAGAGGCTACAATTGATCCCCTGTACTCGTGGGTTATCAAGGAACGTGCCACCTTTGGGGACGAAAGGATATCCGTTGCCTCTAATTGCTTTGATAAATTTCTAGAGTCAACATAGAACAACAGGAGTGTTGTGTTAAATTTTGGAATTTTTCGGGGTTCATTTGGACATTATACATTCATTGAGTTTTCCATGAATTTATGTGAATATTTCAAATTTGAACTATAGGCACATGCTCTAATGCATATAAACTGGTTGAAAATTCAAATATGTGTCCTTCTTTGCTTGCTTAGGTCCCATGCAGGAAATGGGAATGAATGTCAAACACCCTGCCGTCGTCACTTGGCCGCAAACATTGAGATACCTGGTTTTTAAATTCTAGTAAATCCAAAACTCGTCTGAAATTCATGAAACTTGGCATGCTATCATGGCGCGGCATCAACATGTCATGGTAATTTTTTTGTCCCATTTGGGACAGGTTTGGGTATAAGCTTCTCACAAACGAGAGCTTCTCATAACAAGCCTGATGGTTTCGGTAGGGAATGTGCCACCTTTGGGGACGAAACTATATCCGTTGCCTCTTATTGCTTTCAAAAAATTCTAGTGTCACCATAGAACAACAAGAGTGTTGTGTTAAATTTTGGAATTTTTCGGGGTTCGTTTGGACATTTTTATACATTAACAGGGTTTTCTAGGCATTTTATGTGCATAATTCAAATTTGAACTACAGGCACATGTTCCAGTGCATATCAATTGGTTGAAAAAAAATCAAATTTTTGTCCTTGGTTGCATGCTTAGGTCCCATGCAAGAAATGGGAATGAATGTCAAACACCCTGCCACCATCACTCGGCCGCAAACATTGAGATACATGGTTTTTAAATTCTGGTAAATCCAAAAATCGTCTAAAATTCATGAAACTTGGCATGTTATCATGGAGCAGCATCAATGCGGCGTGGTAAATTTTTTGTCCCATTTGGGGCAGGTTTGGGTATAAGCTTCTTGCAAACTAGAGCTTCTCACAACAAGCCTCATGGTTTCGGTAGGGATCGTGCCACCTTTGGGGACGAAATGATATCCGTTGCCTCTTATTCCTTTCAAAAAATTTCTAGTGTCAACATAGAACAACAGGAGTGTTGTGTTAAATTTTGGAATGTTTCGGGGTTCGTTTGGATATTTTCATACATTAACTGGGGTTTCTAGGCATTTTATGTGCACAAATCAAATCTAAACTACATGCACATGCTCCAGTGCATATAAATTGGTTGAAAAATCAAATTTGTGTCCTTGGTTGCATGCTGAGGTCCCATGCAAGAAATGTGAATGAATGTCAAATACCCTGCCACCGCCACTCGGCCGCAAACATTGAGATGCCTGGTTTTTAAATTCTAGTAAATCCAAAAATCGTGTGAAATTCATGAAACTTGGCATGCTATCATGGAGCGGCATCAACATGCCGTGGTAAATTTTTTGTCCCATTTGGGGTAGGTTTGGGTATAAGCTTCTTACAAACTAGAGCTTCTCACAACAAGCCTCATGGTTTCGGTAGGGAACATGCCACCTTTGGGGACGAAATGATATCCGTTGCCTTTTATTGCTTTCAAAAAAATTCTAGTGTCAACATAGAACAACAGGAGTGTTGTGTTAAATTTTGGAATTTTTTGGGGTTCGTTTGGACATTTTTATATATTAATTGGGTTTTCTAGGCATTTTATGTGCATAATACAAATTTGAAGTACATGCACATGCTCCGGTGCATATAAATTGGTTGAAAAATCAATTTTTTGTCCTTGGTCGCATGCTTAGGTCCCATGCAAGAAATGAGAATGAATTTCAAACGCCAGGGCACTGTTGATTGCGGGAAAAACGTTGAGATACTTTGTTTAAATTCTAGTAAATCCAAAACTCATCTGAAATTCATGAAACTTGGCATGCTATCATGGAATGGTACCCGACATGTTGTGGTAGTTTTCGTGTCCATTTTGAGAGAAGGCGCACTCGAATAACAGCCAACAAAGGCATTTTGAAACAAATAGATGCCACTCTAACATTGCAAATGTTTTAGATAGAATACCCGTATGTAAATCGACAGCTTCCCCAGTAAGACAAGGGAAAATGTGCCGAGCAGGATTGGTGCAGCTCTTCATCACAAACGTTTTAGATAGAACACATGTATGCAAAGTGAGAGCTATGGTCTTCCGCGGTAAGCCAAGGGAAAAATTCACCGTGCATGATTTGTGCATCTCTTCAACGCAAACGGTTTTTTCGGATGACCCGTGTGCAACCACGTACAGACAATTTGGTAAGGTTTGCATCTGTCATATTGGGTATATTGCCATTTGTCAAACTGGATAGATTGACATATTTCGATCTAGTAACATTGCCATTTGTCAATCCTTGTAACATTGCGATTTGTCAAAATATGCAGCTAAAAATCACTAGCACTTTCTAATTTTTGCAACTAAAATTTAGTAATTAATCATAGATTTCATTCATAGATTAAGCAGTAGTTCTTAATTTATACTGACAGTTCAACTCGATAGCTGAACCGACCAAACTTTTCCCCAATTGTTGCCAACCACGTACTGAAATAGCTAGTTCAACTATGTATACTAGCTAATTTTAAGTACGTTGTACAGTTCCACCACATCTATAGTCAGATGAACTGAACAAAATAGCCCCTAAATACTACTACTACTATGGAGGGGCTTTGTACTACTTCCGGCATCCTTTCCTTTGTCGAGCGCGCTCAATAAGAGGAAGAGGGGGAGGAGCCTACCAACAAGCTAGACAACTGCAATACGGTGCTTGCCGCTGATGCACCTTCAGCGACGCTGACCTCGAACGCCCTCTGCCACTCCAGATGTGGGGACCCCGACTTAGAAGTCAAGATCACTCAAGTAGCACGTGTACAGTGATCCCAGAGATCAATGCTCACTGAACACACAGAAGCTGAAATTACAAGAGTCTTACATCCATGCAAATAGTCTTACACGAATTATGGCCATTATGGCCAAGTCTTACATAGATAGAGCCTCACGGGCTGAATAGCAAATAACTCAAGTAGCAGAAGTCTTCGATAAACGGGTAGAACCCATGCCATCTGCCTTAACCCTACAGGCATTCTGACTGGGATAGCGTCCTAGTTCGCATGTTCGTCTCCAAAGAACTCTTCCTCATAATCCTGCTCTTCCATGCCTGGCCAATTAAATAACCAGTGGCAAGCCAATGAGTACTTTGAATGTACTCGCAAGCAACCCATGATGTGGTAACAATGCAATGGAACAATAATGAACAATCTAGCAGAAAGCTAGAACAATATGCTATCATCAAGTTTATGCATCAATAACCTCGCGTAACCTCGAAGACAGGTTACCGATATCAACATGAATATGATTCAACTCATCGAGTCAAGTCTCCACCTTGACTCATCACACACATACCAACACCGATGAAGTAAAATTCTGGACATAGTTTAAGTAGCACCACCCAACTGTCCATGACCGTGCACACGGCTATTCGAATAGTTTTACACTCTGCAGAGGTTGCGCACTTTACCCACAAGATCCGGGGAACTTCCGTGTCATCCATGACCCGCGGTACCTCAAGTACCCGGGGTAAGCACCCGGTCATTGCCTTTCCTTAGACGACACTAACATAGAGTCCACTCGTTGGTACACGGCCCTCGGGTACAAACAATGGATCACGGGACTTGCCCTAATTTCAATGTCACACGTACCCGAAGGGACCAACGGTCTGTCCGATGCCCTGTAAAAACAGTCATGGCCGTCTATCCAAGCACGACCCCGTCCCGGGAAAGACCTCAAGTCTTCCCATCACTAGTAATGCGGGCACCATGCTAGTATCGACCTAAGTAATCAATAAAGCCCCGTCCCATAAGGGGGTAGTGTGGTTGCACATGTTTGGTTGGGACGGTAGTCACACATAAATCTAATCCATCATTCCACCATGCACATGATCTACCGGCACATCACTTCTTTCTCAAGTGATGACCTAACACTTCATCACCCTCGGGCATTAGGGGCACCCGATGGGTTCATGCAAAGATTTCAACTGCGAGGGTTCATATCACACATGCATCATATAAGCATCATGACCATCTATTTGCATGTCATCTAGCACTTAGCAAGAACAAGATCAAGCATGCATCATGAGGTGGAATCAACTAGGTTACCATCGTAACCCTAATATCATGCATCGGAAACAAACGGGTTCCGAGGAACAAGTGTATCATGGTCAAAGGGCTGCTTGCCTGGATTAGCTTGGTCTTCAAAGTCTTCAAATCCTTCTCCTTCTTCCACAGCAACTTCGTCAAATACGGGATCTATACGTCGCATAATAACCACGGGAAAATAAGAATACAAATAAAACAGAAAAATCAAAGTGCTCAGAAAAATGTCAACTTATTTTTGTAAAATACTAGGGGGATTTCTAAGATGGGGAAAAATCTTAGTTGGAGTTTTGGAGTAACAGAATAGATTATATTGATTTTTGAACAGGAGTTATACTGCTCAAATTTGAATTTAAATTTGAACAGTACAGAAAAGTTTCATGGATTTGAATGAAAGTGGTACCATTAAATAGGTTGGAATATTACAAGATTTTAGGAGTTGGAAATATTTAATTTGGATCAATATTCTTTTCTGTAGAAATGTTTAAAACATTTACAGAAAAGAAAAAGGGGAAAGGGTCCTGTGCACTGGGCCAGAGAAGGCCACAGTGCACGGCCCGGACGGTTCGGCCTGGCCGCACGGGAGCCTGCGCGCGCACGTCAGGTTTTCAAACCTGACGGGCGGGGCCCGTGGGTCAGCGGCACAGAGGAGGGGGAGAGAGGTGGGGGGATGACAGGCGGGGCCCGCCTGTCATCTCTAACCCCACGGCCACGGCGACGGCGAGCTCACCGGCGAGGATTCCGGCCACGGCGACGGCAACGGAGGGCAGGGATGAGCTCAGTGTCGTGTTGCGGTTGCTGTGGTGGTGGTGCGGCACGGCGGGGAGGTCTGGTTTGCCGGCGATGAGGTGGGGCGGCGGAAGCTCGTCGGAGGGTCGTGGTCGAGGTCGTTTCCGACTGCCACAGAGAGGGGAAACGAGGGGGAAATGGTCAGTGAGGTGCGTTGGTTCCGAAACGGGTAGAAGGAGAGGCAGGGGAGGCCCGTACCTCGAGATCGCCGGCGGCCCGACGCGGCGGCGCTCCGGTCGATCCCGAGCACTGGGACCTTCTGGGGTCGAACTGGAGTTGCTGGGGGGATCAGTGGAGAGGAGTGAGGCTGGGGATGGTGCTGGAGGGGCTCGGGAGGGGCTATTTATAGGAGCTCGACGGGGACCCGTGGTCCAGTGCGCCGGCGAGCTCACCGGCGAGGCTACAGCGCACGGGAGGCTAGGGGAATGGGTCTGTGAAGTTCCTAGACGAGCTCCACGTCCAGCTGAGGGAGAAAGAGGAGCGGGGGAGCGTCAGAGGAGTGCGCGCGTGCGAGGCAGAGGAGTGGCCGCCGCGGGCGGCCAGCGCGCGTGCGACGACGGCCACTGGAGGGCGCAGGAGGAGGGGGGACAACGCCGGGGAGGTCACGGACGTCGAGGGGCCTCGACTGGCGCGAGGGGGAGGCCCGAGGCTGTCGGGGGAGGCCGATTGGCCGAAGCTACAGTGCTGGTCGGCACTGTTGCGCGCTCCAGAGCGTGCGTATGGCTGGCATCACCGCGCTCTCACCGTTCTGGTCAAACCCAGCGTGTCCAACAGTGTCCAGCACGTAGAGGGAGGAGTAAAGAAATGGCCTGAGGCCTTGGATGCCCTGGGGATGCAGAGAGAGAGTGACAGTGTTGGTGAAATGGTGAAAGCTTGCTGTACAGCAAGGTAAATCAGGGCTTTCACCCTTCAATCATGGAGCTGAGGTGCTGGGGGAGTTACTGGAGGTAGCTGTTAACTCAATGAGCCTGTGGTAAGAAGTTGAGGCCATGGAGAAAAGTAAAAGTGATCAAGTTGGAGGTTTTAGCAATTCTGCAGAAGGTGTTTGATCTGTGTTTGGTCAAGTAAATTAATTCCACTTGACATGGAACTTGACAGGGTTGAAAGACATGAGAAAATAGGGTGCTTCACCAAATTTGGGCCCATATGGAGAAACTAGCCAATGTAACTTTGGTGAACCCTAAAAATCAACAGAAACAGTTTCATCTTGATTGAGTCAAGCTAACCATCTCCCCTTGATGCACCACTTGGTGTAGCATCATCATTTGGGGTATTGATCATGCCCACAAAGTTTGAAGCTCCAGATAAAAAGTTGGTAATGTAAAGTTGTTCAAATTTGCATTTGAACAGAAAGGGTTTTGAGGTGATCTGATCAAGTTGCTCTATTCCAAATCTTGTGCCATTTGGTCTAGATGCCTTATTAGGTCATTCTAGCATGTGCACCAAGTTTGAGAGCATTTGGACAAGTTTGGCAATGTAAAGTTGCTCAAACTTCAAATATGGACAGAATGGTTATGAAGGGGTTTGAGGATGTTTTCTTGCTTCCCATGGCATGGGACTTGGCAAGATCATCAAATATGCCATATGTGACATGGTAGAATTTCCCTGGAATTTTTGGAGAAAATTTCCTTTGTAAATATTTCAAAAGCTTGAAATATCCAGAAAGGGTTTTAGAGGGTTTAGCCCATTATTTTGAACATGACCAAGTGTTGAAACTCTTATATATGGACAATATATGTCCTATGAGTCTCTCTGAATTTTGGCAAATATTTTTGAAACAGTTAAATAATTTTCCCCTATTAAAGACCATTTCTGGCCTTAAAAAAAAGCTTTTAAATAAAATAGGAAAATAACTTTTAAAATTATACCTTTGTGGTTTCTGGGAGTCCTATGACTACTAGGTCTCAAATAAACCTTTTGAAATAATTTTCTCACCCTAAATCAAGTACTTGCAGTGCAAATCTCAATTCAGGGGTTTTTGGAAAACTAAATTTATAAAATACTTTTTGGCCAAATTAATTTTGTAAGTAAATATTATACTGACATATAACACTTGGCATGATCATTGGGAAGAAGTTTAGAGTATGGAGATGAAATCTCCAAGAGATCATAGTTGACTTTAATGAGCACATGAAAAAGCAAATGAAGAAAACTCAATTCCAAATAAAAACCAAATGATGCTAAAAAAATTTGCTGGTCCAAATTTTCATGCTCCAAAGATACAAATAACATGTTACAAAATGCAGGGTGTGACAGACCTACCCCCCTTACAAGAATCTCGTCCCCGAGATTCCTAAACTAGGGCTTAAAAGAGGTCGGGAAACTCGGATCTAAGATAGTCTTCTTGCTCCCAGGTTGCTTCTGCTTCGGTGTGGTTGCTCCACTGGACCTTGAAGTACTTGATGGTACGGCTCCGCGTACGTCGTTCTGCTTCGTCTAGAATACGAATGGGCTTATCGCGGTAGGTCAAATCAGGCTGCAGATCAATGGCTTGGTGATCCACATCCTTGTAGAGATTGGGCTTGTCTGGAACATGGAGACATTTCCGGAGTTGTGACACATGGAATACATTGTGCACATCGGATAGCTCAGGTGGTAGTTCCAACTGATAAGCCACTTCTCCTCATCGTGCAGTGATCTCAAAGGGTCCAATGAACCTTGGTGCGAGCTTCCCCTTGACATGGAAACGCTTGGTTCCCTTCAGAGGAGTTACCCGCAGGTACACATGGTCCCCGACATGAAAACTCATGTCTCGGCGTCGAGTGTCAGCATAACTCTTCTGCCTTGACTTGGCTGCCTTTAATCGCTCTCTGACTAGTTGGACTTGCTCTTCTGCTGCGCGGAGATTATCCGGTCCAAAGACTAGTCCTTCTCCAGTCCCTGACCAATTGAGGGGTGTGCGGCATCTGCGTCCGTACAACACCTCAAATGGTGCCATCTGAAGGCTTGACTGGTAACTGTTGTTATAGGAGAACTCGGCAAAAGGGAGACAGTCTTCCCACTTGGCTCCATATGCCAGGACACAGGCTCGGAGCATGTCTTCGAGAATCTGATTGACTCGCTCTGTTTGACCTCCGGTCTGTGGGTGGAAAGCTGTGCTGAAAGACAACTTGGTTCCCAAGGCTTCTTGGAACTTCTTCCAGAACCTGGAGGTGAACTGGGTTCCTCGATCTGATACAATCTCCTTGGGAACGCCGTGAAGACTCACGATTCGGTCGATGTAGAGAGCTGCCAGCCGGTTGCCATCATAAGTGGTCTTGACTGGGATGAAATGGGCCACCTTGGTCAAATGATCGACTATGACCCAGATGGAGTCATGTCCTCTATTCGACCTTGGTAGTCCTGTGATGAAGTCCATTCCGACTTTATCCCACTTCCACTCAGGAACCTTGAGTGGTTGAAGCAATCCAGCAGGTCACTGATATTCAGCCTTGACCCTTTGGCACACATCACACTTTGCAACATAGGTTGCAATCTCTCTCTTCATACCGTGCCACCAGAATCGTGCCTTCAAGTCTTGGTACATCTTGGTTCCTCCGGGGTGGATGGAATACGGAGTATCGTGGGCTTCTTGCAGAATCAGCGTCTTCAGCTCGGTGTTGTTTGGTACGCAGAGGCGACCTTTGTACCAAACAATCCCGTGCTCGTCTTCGGAGAATCCTGGGGCCTTGCCCAGCTTCATCTTCTTCTTGATACCTTCGATGCTTGCGTGTCCATCTTGAGCCTTCTTGACGTCGTCCATCAGGGTCGGTCTGACTTCCAAATGATCCAGAAATCCGGGGGTGACCAATTCCAAACTGAATTGTTCGATCTCCTTAAACAAGGCTGGCTGCCTTTCTTGAATAACGGTATTCAAAGAGCAAGCCTTCCTGCTTAAGGCATCGGCCACCACGTTAGCCTTTCCAGGGTGATATTGAACACTGAGGTCATAGTCTTTGATGAGTTCCAACCATCTCCGCTACCTCATGTTCAATTCCTTTTGGGTGAAGATATACTTCAGACTTTTGTGGTCTGTGTAAATCTCACACCGTTTCCCTAGGAGGTAATGCCGCCATGTCTTCAAGGCATGAACTACTGCCGCTAGCTCAAGATCGTGAGTAGCGTAGTTCTCCTCATGGGGTCGTAGCTGCCTGGAGAGGTATGCTATGACGCGGCCTTCTTGCATCAGAACGCTTCCCAATCCGGTTCGAGAGGAATCACAATATATCACGAACTCCTTGTGAATATCAGGTGTTGCCAGAACTGGGGCGGTGGTCAATCTCTTCTTGAGCTCTTGGAAGCTCTCTTCGCATTTTGGCGTCCACTCGAACTTCTTGTCCTTCTTGAGGAGCTGAGTCATTGGTCGTGCAATGCTAGAGAATCCTTCCACGAACTTGCGGTAATAGCCCGCTAGTCCGAGGAAGCTTCTGACTTCCTTGACGGTCGTTGGAGATTGCCATTGGGTCACAGCTTCGATTTTTGCAGGATCAACAGATAATCCTTCCTCGGTCAAGACATGACCTAAGAATCCAACTTTATGCAGCCAAAACTCACACTTGCTGAATTTGGCATACAGTTGGTGCTCACGAAGCTTGTCTAGGACCATCCTCAGGTGCTGCTCATGCACTTCCTCCGACTTCGTGAACACAAGAATGTCATCAATGAAGACAACAACAAACTTGTCCAAATATTCCATGAAGACTTTATTCATGAGATACATGAAGTAAGCTGGGGCATTGGTTAACCCAAAAGACATGACCGTGCACTCGTACAGGCCATATCTGGTTACGAATGCCGTCTTCGGAATATCTTGGGGTCTGATCTTCAGCTGGTAATACCCAGATCTGAGGTCGATCTTGGAGAATACCTTGGCTCCGCTGAGCTGATCAAACAGATCTTCGATCTTGGGAAGTGGATACTTGTTCTTGATTGTAACTTCATTGAGGGAACGATAGTCAATGCATAAGCGGATGGTACCGTCCCTCTTGGCCACAAACAGAACAGGAGATCCCCAAGGGGAGGCACTTGGGCGGATAAATCCCTTCCTTAGCTGCTCTTCTAGCTGCTTCTTCAACTCGGCTAATTCTTCCGTCCCCATTCTATAAGGCTTCTTATAGATGGGTCCTGCTCCGGGCACGAGCTCGATGATGAACTCAATGTCACGGTCAGGGGCATTCCCGGTAGTTCATCCGGAAAGACATCAGGATACTCACATACCACCGGTACTTGATCTAGCCCAACTTTAGACAGACAGTTGGCTTTAGCGGCTTGAGCGGAAGAGGAGTTGGGAGCAAACTTGACTTCGACTCCTTGGTCATTGGTCACAGTGACTGTCCGATTGGCACAGTCTAACAAGCCTTGGTGCTTGCTGAGCCAATTCATGCCTAGGATCACATCCAAGCCTTGCGATCTCAGGACGATAAGGTCTGCTAGGAAGTCTACACCGTTAATGGTAATACTGACTCCTTTACAGCCTATCTTGGCTCTCATCTTGGCTCCGGGGGTTTGTACCACCATAGGGTTATTCAGGGGTGTAGGGGTCATGCCACTTTTTAATGCAAATCTTTGAGTGACAAATGAATGCGTTGCTCCAGAATCAAACAAGACAGTTGCAGGTGCTGAGTTGACAAGGAACGTACCCAGCATGACGTCCGGCTCTTCCTGGGCTTCTTCAGCAGTGACGTGATTCACACGCCCCTTCCCATAGTTCGGTGGATTGCGAGGAGCTGGGTTCCTTGGTGGCATTCCACGGCCTTGTCCCTGGTTCTGCGCATTGGGGCGCGGGGCATCAGGCTTCTTGTTGGGGCACACCCTTGAGATGTGTCCGGGCTGACCACATCCAAAGCAAGTGACTTGGTTTGGAGTGTTGATCTTGTTGCCACCACTGGTATTGGGGTTGAAAGCTGGCCTGGGGTTGGCATACTGCTGAGGCTGAGGATATGCACGAGGTGCAGGAGCTCTTGGCTGCTGATAGGTTGGCTTGGCCGGGGCTGACTGCCACGGACGAGGCTTCTGGTTGCTGGAACTTCCCTTACTGACCAACTTGCGCTTGCGAGTGTCTTCCAAAGCACGCCGCTTGTCTTCAAGCATAAGTGCCTTGTTCACCAGGTCAGGGAAAGATGGGCAGTCGCACACGACAAGCGAGTATTGCAGAGTCTGATTAAGCCCTTCCATGAAGCGCTCCCTTTTGGCAGCATCAGTGCTGACATCCTCAGGGGCATACCTTGACAGAACACTGAACTTCTGCATGTACTCCTTGACAGTGCCACTTCCTTGCTTCAGGGCTCGGAACTCACGCTTTTTGATAGCCATGATTCCGGAAGGAATGTGGGCCTTGCGGAATTCTGCCTTGAAGTTCACCCAAGTGATGTCTTGTTCAGCATGCATGACCTTGAATCCATCCCACCAAGCTCTAGCAGTTCCCCCGAGGCAGTGGGCTGCATAAGCCACCTTCTCGCGATCTTCGGTGCATCCGACTAGTTCCAGGATTTCCTTAATGGAACGGACCTAGTCATCTGCATCCAGGGGTTCAGCAGTCTCGATGAAAGTTGGCGGTGCATGCTTCTTGAACTCTGCCAACGTGGAACGTCCATTGCCATTCCCCGCCGGCTGGCGGTTGTTAGTGATAGCTTGAGCAATCAGCTGGAGAGCTACAGTGTTGGCTTGGCGTTCCTCTCGGAAAGCTAGGAGAAGCTGAGCCATGTCCATGCTTGGAGGAGGTGGTGGTGGAGCTTGGTCGTTGGTTTGGTCGTGGCCTGCCTCTGGCTGAGAGGATGCTCCGGCTTCGGGCTGCTGGGTAGAGGTACCAGTACGAGTTACAACAGGCATCCTGTTGGAGCGGTAAAAGGTATCATGACTCGGAAGAGGGAAAGCAAGAAAGATGGGTGCCTAGTAAGGGGGTGGGTGTGACACTAAATCAAATCATGCAAGGGCCGTAAGGCCAAAACACATCCATTAAAATCCAAATGGGTGATGTAGTCGTTTACACATTCCCGAAGGAAGAATACGACATACATCCAGACACAACAAAAGCAAACACTAGATGGTTTCATATGAACCATACAAGGACTCGACTTCGCATAGGGGTTACACGACCTATCCTACCGTAGGGTTACAACTGGCATATCCGAGTAGCGAATAATGCCTAAGCGGCGGAGTGCTCGGTCGCGTATTCCGGCTCTTCTGGGTCTTCCTCCTTGTCTTCATCTGTCTGGGCTCCCTTGTCACTTGAGGGAGTGGGGGAGTGGAGGAGTTGGATACGACGGTGCTTTCACGGTGGTGCAGGGAAAAGCTTGCGATATTCCTTTGCTGTCATCCGGCGTTGCCGAGGTGGTTCTTCACCCTTGGAAGACACATCCTCGGAGGGCCTTCCGCCTCGATATGCGATAGCGGATTGTCCAGAAGGTGCTCCTTCCTTCTTGATCCTGTTTGCCTTCTCTTGAGATCGACGAAGAAGTGCCTTGGTCTTGTGAAGTTCTTCTCGAAGCTTCATTGATTCCGAGGCCAAGTCTTGTGCCAGGCTGTCGGCACATAGACTAATGTAGGTCTGGAACCGAAGCGAGAGTCCTTCCTTCAGTGGAGGGGCTAGTGCGCTGCTTTCTTCGTCACCTTCCTTCCGGTAAGGTAAGAAGCGAGTTGCCATCTTGGCTGCCATCTCCGGAAGAAGCTCACGGAGACGGGTTAGTGCCTTGAGTGTAGCAGCCTCGACAGCAAGTGGTAGTGTCGCCATCTAGGGTCCCTCGAAGAACCAACTTGCGGGGGGATCGTTTGCCTTCACGATCACTTCCACATGGTATTCCACCTCAGTATCGCTCACCCAATGCTCAAGGTAGGTGAGGATGGGTGCTCGGTGGAACTGACACTCCTGGAGGCTATCCTCGAGAAGTAAGGGAAACCCAGTGGTCAGGTGCTCTTCGGGAACAGCGGCCATCTACAAAGGTGGAATAGGAGGGGTTAATAAGCTGAGGAAATCTCAGGTTTAGAAAAGAAGAGAGGTTCAGAAGGTTTTTTGAAAAAGGGGTCTCAACTAACTAACGCCCATGCTAACTAAGGCTTCCTACAGTCAGGATGGCTCTGATACCAGCTCTGTGGGGACCCCGACTTAGAAGTCGAGATCACCGAATGCACGTGTACGGTGATCCCAGAGATCAATGCTCACTGAACACACAGAAGCTGAAATAACAAGAGTCTTACATCCATACAAATAGTCTTACACGAATTATGGCCATTATGGCCAAGTCTTACATAGATAGAGCCTCACGGGCTGAATAGCAAATAACTCAAGTAGCGGAAGTCTTCGATAAACGGGTAGAACCCATGCCATCTGCCTTAACCCTACAGGCATTCTGACTGGGATAGCGTCCTAGTTCGCATGTTCGTCTCCAAAGAACTCTTCCTCATAATCCTGCTCTTCCATGCCTGGCCAATTAAATAACCAGTGGCAAGCCAATGAGTACTTTGAATGTACTCGCAAGCAACCCATGATGTGGTAACAATGCAATGGAACAATAATGAACAATCTAGCAGAAAGCTAGAACAATATGCTATCATCAAGTTTATGCATCAATAACCTCGCGTAACCTCGAAGACAGGTTACCGATATAAACATGAATATGATTCAACTCATCGAGTCAAGTCTCCACCTTGACTCATCACACACATACCAACACCGATGAAGTAAAATTCTGGACATAGTTTAAGTAGCACCACCCAACTATCCATGACCGTGGACACGGCTATTCGAATAGTTTTACACTCTGCAGAGGTTGCGCACTTTACCCACAAGATCCGGGGAACTTCCGTGTCATCCACGACCCGCGGTACCTCAAGTACCCGGGGTAAGCACCCGGTCATTACCTTTCCTTAGACGACACTAACATAGAGTCCACTCGTTGGTACACGGCCCTCGGGTACAAACAATGGATCACGGGACTTGCCCTAATTTCAATGTCACGCGTACCCGAAGGGACCAACGTGTGTCCGGTGCCCTGTAAAAACAGTCATGGCCGTCTATCCAAGCACGACCCCGTCCCGGGAAAGACCTCAAGTCTTCCCGTCACTAGTAATGCGGGCACCATGCTAGTATCGACCTAAGTAATCAATAAAGCCCCGTCCCATAAGGGGGTAGTGTGGTTGCACATGTTTGGTTGGGATGGTAGTCACACATAAATCTAATCCATCATTCCACCATGCACATGATCTACCGGCACATCACTTCTTTCTCAAGTGATGACCTAACACTTCATCACCCTCGGGCATTAGGGGCACCCGATGGGTTCATGCAAAGATTTCAACTGCGAGGGTTCATATCACACATGCATCATATAAGCATCATGACCATCTATTTGCATGTCATCTAGCACTTAGCAAGAACAAGATCAAGCATGCATCATGAGGTGGAATCAACTAGGTTACCATCGTAACCCTAATATCATGCATCGGAAACAAACGGGTTCCGAGGAACAAGTGTATCATGGTCAAAGGTTTGCTTGCCTGGATTGGCTTGGTCTTCAAAGTCTTCAAATCCTTCTCCTTCTTCTTCCACAGCAACTTCGTCAAATACGGGATCTATACGTCGCATAATAACCACGGGAAAATAAGAATACAAATAAAACAAAAAAATCAAAGTGCTCAGAAAAATGTCAACTTATTTTTGCAAAATACTAGGGGGATTTCTAAGATGGGGAAAAATCTTAGTTGGAGTTTTGGAGTAACAGAATATATTGTATTGATTTTTGAACAGGAGTTATACTGCTCAAATTTGAATTTATATTTGAACAGTATAGAAAAGTTTCATGGATTTGAATGAAAGTGGTACCATTAAATAGGTTGGAATATTACAAGATTTTAGGAGTTGGAAATATTTAATTTGGATCAATATTCTTTTCTGTAGAAATGTTTAAAACATTTACAGAAAAGAAAAAGGGAAAAGGGTCCTGTGCACTGGGCCAGAGAAGGCCACAGTGCACGGCCCAGACGGTTCGGCCTGGCCGCACGGGAGCCTGCGCGCGCACGTCAGGTTTTCAAACCTGACGGGCGGGGCCCGTGGGTCAGCGGCACAGAGGAGGGGGAGAGAGGTGGGGGGATGACAGGCGGGGCCCGCCTGTCATCTCTAACCCCACGGCCACGGCGACGGCGAGCTCACCGGCGAGGATTCCGGCCACGGCGACGGCAACGGAGGGCAGGGATGAGCTCAGTGTCGTGTTGCGGTTGTTGTGGTGGTGGTGCGGCACGGCGGGGAGGTCTGGTTTGCCGGCGACGAGGTGGGGCGGCGGAAGCTCGTCGGGGGGTCGTGGTCGAGGTCGTTTCCGACTGCCACAGAGAGGGGAAACGATGGGGAAATGGTCAGTGAGGTGCGGCGGTTCCGAAACGGGTGGAAGGAGAGGCAGGGGAGGCCCGTACCTCGAGATCGCCGGCGGCCCGACACGGCGGCGCTCCGTCGATCCCGAGCACTGGGACCTTCTGGGGTCGAACTGGAGTTGCTGGGGGGATCAGTGGAGAGGAGTGAGGCTGTGGATGGTGCTGGAGGGGCTCGGGAGGGGCTATTTATAGGAGCTCGACGGGGACCCGTGGTCCAGTGCGCCGGCGAGCTCACCGGCGAGGCTACAGCGCACGGGAGGCTAGGGGAATGGGTATGTGAAGTTCCTGGACGAGCTCCACGTCCAGCTGAGGGAGAAAGAGGAGCGGGGGAGCGTCAGAGGAGTGCGCGCGTGCGAGGCAGAGGAGTGGCCGCCGCGAGCGGCCAGCGCGCGTGCGACGACGGCCACTGGAGGGCGCAGGAGGAGGGGGGACAGCGCCGGGGAGGTCGCGGACGTCGAGGGGCCTCGACTGGCGCGAGGGGGAGGCCCGAGGCTGTCGGGGGAGGCCGATTGGCCGAAGCTACAGTGCTGGTCGGCACTGTTGCGCGCTCCAGAGCGTGCGTATGGCTGGCATCGCCGCGCTCTCGCCGTTCTGGTCAAACCCAGCGTGTCCAACAGTGTCCAGCACGTAGAGGGAGGAGTAAAGAAATGGCCTGAGGCCTTGGATGCCCTGGGGATGCAGAGAGAGAGAGTGAGAGTGTTGGTGAAATGGTGAAAGCTTGCTGTACAGCAAGGTAAATCAGGGCTTTCACCCTTCAATCATGGAGCTGAGGTGCTGGGGGAGTTACTGGAGGTAGCTGGTAACTCAATGAGCCTGTGGTAAGAAGTTGAGGCCATGGAGAAAAGTAAAAGTGATCAAGTTGGAGGTTTTAGCAATTCTGCAGAAGGTGTTTGATCTGTGTTTGGTCAAGTAAATGAATTCCACTTGACATGGAACTTGACAGGGTTGAAAGACATGAGAAAATAGGGTGCTTCACCAAATTTGGGCCCATATGGAGAAACTAGCCAATGTAACTTTGGTGAACCCTAGAAATCAACAAAAATAGTTTCATCTTGATTGAGTCAAGCTAACCATCTCCCCTTGATGCACCTCTTGGTGTAGCATCATCATTTGGGGTATTGATCATGCCCACAAAGTTTGAAGCTCCAGATAAAAAGTTGGTAATGTAAAGTTGTTCAAATTTGCATTTGAACAGAAAGGGTTTTGAGGTGATCTGATCAAGTTGCTCTATTCCAAATCTTGTGCCATTTGGTCTAGATGCCTTATTAGGTCATTCTAGCATGTGCACCAAGTTTGAGAGCATTTGGACAAGTTTGGCAATGTAAAGTTGCTCAAACTTCAAATATGGATAGAATGGTTATGAAGGGGTTTGAGGATGTTTTCTTGCTTCCCAAGGCATGGGACTTGGCAAGATCATCAAATATGCCATATGTGACATGGTAGAATTTCCCTGGAATTTTTGGAGAAAAATTCCTTTGTAAATATTTCAAAAGCTTGAAATATCCATAAAGGGTTTTAGAGGGTTTAGCCCATTATTTTGAACATGACCAACTGTTGAAACTCTTATATATGGACAATATATGTCCTATGAGTCTCTCTGAATTTTGGCAAATATTTTTGAAACAGTTAAATAATTTTCCCCTATTAAAGACCATTTCTAGCCTTAAGAAAAAGTTTTTAAATAATATAGGAAAATAACTTTTAAAATTATACCTTTGTGGTTTCTGGGAGTCCTATGACTACTAGGTCTCAAATAAACCTTTTGAAATAATTTTCTCACCCTAAATCAAGTACTTGCAGTGCAAATCCCAATTCAGGGGTTTTTGGAAAACTAAATTTATAAAATACTTTTTGTCCAAATTAATTTTGTAAGTAAATATTATACTGACATATAACACTTGGCATGATCATTGGGCAGAAGTTTAGAGTATGGAGATGAAATCTCCAAGAGATCATAGTTGACTTTAATGAGCACATGAAAAAGCAAATGAAGAAAACTCAATTCCAAATAAAAACCAAATGATGCTAAAAAAAATTGCTGGTCCAATTTTTCATGCTCCAAAGATACAAATAACATGTTACAAAATGCAGGGTGTGACACCAGACGACCCCTCTCGAAGCGCTCGGACTGCTCGTAGATCTCCTAATTACTCGTCTATGTGTCGGCGTGTGCTGCGACCACGACTGCGGTAAGGCTCTTTCCATGCTCGACGAGGCGCTCCTCCTCCTCCCGCAAGAACTCGATGTAGCACGCAAGATCATTGATGCACTTGCGGGCCTCCACCTCCGCCTCCCTCCTTCGGTCGGCGGTGGCGGAGCGGGAGGATCATCCTGGCGGTCTACGGTGGGCTGGCGGCCATGGCGGCCGATGATGGGGTGGCGGCCACGACCAGCACCTCCCTGCCTTCGGGCCGCGGTGGCGGAGCGGGTGATGGCCATGGTGGCCGGCAGTGAGGTGGCGGACACGACGGCCACCTCCCGCCTTCAGGCCACGGTGGCATAGCGGGCGATGGCCCTGGCTTTAGACGGTGGTGTGGCAGCAACGGCGGCCGGCAACAACTGCCGATGGGCAGGGGCGGCGGAGCTTGTGGTGGGTGTTCCACGCACACACCAATAGGGACGCCACACGCACTACACTACGCCGGGGACTGCGCCGCCGCCGCGGTGTAACCTCCCAACTGGAGCTGTCCTCTGATGACGGTGGAGCAGCTGAGCGACGACGACGGACCGGTGTCATTGGCGATTGTGGGAGAAGCAGACGAGATAAGCTACATGGAGGGAGGGGAAAAGGCGACGCAGGACTCACCGGCCATGAGGATTTATATAGAGGCTGGTAAGCATTGGGATTTTGGGGGATTTCACTGAGCCGGGTGGGAAGCTTGCGCGGGAACCTGTGCGGTTGCGCAGGAACAGGCTCACCACCGTTTGGCCAAAAGAACGCCCCCACGCGCTGCTCGACCTTGCGCTCGAAGCCGTCTGCGACAACGGGGTAACAAGACGTGTGAGAGGAGGACGAAAGGACACATACACATACGGTTAATAAAAAACGTTTGCGATTTAATTACTGATACGTCTCCAACGTATCTATAAATTTCTATTATTCCATGCTATTATATTATCTGTTTTGGATGTTTTATATGCATTAATATGCTACTTTATATGATTTTTGGGACTAACCTATTAACCTAGAGCCCAGTGCTAGCTTCTGTTTTTTCTTTGTTTTTGAGTTTCACAGAAAAGGAATATCAAACGGAGTCCAATTGACCTAAAATTTACGGTGAATTTTTATGGACCAAAAGAAGCCCACGGAATGTCGGAGATGGACCAGAAGAGCCACGAGGCCACCACAATGGTGGGGGGTGCCCCCTACCTTGTCGTTGTCTCATGGGTCCCCCTGACTTGTCCCCAACGCCAAATCTATCTATTGTATATAAAAAGTAAATGATGGGTTAATATAAAGTAAGAGAATTAGTCTAAAAATTCCACGTTAATCAGAAAATACCAGCCCTTGATCTGGTGTTTTTTTAGAATTATAATCGTGTAACCGTTAGATATGCGTAACCATATATAGCATTGTCCAAATCGAACACGAGTCCTTAACGTGCCCGGCCATACATTTTTTTAATAACATGCCAACGTGCCATACCTGGTCTCTCTCAAGACAACTCATGGATAACTACATGCTTAAAAAAACTCATGGATAATTACATCTTCCCGTGATAAAAAAATGAGAGAATTACAACTACAATCTTTTGGTCTACAACGTCATAAAAAACCTAGATAATTAGTACATCTACAATCTTTTGGTCCAGCAAGGTGGTATCATCGAGATACTCAGGAACGTGGTGATCCCCACGCCGACTCGCTGCTTCACTAGACTACGATGACTCCGCGCATGGTGGAACGACCAGATGCGTTGGGACCGAGAAGCTCCATGGAGGACAACTTGCGGAGTTGCCACCACAGGGCGCCCTAGAGCTTAAACACAAGGCCGTAGGCCGTAGCTATCTGCCATCAGCCGCTGCATGGTGGTGTTCAAGCGACGAAGCTGACATCATTCATCTTCATACGATCTCTCGGGTGGCGGGGGCGGACAAGTCCATGAGAATGCAGATCTCGCCAAGGTACTAGTACATGAGCGGTGTGGCGAGAATTATTTGCAAGCTGCAATATGCAGACCTGGCACTTGAGCGGCATAGAAGGCACAGACCTCGGCAAGCTGGAAGATTGGAGCATGGCTTGCCACGGGTATCTAGCTAAGATGAACCGGCACATACATTTGGTAATTCCTCCTTGCATGTTTGAATTTTCCATTAACAGTTGCTGGCTTGAACATACCTTGCAAATAACTGCTAAAAGATCGTTAATGGTCTATCCAAAGTAGCAAAAACTCTACTATCAATGATTCCACGTAGTACATGGGCTTGTGAATGATGCAAACATCTGAGAAGAATGAGCGTCCCAGCTCCATGAATCCACGCATCCATAGGCAATTTATTATGGCCATGCAAGTCTGATCGCTGCACGATATACAATAATATAGACACATTTCACTTTTTACAGTTAAAGAGTAAACGTATATACGAGTCAACTCACAGCCGCCGAGGAGGAAAAAAATCGAATGGTAATTTCTTATGTACTAACGCACAGTATGTTGAACCGAACAAACCAGTGAACAACATACCTACACACTAATGGAAAATAATTCAACTCTTCATACGTATAGATTTGCTAATTCTAGGACCTGAGAGTTCGGGAGTTGTCCATCCAACATTACCTCTATGCAAGATTCCACACTTTTGTAACTATGAGAAATTTGTCTTTTTTTGCGCTAGATGAATAATTATTTTTTGCTGGGGCGCTAGATGAATAAATCAATGCATGGATGTGATCTTCAGATATGTGTGATTTTTTTTGTAAAGTCAACTAAGAAATAACTTTTTTCGCAGGCGACCAACCATAATAAGATCCTTCTACCTTTTTTGCACTATGTGAACATATTATTATACCAAGATGAATACGTTATCGACCGGTATGAACAAAATCTTAAGTCCAACTGAGAATTAAAGTTTTTTGTATCGGCTGAGCTGTAGGAGGACAATTAAATTATAATCACTCCATATTAGAATATATTTATAGAGTACATATTGAATGCCTTTCACACATACATATTTATTTCACAATGGACATACCATGGTGTCAAGTTTTATTTCTGTAATATCTAACTTTATTAAAAGATTATATACAAAGTAAAAAGGGAAATCATGTGCCAACATTTGGTTCCAAACTTTAAATCCATCAAATACCATATGGCGAGGAAGAAAAAAACATATTATAAAGAAGAAAGTATAGATGATGGAATTTTTTCTTTTGTATATATTGAGTGACTTTCACACAAACATATTTAATTTCCGATGGACATATCATATATTAAGTTTTATTTATATTATATCTAACCTCATTACGACAATTATTTATAAAGTAAAGTGGAAAATTATATGACAACATGTTGCATTCACAATTTGGGTTCCAAGCTCCAATTCCATCCATCTTATAACATAATGTTAGGAAGAAAGTACAAATAATTCTGTCATCTGGAAACTTTCATTTCCTTGAATACGTTAGATCTTCTTGCAGATGATGATTTTTTCGTCTATGTTAAATATTTGTATGTGAGTGCGTTGTTGAAGTAAGAGATGGGAATGCATTATACAACATTCTGGTATGATATATATCTTACATCCTAGATTTGCAACTAAACTTCTTTGTAGTGTTTGGAGAATAAAGCTACCGTCAACTTGAATGTTAACATCCATATTGATCTGATGTCACATGAAAACTATCGGCTAGCTTGGCGGTCTAAATTTCATTTCTATCCAGCGATCCGGTATGAAATGTTGATATACACATGGTCAATAATTTGTTACTTGTACGGATTTCATAATTAATAACAATAATTCCAAAAAAGTAGCATAATATTAGTTTTGGTTATAAATATACATTATTACCTACAAAATGTGAAGATATATAAAATCATAAATTTATTTTTCAATCACTTCCAAGTTAAAATAAATTAAAGATGGTGCCCTCGCACATGCGAGCGCCACTCTCCTAGTTCTTATAAATAGGGAAACCTCCGAAAATAAACCTAGATCGGGAGTTCCACCGCCACAAGCCTCTGTAGCCATGAAAAACCAATCGGGAGCCCGTTTCGGCACCCTGCCGGAGGGGGAAACTATTACCGATGGCTATCTTCATCATCCCAGCGATCTCCATGACGAGGAGGGAGTAGTTTACCCTCGGGGCTGACGGTATGTGATACGTCTCCAACGTATCTATAATTTTTTTCCATGCTGTTATATTATCATTCTTGGATGTTTTATAATTATTTTATAGTCATTTTATATCATTTTTTGGTACTAACCTATTGACATAGTGCCAAGTGCCAGTTGTTGTTTTCTGCATGTTTTTTACATCGCAGGAAATCAATATCAAACGGAGCCCAAACACCGCGAAACTTTTTGGAGATTTTTTTGGGCCAGAAGGAACACTATGGGCCCTGGTGGCACCTAGGGGAGTCCCGAGGAGGGGACAACCCATCAGGGCGTGCCAGGAGGTCCAGGCGCGCCCTATTGGGTTGTGCCCACCTCGGGTGCCCCCCGGACCGCCTCTTTGCTCTATAAATACCCCAATATTCCAGAAACCCTAGGGGAGTCGACGAAATATTCATCTAGCCGCCGCAGAGTCCAGAAACACCAGATCCAATCTAGACACCAGCACGGAGGGGTTCACCACTTCCATTGGTGCCTCTCTGATGATTCGTGAGTAGTTCTTTGTAGACCTACATGTCTGTAGTTAGTAGCTAGATGACTTCCTCTCTCTCTATTTTGATCCTCAATACAATGGTCTCTTGGAGATCCATATGATGTAACTCCTTTTGTTGTGTGTTTGTTGGGATCCGATGAACTTTGAGTTTATGATTAGATCTATCTTTCTATATCCATGAAAGTTATTTGAGTTTCATTGATCTCTTATATGCATGATTGCTTATAAACTCGTATTTCTTCTCCGATATTGGGTTTTGTTTGGCCAAGTTGATCTCTTTATCTTGCAACGGGGGGAGGTGCCCGGTAGTGGGTTCGATCTTACGGTGCTTGATCCCAATGACAGAAGGGGAACCGACACGTATGTATCGTTGCCACTAAGGATAAAACGACGAGATCCATATCTAACGCCATATATAAACAGATATTGTCTACATCATGTCATCGTTCTTAATGCATTACTCTGTTTTCCCATGAACTTAATACACTAAATGCATGCTGGATAGCGGTCGATGTGTGTAGTAATAGTAGTAGATGCAGGCAGGAGTCAGTCTACTAATCTTGGACATGATGCCTATGTATTGATCATTGCCTGGATATCATCATAATTATTTTAAGTTCTATAAATTGCCCAATAGTAATTTTTTTACCTACCATTTGCTATTTTTATAGAGAGAAGCCACTAGTGAAACCTACGGCCCACGGGTCTTCTTTCTCATATATTTACCTTTGCGATCTGTTTGCCTTTGCTTTTATTTTCAGATCTACTAAACCAAAAACCCAAAAATACCTTGCTGCAATTTATCTTATTTATCAACCAATCTACGAATATTTATATATCTCTCACGTTCATTACCCGAAAGGGATTGAAAACCCATTTAACGCATCGGGTTGCGAGGTGTTGTTATTTGTGTGCAGGTGTTGTTACGTTGTGTTGTTTGGTTATCCTACTGGTTCAATAACCTTTGTTTCACATCTGAGGGAAATACCTACCGCCGCTGTGCTGCATCATCCCCTCCTCTTTGGGGAAAAACCGACGTAGCATTAAGCGACATCAGTATGTACCAGTAGATATGTGTTTGATCTCTCTCTCTCTCTCTCTCTCTCTCTCTCTCTATCTATCTATCTATCTATCTATCTCTCTCTCTTCCGTGTTCTTGATTTGGCACGATCTTGATGTACCGCGAGCTTGGCTATTATAGTTGGATCTTATGATGTTTCTCCCCCTCTACTTCTTGTAATGGATTGAAGTTTCCCTTTGAAGTTATCTTAACGGACTGAGTCTTTAAGAATTTGAGAACACTTGATGTATGTCTTGCATGCGCTTATCTATGGTGACAATGGGATATTCACGTGATCCACTTGATGTATGTTTTGGTGATCAACTTGCGGGTTCAGTGACCTTGTGAACTTATGCATAGGGGTTGGCACATGTTTTCATCTTCACTCTCTGGTAGAAAATTTGGGGCACTCTTTGAAGTTCTTTGTGTTGGTTAGATGAATCTGAGATTGTGTGATGCATATCATATAATCAAACCCGTGGATACTTGTGGTGACAATGGAGTATCTAGGTGATATTAGGGTTTTGGTTGATGTGTGTCTTAAGGTGTTATTTTAGTACGAACTCTAGGGCTGTTTGTGACACTTATAGGAATAGCCCAATAGATTGACCAGAAAAAATAACTTTGAGGTGGTTTCATACCCTACAATAATCTCTTCGTTTGTTCTCCGCTATTAGTGACTTTGGAGTGACTCTTTGCTACATGTTGAGGGATTGTTATATGATCCAATTATGTTATCATTGTTGAGAGAACTTGCACTAGTGAAAGTATGAACCCTAGACCTTATTTTTAAGCATTGCAATACCATTTGTGCTCACTATTATCAATAGTTACCTTGCTGTTTTTATATTTTTAGATTACAAAAACCTATATCTACCATCCATATTACACTTGTATCACCATCTCTTCGCCGAACTAGTGCACATATACAATTTACCATTGTATTGGGTGTATTAGGGACACAAGAGACTCTTTGTTATTTGGTTGCAGGGTTGCTTGAGAGAGACCATCTTCATCCTACGCATCCCACGGATTGATAAACCTTAGGTCATCCACTTGAGGAAAAATCGCTACTGTCCTACAAAACTCTGCGCTTGGAGGCCCAACACGAGTCTACAAGAAGAAGGTTGTGTAGTAGACATCAATTACCTACTATACCCCCGTCCTAGTTTATAAGTAGAATTTGACTAATAAAATACGAATGCATGTCGCCAAAGATTATATCGTTGGATTTGTATTTGAACATAGTTTCCAGTTATATAATATTTGTAACATACATTAACATTTTATTGGTTAAATTTAAGGTTATATACCAGCAAGCATTTGCCCACAACACACACGACTTATTCCATCATAAACAGCTCTGATGGATCAAATGTATGCCACATATTGCACATGCAACTATAATATGATTCGTGCTTGATGTCTCCGACATCACTCTCACAGTTCATCTCATTTGTCACGTATCACTGTGCCGGCCTCTCCTCACATCCGTCAGCAAGCTCTGCTTGCCGTTAGGCGCCGCAGCATGCTGTGCTCGCCGTTAGGCGCCGTGGCGCGCTCTGCTCGCGTCTGTCGGTGCGCTCTACTCGCGTCTGTCGACGCGCTCGGCTTGTGGACAACTTTTCCTTGAATGTTCAACTGTTGTATGCATATATATATATATGGTTGCTCGCCGTTGAGGCGACCGCGGAGCGCTCTGCTCGCGTCCCTCCACGCGTGCTCTGCCAGCGGTTGGGCCTGCGCATGATCATGTCGGGGGCCCCTTATGCATGTGGTTGCGCCGCGCGCGTTGCCATGCGATGCAGTTACGTGCGACACGATTGAGTTACGCACTGCAAATTAGAACTGCCATCAGGGCGTGCTGATATTCCAGGCCGTCCAGCTTCCCCTTTAATTCCCATGGCCATTATAACCTTAGTCCCTTCAACCTTTCGATCGCGCCCCACAACACAACAAGCAAACTCACGATGACACATAGAGAGGGGATGTCTAGCGGCGCTCCAATGGATTTCAGCGAGCATAAACTGGAGACCCACACAAGTGAGACAGATCTCTCGGTGGTGTACACCATTGACCCGGCCGTGCTGGACGACTACATCAACATCGTTGAGCAGTTGCTTGCTCGAGACAAGTGCAAGGTGGTCGGCATTAACCTCCAGTACACCACCGGTTGTCCCAACATAGATCAGAAGGTTGTCATCGCCCAGTTGTGTGTGCGCCATCATGTCCTCATCTACCACCACTGCATGGCCATGGAGCCTTCCAACCGTTTCGCTAGGTTTGCCAACAGCACCGACTACAAGTTCGCTACGGTGGAAACCACTGACGATGTAAAAGCCCTCAGGGTTACGGGCTTGGCCTGCAAGAACCATGTTGAAATCCTTGAGCACTACAGGGTCTGGGGCAGCACGAAGAAGGACTCCCTGGTTGAACTCGCCTTGGCCATCATCGACCCATACTATGAAAAGATGAAGCACGATGCCAACAGAACACGTCCCATATCCTGGCACGGGCCTGGATGCAGCAACTAGATGAACCTCACCTCAAGTTCGCGGCCAAGAGCATGTACACATGCTATGAGATGCACAGGAGGATCGTTGACATGAGGAAGTGCCTCGTTACCCAAATCGACGAGGCCGAATCGAGCCACAAGCAGAACAAGCGTCACAAGAAGTAGATGATGATCAGATGATCGTTTATCCTTGTTAATCATGCATGTAATATATAGTTTACTTTGGTGTGTGGAAATTTCATGTGTGTAGTAGCCACCTATGTAATTATGCATGTAATAGTTTACTTTGGTGTGTGCAAATGCCATGGTTGTAGTAGCCACCTATGTAAGTGGATGTTTAATTTGGTTATACAACCATGTCCTTATAAGTGTGTGTGTATATATATATGTTGTTGTTCTGTATGCAATCCCATCGCACAACACACATATCTTATTAGCAGCAATCGTCTATGTTATTATCGGTCTTCGCACACATTTATGAGTACACACATGTTCGTTGCATATCACACACATCTTGTTATATTGAACCATTTATGTTCTCTTGTCTCAACACAGACTGTTCATCCGAGTGAACCGCATGCCGTATACCCCACACACCTTGATCTGGCTAACCGTTTCTTTTGTGTTGCCTAATCACAAACAGTTCATCCGAGTGAACTGTATGTTGTATATCGCACACACCTTCATCTGGCTGCCCGTTTCTTTTGTTCCTCCTCATCGCAAATAGTTAATTGAACTGAACCGTGTGCCCTGCATCACACACGCAACTAAAATCCGAACCGTGTTTGATGCATCTGTCATCGCAAACATTTTGCACCTTTTTGACGGTTTTTACACCACCATTTGCGATTATTGCATCGCACACTGTTTCGTCGAAGGGTGTCTGATCGTAGTGTCGCGTTAGCAGCATCCTGCAGTAGTGCACGGAAGTCAATAGTTATGCAACGAAGTTATATCCTACTTGTGGTGCATTATTCAATGTTAGTTATGTTTAATGTGTGTTTATGACCATTTTCGTTTTTTTTGTTGGTCGCTTCTCAATATATTTGCTAGCCTTCATTTGTACTAAGAGGGAATGTTGCTTGTGCATCCAAAATCTTGAGACCCAAAGTTGTGTCAAATGTGTCAAAATCTTTGAATCTTAAGACCTATATGCGGTGTTTCCATGCCGTTCCAAGTAAATTTTCATGTGCCAACTCTAATATTCAAAATAATTTTCCATTTTGTGTGCCCGTAGGACACATGAAGCGGCAGGGGGTGGCCAATGTTTTCCATGCTAGGTGGGATATTCTCACGGTGAGTGTTTATTCACTTGTCATTGCAAGAGAGTGTGGCGGGTAATAGGGATGCCGGTCCGAAAATGAAAAATGATTTTAATAATAAATTCCTTGGAAAGTGTTGGTATGGATGGCACCCGTGGATACGGCTAGCCATGGATTATGTAAAACTGGTGGAAAGGAAATAAACTTTGTTTTTTTGTTTGGCAACCGCCTATGATTTGTCTAGCATGGAGGATATTGGGAATTCTTAGTCGTTTTCGTTGATAGGAAAATCATGCCTCTCAAAATAATTTTATTTCTCAATTTAAGCTTTGAGCTCTGGCACTTCTGCAAATCTCTGATTCCCTCTACGAAGGGCCTATCTACTTACTTTATACAATTTTTATTCTAATTCCGAGTCTTCATATTCTCTTATAAAGCACCAACTAGGGAACACTATTGCCATACTTGCGCATTGGATGTAGCTAATATTTGAGTGTGTTTCATGAATGGATCAATGATTGAGCATAATGGGCTAGAGATAGCTTTCTTTAGCGTTGATATATTGGAATTCATGATTGCTTGTTGATATGCTGGAGTATTGATGTTTTCATATCAAATTGTAGACTATTGCTTTGAATCATTAAAGTCCAATTATCCATGCTACAAAGAAAAGATATGATAATTATGTTAGGTAGCATTACACATTAAAAAAATTGTTTTATCATGTACCTACTCGAGGACGAGCAGGAATTAAGCTTGGGGATGCTTGACACATATTTTTTATTGTTCCATGCTATTATAGTATCAATCTTGGATGTTTTATATACATTTACAAGCAAATTTATATCATTTTTTGGGACTAACCTACTAACTTAGTGCCTAGTGCCAGTTGTTGTTTTTTTTGCTTATTTTGGACTTTGCATAATATCAATACCAAACGAAGTCCAAATGCCACAAAACTTTTTGGACATTTTTTCCCGACGATAAGAAACACTAGAAGCTTCAAGAGGGGACAAGAAGACAAAGCAGTGGCCCGCTAAGCACCAGGGTTCGCCAAGGGCCTGGGGCGTGCCCTAGTACATAGTGGGGCCCATTAGCCTCCGTTTGACCTAACTTTACCTCTATAAATTCCCAAAAATCTGATAACCTGGAGGAGGGGGGTCCACGGAATACTTTTCCCGCTGCCACAAGCCTCTATTCTCGAGATATCCCATCTAGGGACCCTTTGTGGCACTCTGCCGGAGGGGGAATCAGTCACGAAGGGCTTCTTCATTATCCTTGTTGCCCCTCCGATGATGTGTGAGTAGTTTATCATAGACCTATGGGTCCATAGTTAGTAGCTAGATGACTTACTCTCTCTTTTTGATCTTCAATAAAATGTACTCCATGGTGTTCTTGGAGATCTATTTGATGTAATGACTTTTTGTGGCGTGTTTGTTGGGATCCGATGAATTGTGAGTTTATGATCATATTCATGAATATTATTTGAGTTTTCTCTAAACTCTTTTATGCATGATTAATATAGTTTTTTATTTCTTCTCTGATTTATTGGTTTGGTTTGGCCAACTAGATTGATTTATCTTGCTATGGGAAGAGGTGCTTTGTAATTGGTTTGATCTTGCGGTGCTCAATCCGAGTGACAAAAAGGGACATGACATGTATGTATCATTGCTACTAAGGGTAAAAAGATGGGGTTTATTCATACGTGAGTTTATCTTGTCTACATCATGTCATCTTGATTAAGGCATTACTCCGTTTTTCCATGGACTTAATACACTAGATGCATGTTGGATATAGGTCGATGTGTGGAGTAATAGTAGTAGATGCAGAATCGTTTCGGTCTACTTGTCGCGGACATGATGCCTATGCATGATTATTGCCTTGGATATCATCATAATTATTTGTAACTCAAAATACCTTGCTGCAATTTTCTTTTATTTATTTTATGTTGTATTTTTGTCCGACCTATCTATCAAAACCTATACAATTTAATCTTGCTCATAACCGTTGAGGAATTGACAACCCCTCTACACGTTGGATTGCAAGTATTTGTTGTTTGTGTGTAGGTGTTGTTTACATAGTGTTGCTTGGTTCTTCTACTGGATTGATAACTTTGGTTTCATAACCATGGGAAATACTTATCTCTACTGTATTACATCATCCTCTCCTCACGCAGCTCACAAGTAGCACTTACCATGCCATATTACATGAAAAATCTAGTGAGGATGCATCTGTTTCGGCAAAAATTGTGAGGGTTCTTTCATGATTCACATGCACACAAAAGTAGCAGTAGTTCTGATAGAGGGATTCAAAAAGAGTACTACCCTCAGAGGGCTCGATAATACGCGAAGTTCGGGTAACTAACACTACCCAAACTACTTTGAAACACTAGTTGGGCCAACTATTTCATGCCATCAATCGAATTGGGGATGGACACAAGACGGACCTTGCCATGAACATCCTAGAGGATGACCGGCAGCAGCTCAATCTTGTCAACCTTCTTGAAGATAACCTTGTGGCCTTGCTACTCATAACTTGTTTGTCGAGGCATGCCACGTCATCTTCCTGCATAACCTTGACAAGAACATTATGCCTCACAAATGAAGGAGTAGCTTTGAACTTCTTGTGCTTCAGTACACCCTGGACAACACGCCTGACAATAGTGTGGCAAGAATACATCTCGTCTTTGGTATAAGTGCAACTAGCTTCCAGGATTGAACAACCTGAGAACTTTGTTTTCCTAGTGTGTATACTCAGGTCATCCACCTCATAGCAAGTGGCATGTACAACCCCACAATCCTTGCCTGTGTTAGGGCTCTAATTGAAACATAAACAAATTCTGAATTACTTTCCAATATAAAAACACAAGTTATTTAAACCACTATGTAGAGTCAAAAGTATGCAGGACAGGGAAGGTAGCATGCCATCAGAGCTAATAAATCTTACATTATTTATCACCACATACTTAGATGAAAAACCATAATGAAGATCGGCAAAGAAGAAAATCACCTTGGGTAGCTTGGGGGGGGCATCCTCGAAGGGGTGAAACTGCTCCTGCAAGGCCTCGGGGGCTGTAACCTCAAACGTGGCGTTGACCATCTCAGTAGTGACTGTGAGCGTATCTGGGGTCGGCTCAGTGGTGGCCTTCATCTTCTTGGAGCTCTTTGTATCGTGGGGATTATCCTCTTGGGTCTGCTCCAACATCGCTAGATCTTTTCCCAGTTCTCCTTGATCCATCATGAAAATGACGAATAGAAGACAACCAAAATGAAAACACAATCACAATGATAGTGAAACAAAAAAGGAGTGAGGATTAGTTACTGCTTTGCAAAAGATTTTTTGGAAAGAAAATATACCAACATCACGGATAAGCTTACATTCCCTTCGTTGGGAGAGAAGAACAATTTCAGAAGCGAGTGTTGGCTTTCTTGAGCATGATGAGCGAGAAGCAAATTCAGCAAAGAGTGAAATAATGGTTGCTTCATTCGTCCAACTTAGACTGCGGGGAGGTGGGGTTTTGTGATATGATGGCTCATTACTGCCGCGCTACAACCGAGTTAACTCTCCGCCTACATACCGCCTTCTAATTTGGTGGATGCCATTTGGGCCCGCGTGTTGCATGGCCTACATGTCAGTGAACCAAAGTAAAACTGCATGCATTAGCGGGAGTCGTTTTGACAACCGCGGAGGAGCCAGAAGCGGTAGTGTCTCCAGTGTACTAGTAGTAATTGTTTTTCTAGGTAGCGCTAGAGTGTCTCCACCATACTAGTATTAATTGTTTCTCTGGGCCCAAGCCAAAAGAGCCCATCCACCAAAATAATAAAATCAATTCAAAAACCCATATTTACAAAATGAGATGTGCTCCCGAGCACACCGCTCCCAAAAAAACATGGGTGCTCTTCTTCCTCCTCGGTGCCACCTCACGTTAGCTCGCTCCACTCGTACCCCCAAATTACTCACCTCACTCCTATAGAAAACCCCAGCTCCCCTTCTTCCTCACTTCTATAGAAAACCCCATGCCAGCTCCCCTTCTTCCTCACTCACACTACAACTAGACTCATCATTCATTACTCTGCTAAAATCCGTGAGCTCGATGCGACGACCGCAAGGAAATGGAGTCAGTTGGCCCTAGTGCCAACAAGATGAGGCTCCCGCCAGCAGCGATGCATGTTGTAGATCCTACACCCGGCAACATGGGGAGAAGCGGGATAGGCTACCCGATACCTCTTGGTCGTATCTATAATTTTTTATTGTTCCAAGCCAATATTATACAACTTTCATATACTTTTGGCAACTTTTTATACTATTTTTGGGACTAACATATTGATCCAGTGCCCAGTGCCAGTTCCTGTTTGTTGCATGTTTTTTGTTTCACGGAAAATCCATATCAAACGGATTCCAAATGGTATAAAAATTTACGGAGGTTTTTTGGAAAGAAGAATCAATGCGAGACGATGCCCGAGGGGGCCACGAGGCAGGGGGCGCGCTCCTGACCCTCGTGGCCACCCTGTAAGGCAGTTGGTGCCCTTCTTTTGCCGCAAAAAAGACAATATCCGTATACAAATCGTGTTAAAATTTCAGCCCAATTGGAGTTACAGATCTCTGGTAATATAAGAAACGGTGAAAGGCCAGAATCTGGGAACACATAAACAGAGAGAGACAAAGAGACAGATCCAATCTCGGAGGGGCTCTCGCCCCTCTGCCGCCATGGAGGCCATGGACCAGAAGGGAAACCCTTCTCCCATCTAGGGAGAAGGTCAAGGAATAAGAAGAAGGAGGGCGCTCTCTCCCCCTCCCTCCCGGTGGCGCCGGAACATTGCCGAGGCCATCATCGTGTGACGGCGATCTACACCAACACCTCCGTCATCTTCACCAACATCTTCATCACCTTCCCCAATGTATCTACAACGGTCCACTCTCCCGCAACCTGATGTACCCTCTACTTGAACATGGTGCTTTATGCTTCATATTATTATCCAATGATGTGTTGCCATCCTATGATGTCCGAGTAGATTTTCGTTGTCCTATCGATAATTGGTGAATTGCTATGATTGGTTTAATTTGCTTGTGGTTATGTTGTTGTCCTTTGGTGCCCATCATATGAGCGCGCGCGTGGATCACACCATTGGGTTAGTTGTATGATGATAGGACTATGTATTGGAGGGCAAGAGTGACAGAAGCTTCAACCTAGTATAGAAATTGATGCATACGGGATTGAAGGGGGACCAATATATCTTAATGCTATGGTTGGTTTTACCTTAATGAACGTTAGTATTTGAGGATGCTTGCTAATAGTTCCAGTCATAAGTGCATAGAATTCCAAGTCAGGGATGACATGCTAGCAGTGGCCTCTCCCACATAAAACTTGCTATCGGTCTAGTAACGTAGTCAATTGCTTAGGGACAATTTCGCAACTCCTACCACCACTTTTCCACACTCGCTATACTAACTTTATTGTTTCTTTACCTAAAAAACCCCTAGTTTTTATTTAAGTGCTCTTTATATTCTTGCAAACCTATCCCATTACACCTACAAAGCACTTCGAGCTTCATACTTGTTCTAGCTAAAGCGAACGTCAAGCGTGCGTAGAGTTGTATTGGTGGTCGATAGAACTTGAGGGAATATTTGTTCTACCTTTAGCTCCTCGTTGGGTTCGACACTCTTACTTATCGAAAGAGGTTACAATTGATCCCCTATACTCGTGGGTTATCACCACCCCTGGATCTGAGGAACCCGAAGAATCTCGGGCGGACCTCATCAATGATCTTTCGGATGCCATCCTTGGGGAGATCATCCCCCTTCTCCCCACCAAGGATGGTTGCAGCACCCAAGAATCACATCTCGGTGGCACCCTCTATGGCGTGCCGCGCCTCTTAATCTCGATTCTCGTGGCCCATCTCTCTTTTATGATTTTGAACTCCCCAGATCCATGACACGTCTCCAAAGTATCTATAATTTTTATTGTTCCCTGTTGTTATATTATCATTCTTGGATGTTTTACAATCATTTTTGTGACGCCCGAAGACCGACGTCCCAGAAGATTCCAGATGTTCCGGGTTCTCCCGTGTGTTTCATTTGTGCTTGTGTTATTTATTTTGCATTGCATCATGTCATCATGTCATCATGCCATCATGTCATTAATCTTTGCATCTCAACTAAATAAACTGTGTGGATCTTCGATCCATTTAAATCGAGGGAAGAGTGCCTTCTCTTTATAACATATTCTCCTAATATCTAGGGAGCTATTATAAAATTATTCCATTGCTTTGGAATCACCACTACCCTCTTCCATGCCTCTTCTGCTTCAAGTTTTTGACAAATATCGAATTCCCAAGGCAAGGTTCTTTCCTTCTTTATTTCTATTCCAAATTCAAGTTGCATTTTTCTACTTCAGAAAAATGTTCAATATCTTCCTTTAAATATTAGAACATTCCAAGATCACCTCCTCCAATTTTCATGTCTTTTGGAAGTGCTTTGGTTGGCCTAAAGATTTATGCAAGTTTGAGTTATTTCCGAACTCGCATAAATTTGTAGTCTCTAAAAAAAATTGCCAAAGCATTTTATTAAAATATCCCACAATTCCAGGAGCTCGGGGTTGTTTTCACTTCCTTCTTAATCTTCATAAAACTCCCTGGCCTTTTCCTTTGCAAAGTTGGAGGTTAAAAAATTTCAGTAAAAGAAAAAGGGCTTCCCAGCCCCGTTGCTTGGGCCTTCCAGCCAGCCTCAACCCAGCCGGCCACTTGGGCCTCGGGCACCACAGCGGCCAGGCCCAGCCGCGGTCTCCCTAGGCCCATCCAATCCGCCCCTTCTGGCCCAGCCGCCCCCAGCAAAACCTAGCCCCGCAGCCCGATCGGGCTCGTCCTCCTCTCATTCCCATCGCACCGCCATTTTCCTCCTCTCGTTCCCCTCGCCCGACCTCCCTCGCTCCCCTCGACCTTTCTTCCTCAGCGTTGCGCCGCCCCGCGCCTCTGAGCGCCTCCGCCTCTGTGCCGCTGCCGCGCCGGCGAGCGCCAGCGGAACCCACCGTCTCCTGCTCCTTCTTCGACGCCCTAGGGGTCCCGCGTCCTTCACCTCCCAAGCCGCCGCCGACTCCCTCCGTCGTCGTGCGCCTCGCACCTCGTCGGCCGCAGCTCCCCGCCGAGCCCCGCAGCGCCGGCTGTCGTTCCCCGGTTCCTTCGCCTCGCCAGGGTTCCCCGCGCCCGTCGCCGTCTCCTCCGCGTCGCTGACGCCTCTGCCGCGCCGGCCCCTTCCTCCAGGTCACCACCGCACCAGGCCGACGCCTTCTCCCGCCTTATCCGCCTTCCGCCGGTGTCGCACTGCACTTCTGCCGTGCCACGCTGCTTCAGCGCCCAAGCGCCAGCGGAGCTTTGCAGAACTCCGCGTCCGAGCTCCTTGGTCCGGAGTCATCCCCGAGTGCCTCCCTTGCTGCTTCAACTGTCGTCGAACAAGAGCTCCGCCGTGGAATCGCCAAGACGCGACAAGTACCAAGACGATACGTGTACCTCTACCGTCGCCGAAGAACCGTGAACGAAAACGCCAACGTGTACGACTACCGTCGCCCCGGAAACGATGGATTCGTCAAGTTCCTCACCGTGTACGTCTACGGCTCGTGTACCCCTATGTCAACGACGACTCGACAAGTACCCCGCCGGCAAGACCGACGCCCGAACGACTACACAAGACGATGCGTCAAGTTCAACTACGCCCGACGACATTTACATCTTCAAAACGAGAACGCCTACACGGCGACACGTCAAGTACCACTACCGTCGCGAGAACGACTACTTCCACTGCTTTCCTCGACGATCTCGATCCGCCCCGAAACGAACGTTCCGAATGTATAACCCCGAGACGATGACCCGTGGACTGCATGTGTTGTATGAGATGAATCGGATGCTTGCATCGTGTCCGTTGTGGCCCTCGTTTGCCTTGTCGCCGACCCGTGGGAACCGGGCAACCGGGTTCACCCCACCGTCTTTGCATTCACGCTCACGCCACCTTTCTTTTGCACCGGTCTTTCCACGAGTTACTGGTACCGAGATGTTGCGTGGCATCATTTTCGGATTCGTCGTCGTGGCCCCTTTCTTCCACCACAGTGACAAATACTTCATATCTCTCATGTCAACCTTTAACTAAAAATTGCATAAAACTTGATCATGTCATCCGCATCATGTTAACAACATTAAAATGTGTGAATTGTTGTTTGCTTAAAATTGCTAAACATGCATATGGGGATTTTCCGGAATTGTTGTTGTAGTTTCCGGCCTCATTTAAACTTGTTGACTTGAGTTGTTCTTGTCATGCATCATACCTTGCCATGTATTGCATCATATAGACTTGTGTTATTTTTATGTGCTTCCTACCTTGCCATGTTGTGCTTCCTGTATAGACTTGTAGTGCATCCTATCTAGACTTGTGTTGCATCATACTTGGTTGAGCATTTTGTCATGTCTCGTGTGGTGTGTTTACCGTGTTGCTTGCTTCTTCTCGTTAGCGCTTGTTCCGTTGCGTTCGTGAGGATTCGTTCGTCTACCCGTGGTTCTTCTTCAAGGCTTCTTCTTCGTCTTCTTCATGGATCCGTTCTTCTTCCTTGCGGAATCTCAGGCAAGATGATCATACCCTTGGATACCTTTACTACCATTGCCATGCTTAGTCGTCTCGATGCTATCGTTACATGTCGCGCTACCCATCTTTTATGTCAGCCTCTCCTTGTTGCATGAAACCTCTAACCTTTTGACACCTTCCTAGCAAACCATTGTGTGGCTATGTTACCCGCTTGCTCAGCCCCTCTTATAGCGTTGTTAGTTGCAGGTGAAGATGAAGATCGTTCCATGTTGGAACTTGTTGTTGGCATATCACAATATCTATTATTATTATTAACACACCTATATACTGGGCATGGGTGGAAGGCTTGGCCTTTTGCTCGGTGTTTTGTTCCACTCATGCCACCTTAGGCGCCGATAAACCGGCATTATGTTCCTTGATTTTGCGTTCCTTACACGGTTGGGTATATGGGGACCCCTTGACACTTCGACTTTGAATAAAACTCCTCCAGCAAGGCCCAACATTGGTTTTAATTTGCCTCATAATAACAACTTAATTAATTAATTAAATTTTCATAAGGGGTCGCGTCCCCGGGGATTCTTTCTACATAGCAGGGGGCCAGTGCTGATGGTGTTGGTCCCAAACGGGGGTTCTGCGGGGCCGCCACGGGGAAACTCGAGGTATCTGGTATAACCTGTAGAATCGCCCATCCGGTCGTGGCCTGAGACGAGATACGCGCGGCTACTATCAGGGTGTCGGCACGCCGGGAGGTCTTGCTGGACTTGTTTTACCATTGTCGAAATGTCTTGTGCACCGAGATGCCGAGCCTGGTCGGATTTCCCTAAGATAAGGGGTGATGATATTATATTTATCACTTCAGCTGATCGTGAGAGCTTGTGATGGGCTAAGTTGGGACACCCCTGCAGGGTTATGATCTTTCGAAAGTCGTGCCCGCGGTTATGTGGCAGATTGGAATTTGTTAATGTCCGGTTGTAGAAAACTTGACAAAGGATCCGAAGTAAAACACACAACTGTGTGAGTAACCGTGAATGTCTCTTTTCACTTTGAGAAGAGAGCACGGTGGGGTTATGTTTGACTCGTAGGTAGTTCAGGATCTTTAGCGATCACTACTAGTTTGCGACCGTTTGCGTAGATGCTCATCTTATTCTTGTACTCATAAGTTAGCCACCATATTATGCTTAGCCGCTGCTGCAACCTCACCACTTTACCTCTTCCTACCCATAAAGCTTTTCTAGTCTTGATACCCATGGTTATGGGATTGCTGAGTCCTCGTGGCTCACAGATACTACAACACCAGATGCAGGTTCAGCCGAGTTTGACGCAGGAGATGGGTCAGATCTTCTGGGAGTTCCTTGAAGAGCGTGGCCGTGTGCTTGTGACGTTTTCGACTATCAGTAGTGGTTTCTACTAGGGGCGATTCAGACCAGTGGCTTATGTTTTTGGTATCTTTCTTTTGGATCTTCGCCCGTAGTCGGGTTGTGATGTTATTTGGATGATGTTTTGCTTATGTAATGTGTTGTGTGACGTGGCGAGTGTAAGCCAACTATCCTTTTGCAATTTCATCCCTATTTTTACATGAGTCGTGCAAAGATACCGAACTTGAGATCATTCCAGAATGGGCTTATACCTTTAAGTCGTGCCTCGACACGTAGGAGGTATAGTCCCATCCTGGGCATTACAAGTTGGTATTCAGAGCCTTCTCCGACCTAGGAGCCCCCACTGATTGATCGAATCGTTGACGGTTGAGTCTAGGCACACACATAAAAATGTTTTGAGTCATATATATATATATATATATATATATATATATATATATATATCGGAGAGTAGGGTTTCTTTTGCTCCTCATCACTTTATCACTCTGGTGAGGACTCCTGACGATTACTTTTCTCTTCTACTCTCAAAAATTCACCAAATTTTTTTTTAGGATCACGCGGGTATTATTTGGATTGTTTTGATGTCTTTGTGACGAGAACATTGTTCTCGATGCCTCCTGTCATTTAGGGGTTGTGGCAGTGTCCCGGGGAGTTGAGCTCCGAGGTGTTGTTGTCACAAATATATCTCAGCAATTCTGGAATACTTAAGACGGCCGACATCGAAAACTCTCCTATGCGGTTAGTGGCAAGATAACCCCGACGTCACCCAGTACTGGGGAGGTAGTTCGGGAGTATTGCCATAGCTTGTATAGGAGATGCGTTTCGTAGGTCCGAGGTAAACGGTTTCCGGAAATAACTGGTTATGTGTTGAAGGATGGATACAGCTGGATGTAGGATTAGAGTTGAGTGCGCGATGCTTTCCCTGTATCCCCAACACCTGATTGCATAACTGGAAACTTTCGGAAATTAATAGGTGGGTTCATCTAGTAGTTCGTAGGCATTCTTCCAACGAATGCATGATAAGGAGTTCGGGGTTCTACATTGAGTGAACTGGTTTTATGGGCGTTGTTCCGATTGGGAGTTGCATCTTAAAGGGTCCTTGGCTATGCTGATCTGGGGATTGCAAAACCCTTTTGTAACACGTTCCATGAGCTTTCAGCACGAATATGTGGAACGAAGCTTCTATCTTGTATTTGTTCTATCTGCTCCTTGTTGTTTTTATTTACCTTCTGTTCTCCCAAGTGGCTTCTCGGCAAGCTGATGTACCTACGGAATTCATTCGTTCAATTCTCTGTTCGAATGATATTGTGAAGATTATGTTGCAACATATCTATCCTTTGTTTCGTTTTGATTCTGGTATTCGAGTTGCTTCGATGTCAAATGTTGATTCCATACCTTTCCTAATCAGTGTTATCATATTTCTATGGGAGTGCTAATCCTTCTTAATCATCGAGATTGCTATGTTAAATTCTTTTCAACCGGCGTGCTTCTCTTCAAGTTAATCCGTTCTCTTCATCTTTTGCAAGATCATCTCTCAATCTTCTCTCAACGGGTCTGTTTTATTCATCCCAAGTTGTGTTTGTTTTCCCCACCCTCCCTCCCTTTTCTTTTGGAGCCAGAGTCCTTGATCAAGTATCCATTTTATTCATGTGATATTTCTTCATTCTTTTCCTTCAATGTTCTTATCCGGTGATTTCTCAGGATGATGCTCAAGAGTTTCAAGTTCATCATTCTTAATTCCAATATTCTTCTCCGGTGGACTAAATTCAAGCTTCGGTCATGATCAAATTTATTCCTTTTGTTTCACATGTTTTCCCATGTTGAAATTTCTTATCCAAAGTCTCTCCTGGTTATTCAACTCTCCTATCCATATCCGGTGTGTACAAGGTATCTCAGAAGATTCACAATTCCATTCTTAATCCGTTCAAATTATTTAGCTTTGTCATCTTATTCAAGCCATTTAATTCAACCGGTGCAATATATCTTAAGCAATCTTTTTCAGGGGTGATTTCTTTAGTGGGCCCTAACCCATGGGTCTTTTCCCAGGATCTTACCTGACTCTTCTAATTTCCCGGAGTGTTCCGAAATTCTTTTCAAATGTGACGTAAGTATGGATTCCATCAGTCATATGCCTTCTTCAAGATCGCTTTTAATTCTTTTCATCATTGGTTCAACCTTTCTTCTTTTCATTCTTCCGTAGTATTTCATGAATTAATTCTATTGTGTTCCTTCGAAGGTCATCATTTCAGAAGATTTCTTCGTTCTCAGTTTTCAACTTCGTCCTCCAAATATTCTTCATTGATGCCTCTTCGTTCGTCTCCATATTCTTCCGGTGCTTTGTTCAAGTATTCTTTAATCAGTCCGTGATCTCTTCGTTCTCTTGTATCTAAATTTCCTCAAGTGCTTATTCTTCCCGGTGGATTATTCTCTTTCATCACCCATTTTCAATTCTTACAGTGGTTCGTTCAAGATTACTCTTCCGTTGTTATTGTATTAATTCATTTGCTCTTTTCATAATCCTACCGGTGAGTTGTTCAAAAATTTTCTCAAAGTCGGCTATACCTCTCCCCAATCCTTTTCAAGAAGAATAAGTAGTAGGCCAAATCCGTTGCTTGTCATCAATTTAATTTGATGAATGATAAGCATACAATAAATCTTATTCTTATTTCCTCGAAGTGTTTAATCTCTTTTTTCCGGAGCTTGTTCATCATATCATATTCTCGGTTCTAAGTTGTTCATCTTGTTTTCCGGAGCTCCAAGTTATTTCTGTTATATCATTTCAAACCTCCATCTAATTCATCGCGGGCCTTGAATCTTATTCTTTTCATCTTTCGCTTCTCATGCTTTCATTACCGGAGTTCTCATGATGGTTGATCATGATTTAATTCATCCTCGAAGTCGTCATCAAGATTCTTGTTGGAGCTCAAGCATTTTCATCATGCATTCCGAAGTGCAATTCTTGCTCCCTTATCTTTTGAGGTGGTGTTATGTCATTCTTGACAATTTTTCCCTTCATGTTTCATGATTCACAAGTTGTCAGGAACGAGATATTTAAACCCATCATTTTCTTTGTTCAGGAGATCTTTCCAATCCTTCAATTTATTCGTTGGAGTTATCTGGGTTGTATTTCACCTAAAAGCCTTCCATTGGGAATGTTACTATTATGGTGCTTTTAAATGACCCAAATTCTTCATTTATCCTTCCGGTGAAATAAGTTTATCGTCTCCTTGTTGATCTCAATCCAATCAAATGTTTTTCGTAAGTGGCTGGTTGTCACCTCTTAATTTTGAGATGTTTTCCATAAGCCCACATCAAGCTTATTTGTTTCGTTGTTAATTTTCCATCAACCCCATTCAACCCTTCTTCGTAAGGAGGATTTTCTAATTCATTCGTGGGAGAAGTTGTCATTTTTCTTCTCCATTCATTTCTTTCTTTGATTTATATGCTATTCTTTCATTCCGGAGGCATTGTGATGCTGCTCTCCAAACCATCATCTCGTTTTATCGAGATGATGTTCTTTCCTTGCTTCTCCATTTAATCGGAGTATTATGTCCTCTTTTCAAGTTCTCTCATCTTATCAAGTTTGCCTCTCTTTTCAGCCGGAGTGCTATCTGAAATCTTTCCTTACCTTGTGCCATTTCTTTTAATTGTTTCAGAGGCAATGTGTTGCTGATTTCATCAAGTATCATACCATCTTCTCAAGTTCTTGTTCAATTCCTTCCATTTTCTGGACCAAATGCAATAAAACTTTTAGGAGATTTTTTCTGGACCAGAAGACACACGATGGGCCAAAGAAGTGCCAGAGGGGAGGCCGAGGTGGGCACAAACCACCATAGCATGCCCAGGAGCCCAGGCGCGCCCTGGGGGGTTGTTCTCCCCTCATTGACCCCCTGCACCGCCTCTTCGCCCTATAAATCACCAAATATTCCAGAAACCCTATGGGAGTCGACGAAAAACAATTCCGGCCAACGCAAGTTCCAGAACCACGAGATCCAATCTAGACACCATCACAAAGGGGTTCATCATCCTCATTGGTGCCTCTTCGATGATGTGTGAGTAGTTCACCATAGTCCTACAGGTCCGTAGGCAGTAGCTAGATGCTCTCTTTTTGATTCTCAATACAATGGTCTTTTGGAGATCTGACTGATGTAACTCTTTTGCAATGTGTTTGTTAGGATCCGATGAATATTGAGTTTATGATCATATCTATATACATGAAAGTTATTTGAGTCTTCTTTGATCTCTTATATGCATGATTACTTATAGCCTTGTATTTCTTCTTCGAATCTTTGGTTTAGTTAGGCCAACTAGATCGACTTTTCTTGCCATGGGAAGAGGTGCTTTGTGATGGGTTCGATCTTGTGGTGTTCTTTCCCAATGACAGAAGGGGCAACAAGACAAGCATGTATCGTTGCTATTACGTATAACAAGATGGGTGCTATTCCTACATGAATAGATCTCATCTACATCATGTCATCGTTCTTATTGCATTACTCTATTTCTCCATGAACTTAATACACTAGATGCATCCTGGATAGCGGTCGATGTGTGGAGTAATAGTAGTATGCAAGCAGGAGTTGGTCTACTAATCTTGGGCGTGATGCCTATAAAATGATCATTGCCTGGATATCTTCATATAACTATTCGGTTTTCTATCAATTGGCCAACAGTAATTTGTTTACCCACTGTGTGCTATTTCTTGAGAGAAGCCACTAGTGAAACATACGACCCCCGGGTCTATTTTTTATCATATTTGCTTTTCGATCTATTATTTGCCTTTGAGATATATTTTTATTTGCTTTTTATTTTCAGGTCTGTATTATCAAAAACCCAAAAATACCTCGCTGTATTTTATTTGCCGTTGTTCTATTTACATTTATCAATCTATCTATTTACCAATCTTTTACCCGAGAGGGGTTGACAACCCCTCTTACGCGTTGGGTTGCAAGTATTTGTTCTTTGTCTGCAGGTACCGTTGACATAGTGTTACTTGGTTCTCCTACTGGTTCGATAACCTTGGTCTCCTAACCGAGGGAAATACCTAGCGTAGTTGTGCTGCATCATCCCTTCCTCTTTGGGGAAATTCCAGCGTAGTTCAAGCGACATCAAGCCATCATCTCCTCCCACCAGGGCTCCGTTCAAGGCATTTGCATCCTAGCATGCTACCTGTGCATGCCCTACACGGCGAACGCATAGCTGAAATCCCCTGAATTCTGAAAACTCCAGCTGCTTGAGCTCTACTATTCCCACGGAAATCACATACCACATATCGTACATCATGTACTTGTGCCCTCAGCACTGATGTCCATCTCACGGCTTTCCTCCTCTCTCTCCACACCGCCACCTTTGCACCGTGCAAACTATTAGACAAACTGGTTCAAAAGCTTCGACTCCACTTCTCAAAAACTTTCACTTGTGCGGGTTCATATGTCGGAGGCCTCATTGTATAGTATCATCCACTCTAGTTGCCCTGTCGTGGAGTGCTTGGTGCTTGTTTTGACCCTTACAATCGGTTGTCTCCAAATAAAGTTGCATACCCTTGTAAGAAATGGAAGTTCCTTTGACGGAAGGGAGCTCATCATAGAAGATGCCCCTTCACTTCAACGGTTGATCCTTGATTCTTGTTATTCACCTTAGCAAATAAACGTCATCTCTAAGCCTAAACTGGAGACCTTGGGTGTAATACATGATCTTTGTGCTCATTTGAAGATGGTGTTTGGCTCCACCGTTATCAGGTACTATATATTATCATCTAAACTTGTAATCATGAGCTATATTTTTCATTTGCGCGCATAATTTTTATATCATCTTGGAGTACACTTTTTGTACTAATATTATGTTCTATGCTCAATGAAGAGTTTGTCCATGGATAGCCTATCAATGATGCTAGATTCGGTCAAGATCTTATATATCAATATGAATAGTGTTGATCTGAACAAGATTATTGACTTGCTGCACTGCTTTCAATGTCTGGAAGTTGTATATAAAGATGGTAATTTCATGCACATTGGAAGCCCGTATATAGTGTACTAGAATTAACCGTTTAGTTGTTACTCTTTATACACTCATTTTTAGACCTTAACTGTTTTAAATCTTCATGTCTATTTAGGCAATAGAGCGGGGTAAGAAAGGTATAACCAATCGGTGGTTTTGTAAGAACAGGGATTTTCTCGATTCTCATGACATTCGATTGAAGACAATAACGCCGAAACAATATGTAGGCAACCATGTAAACACTAGATTTTTCACATTCTTCCTGCTGAATGCGAGGTTACTATTGTCCATCAGACTTAAGTTTATCAGCGGCATGGTTTTCACGGATGGGTATGTCGAAGAGCAAAAAAAGGAGTTTCGGGTGGACAAAAGGGCTTTTGAACGTGTCAGGCTTCTATTTACAACATCTTATGGTCATTATCTAGTACATTTTATGACCCAGGATGTTCGTTGTATGGACTTGACTGATCCATTTGATTTTGTCTACCAAAAATAGTGCTAGAGTTAGATGTTGTTGCCCTTTTCAATCTGGGTTTTGTCTAAACCTGATGAACAATTTACCCTCATGCTTTTGTACATTTTTTATGCTGGAGTTAGATGTTGTTGTCGTTTTCAACCCAGCTGTGACTATCATATTTTCTTTGAAACAAGGCAAATGGCTTGTCATTTCATTAATTAAAAGGGAAATATTGTAACAAATCTCGACCAAGGGAAACAACATCACTCTCGCCAGCTGCTTGAGCTCATTGTGCAATACAGTACCCAAGTGCTTAGTGTTGGGGAACGTAGTATTTTAAAATTTTCCTACGATCACGCAAGATCTATCTACCAGATGCATAGCAACGAGAGGGAAGAGTGTGTCTACGTACCCTCGTAGACCGGAAGCGGAAGCGTCAAGTGACGCGGTTGATGTAGTCGAACTTCTTCGCGATTCAACCTATCAAGCACCGAACGTACGGCACCTCCGCGTTCAGCACACGTTCAGCTTGATGACGTCCCATGAGCTCTTGATCCAGTTGAGCTTCACGGGAGAGTTTCGTCAGCACGACGGCGTGGTGATGGATATGATGTATCTACCGGCGCAGGGCTTCGCCTAAGCACTGCGACGGTATGACCGAGGTGTGTTTCTGTGGAGGGGGGCACCGCACACGGCTGGAACAATTCAACTTGTGTGTCCTAGGGTGCCCCCTGCCACCGTATATAAAGGAGCAAGGGAGAGGCCAGCCCTAGAGGGGGCGCGCCAAGTGTGGGGAGTCCTACTAGGACTCCCAAGCCCTAGTAGGATTCCCCTTTCCTTTCCGGAGTAGGAGAGAAGGAAAGAGGTGGAGAGGGGGAAGGAAAAGGGGGCTGCACCCCTTGTCCAATTCGGACCAGAGGGGGGGCACGCGCCTCCTTCCTTTTGGCCTTTCTCCTCTATTCCCGTATGGCCCAATAAGGCCCATATACTCCGAAAAATACCCGAATCACTCGGAACCTTTCCGATGTCCGAATATAGTCATCCAATATATCGATCTTTACGCCTCGACCATTTCGAGACTCCTCGTCATGTCCCCGGTCTCATCCGGGACTCCGAACTCCTTCGGTACATCAAAACTCATAAACTCATAATACCGATCGTCATCAAACGTTAAGCGTGCAGACCCTACGGGTTCGAGAACTATGTAGACATGACCGAGACACATCTCCGGTCAATAACCAATAGCGGAACCTGGATGCTCATATTGGTTCCTACATATTCTACGAAGATCTTTATCGGTCAAACCGCATAACAACATATGTTGTTCCTTTTGTCATCGGTATGTTACTTGCCCGAGATTCGATCGTCGGTATCTCTATACCTAGTTCAATCTCGTTACCGGCAAGTCTCTTTACTCGTTCCGTAACACATTATCTCGTGACTAACTCATTAGTCTTTTGCTTGCAAGGCTTATTATGATGTGTGTTACCGAGAGGGCCCAGAGATACCTCTCCGACACTCGGAGTGACAAATTCTAATCTTGATCTATGCCAACACCACGAATACTTTCGGAGACACCTGTAGAGCATCTTTATGATCACCCAGTTACATTGTGACGTTTGATAGCACACAAGGTGTTCCTACGGTATTCGGGAGTTGCATAATCTCATAGTCATAGGAACATGTATAAGTCATGAAGAAAGCAATATCAGTAAAACTAAACGATCATAGTGCTATGCTAACGGATGGGTCTTGTCCATCACATCATTCTCCTAATGATGTGATCCCGTTGATCAAATGACAACTCATGTCTATGGCTAGGAAACATAACCATCTTTGATCAATGAGCTAGTCTAGTAGAGGCATACTAGGGACATACTGTTTTGTCTATGTATTCACACATGTATTAAGTTTCCGGTTAATACAATTCTAGCATGAATAAAAGACATTTGTCATGATATAAGGAAATACAAATAATTATCTTTATTATTGCCTCTAGGGCATATTTCCTTCAGTCTCCCACTTGCACTAGAGTCAATAATCTAGCTCACATCGCCATGTGATTTAATACCGATAGTTCACATCGTTATGTGAATAACACCCATAGTTCACATCACCATGTGACCAACACCCAAAGGGTTTACTAGAGTCAATAATCTAGTTCACGTCGCTATGTGATTAATACCCAAGAGTAATAAGGTGTGATCATGTTTTGCTTGTGAGAGAAGTTTAGTCAACGGGTCTGTCACATTCAGATCCGTATGTATTTCGCAAATTTCTATGTCTACAATGCTCTGCATGGAGCTACTCTAGCTAATTGCTCCCACTTTCAATACGCATCCAGATTGATACTTAGAGTCATCTGGATTTAGTGTCAAAGCTTGCATCGGCGTTACCCTTTACGACGAACTCTTTATCACCTCCATAATCGAGAAATATTTTCTTTAGTCATCCAATTACTAAGGATAATTTTGACCGCTGTACAGTGATCTACTCCTGGATCACTATTGTACCTCCCTGTCAAACCCATGGCAAGGTACACAACGTGTTTTGTACACAGCATGGCATACTTTATAGAACCTATGGCTGAGGCATAGGGAATGACTTTCATTCTCTCTATATTTTTCTGCCGTGGTCTGGCTTTGAGTCTTACTCAACTTCACACCTTACAAGTCAGGCAAGAACTCCTTCTTTGACTGATCCATTTTGAACTACTTCAAAATCTTATCAAGGTATGTACTCATCGAAAGTCTTATCAAGCGTCTTGATCTATCTCTATAGATCTTGATGCCCAATATGTAAGCAGCTTCACCAAGGTCTTTCTTTGAAAAACTCCTTTCAAACACTCCTTTATGCTTTCCAGAAAATTCTACATCATTTCCGATCGACAATATGTCATTCACATATACTTATCAGAAAGGTTGTAGTGCTCCCTCTCACTTCTTGTAAATACAGGCTTCACCGCAAGTCTGTATAAATCTATATGATTTGATCAACTTATCAAAGCGTATATTCCAACTTCGAGATGCTTGCACCAGTCCATAGATGGATCGCTGGAGCTTGCACATTTTGTTAGCACCTTTAGGATTGACAAAACCTTCTGGTTGCATCATATACAAGTCTTCTTTAATAAATCCATTAAAGAATGCAGTTTTGTTATCCATTTGCCAGATTTCACAAAATACGGCAATTACAAACATGATTCGGACAGACTTAAGCATCGCTACAGGTGAGAAAGTCTCATCGTAGTCAACTCCTTGAACTTGTCGAAACCCTTTCGCAACAAGTCGAGCTTTGTAAACAGTAACATTACCGTTTGTGTCGGTCTTCCTCTTGAAGATCCATTTATTTTCGATGGCTTGCCGATCATCGGGCAAGTCAACCAAAGTCCATACTTTGTTCTAATACATGGATCCCATCTCAGATTTCATGGTCTCAAGCCATTTTGCAGAATCTGGGCTCATCATCGCTTCCTCATAGTTCGTAGGTTCATCATGGTCTAGTAACATGACTTCCAGAACTGGGTTGCCGTACCACTCTGGTGCGGAACGAACTCTGGTTGATCTACGAAGTTCAGCAGAAACTTGATCTGAAGTTTCATGATCATCATCATTAGCTTCCTCACTAATTGGTGTAGGAATCACTCGAACGAGTTTCTGTGATGTACTACCTTCCAATTCGGGAGAAGGTACAATTACCTCATCAAGTTCTACTTTCCTCCCACTCACTTCTTTCGAGAGAAACTCCTTCTCTAGAAAGGATCCACTCTTAGCAACAAAGACCTTGCCTTAGGATCTCTGATAGAAGGTGTACCCAACAGTTTCTTTTTGGGTATCCTATGAAGATTTACTTCTCCGATTTGGGTTCGAGCTTATCATGTTGAAACTTTTTCACATAAGCATCGCAGTCCCAAACTTAAAGAAATGACAGCTTAGGTTTCTCGTCAAACCACAGTTCATACGGTGTCATCTCCACGGATTTAGATGGTGCCCTATTTAACGTGAATGTAGCTGTCTCTAATGCGTAACCCCAAAAGCGATAGTGGTAGATCAGTAAGAGACATCATCGATCGCACCATATCTAATAAAGTACGGTTATGACGTTCGGACACACCATTACACTGTGGTGTTCCAGGTGGCGTGAGTAGTGAAACTATTTCACATTGTTTTTATTGAAGGCCAAACTCGCTAACTCAAATATTTTACCTCTACGATCATATCGTAGAAACTCTTATTTTCTTGTTACGATGATTCTCCACTTCACTCTGAAATTCTTTGAACTTTTCAAATGTTTCAGACTTGTGCTTCATTAAGTAGATATACCCATATCTGCTCAAATCATCAGTGAAGGTCAGAAAATAACGATACCTGCCGCGAGCTTCAACACTCATTGGTCCGCATACATCAGTATGTATGATTTCCAACAACTCTGTTGCTCGCTCCACGGTTCCGGAGAACGGAGTTTTAGTCATCTTGCCCATGAGGCATGGTTCGCAAGCACCAAGTGATTCATAATCAAGTGATTCAAAAAGTCCATCACTATGGAGTTTCTTCATGCGCTTTACACCAATATGACCTAAACGGCAGTGCCACAAATAAGTTGAACTATCATTATTAACCTTGCATCTTTTGGCTTCAATATTATGAATATGTGTATCACACGATCGAGATCCAACAAACCATTTTCATTGGGTGTATGACCATAGAAGGTTTTATTCATGTAAACAGAACAACAATTATTCTCTAACTTACATGAATAACCGTATTGCAATAAACATGATCAAATCATATTCATGCTCAACACAAACACCAAATAACACTTATTTAGGTTCAATACTAATCCCGAAAGTATAGGGAGTGTGCGATGATGATCATATCAATCTTGGAACTACTTCCAATACACATCGTCACTTCATCCTTTAACTAGTTTCTGTTCATTATGCAACTCCCATTTCGAGTTACTACTCTTTAGCAACTGAACCAATATCAAATACCGAGGGGTTGCTATGAACACTAGTAAAATACACATCAATAATCTATATATCAAATATACCTTTGTTCACTTTGCCATCCTTCTTATCCGCCAAATATCTAGGGCAGTTCCACTTCTAGTGACCATTTCCTTTGCAGTAGAAGCACTTAGTTTCAGGCTTGAGTTTAGCTTTGGGTTTCTTCACGGGAGTGACAACTTGCTTGTCATTCTTCTTGAAGTTCCCCTTCTATCCCTTTGCCCTTTACTTGAAACAAGTGGTCTGGTTAACCATCAACACTTGATGCTCTTTCTTGATTTCTACCTTCGCCGATTTCAGCATCGTGAAGAGCTCGGGAATTACTTTCGTCATCCCTTGCATATTAATGTTCATCACGAAGTTCTACTAACTTGGTGATAGTGTCTAGAGAACTTTTTCAATTACTATCTTATCTGGAGGATTAACTCCCACTTGATTCAAGCAATTGTACTACCCAGACAATCTGAGCACATGCTCACTGGTTGAGCTATTCTCCTCCATCTTGTAGGCAAAGTACTGTCAGAGGTCTTATACCTCTCGACACGGGCATGAGTATGAAATACTAATTTCAACTCTTGGAACATCTCATATGCTCTGTGGCGTTTCAAAACGTTTTTGAAGTCCCGGTTATAAGCCGTAAAGCATGGTGCACTTAACTATCAAGTAGTCATCATATCGAGCTTTTGTCAAAACGTTCATAACGTCTACATCTGCTCCTGCAATAGGTCTGTCACCTAGTGGTGCATCAAGGACATAATTCTTCTGTGCAGCAATGAGGATAATCCTCAGATCACGGAACAATTCCGCATCATTGCTACTAACATCTTTCAACTTGGTTTTCTCTAGGAACATATAAAAAATAAACGTGGAGCAACATCGCGAGCTATTGATCTACAACATAGATATGCTAATACTACCAGGACTAAGTTCATGATAAATTAAAGTTCAATTAATCATATTACTTAAGAACTCCCACTTAGATAGACATCCCTCCGGTCATCTAAATGATCACGTGATCCAAATCAACTAAACCATGTCCGATCATCACGTGAGATGGAGTAGTTTCAATGGTGAACATCTTATGTTGATCATATCTACTATATGATTCACGCTCGACCTTTCGGTCTCCAGTGTTCCGAGGCCATATCTGCATATGCTAGGCTCGTCAAGTTTAACCCGAGTATTCTACGTGTGCAAAACTGGCTTACACCCGTTCTATTTGAACGTAGAGCTTATCACACCCGATCATCACGTGGTGTCTCGGCACGACGAACTTTCGCAACGGTGCATACTCAGGGAGAACACTTATACCTTGAAATTTAGTAAGGGATCATCTTATAATGCTACCGTCGTTCTAAGCAAAATAAGAAGCATAATAAGATAAACATCACATGCAATCAAAATATGTGACATGATATGGCCATCATCATCTTGTGCTTTTGATCTCCATCTCCAAAGCACCGTCATGATCACCTTCGTCATCGGCGCGACACCTTGATCTCCATCGTAGCATCGTTGTCGTTTCGCCAACTATTGCTTCTACGACTATCGCTACCACTTAGTGATAAAGTAAAGCAATTACATGGCGATTGCATTTCATACAATAAAGCGACAACCATATGGCTCCTGCCAGTTGCCGATAACATTACAAAATATTATCATCTCATACAAAACCGTATAACTCATCATGTCTTGACCATATCACATCACAACATGCCCTGCAAAAACAAGTTAGACGTCCTCTACTTTGTTGTTGCAAGTTTTACGTGGCTGCTACGGGCTTAGCAAGAACCGTTCTTACCTACGCATACAAAACCACAACGATGTTTCGTCAAGTATGTGCTGTTTTAACCTTCACAAGGACCGGGCGTAGCCACACTTGATTCAGCTAAAGTGAGAGAGACAGAAACCCGCCAGTCACCTTTAAGCAACGAGTGCTCGTAATGGTGAAACCAGTCTCGCATAAGCGTACGCGTAATGTCGGTCCGGGCCGCTTCATCTCACAATACCGCCGAAGCAAAGTATGACATGCTGGTAAGCAGTATGACTAGTATCGCCCACAACTCATTGTGTTCTACTCGTGCATATCATCTACGCATAGACCTGGCTCATGATGCCACTGTTGGGGAACGTAGTATTTTAAAATTTTCCTACGATCACGCAAGATCTATCTACCAGATGCATAGCAACGAGAGGGAAGAGTGTGTCTACGTACCCTCGTAGACCGGAAGCGGAAGCGTCAAGTGACGCGGTTGATGTAGTCGAACTTCTTCGCGATTCAAACGATCAAGCACCGAACGTACGGCACCTCCGCGTTCAGCACACGTTCAGCTTGATGACGTCCCACGAGCCCTTGATCCAGTTGAGCTTCACGGGAGAGTTTCGTCAGCACGACGGCGTGGTGACGGATATGATGTATCTACCGGCGCAGGGCTTCGCCTAAGCACTGCGACGGTATGACCGAGGTGTGTTTCTGTGGAGGGGGGCATCGCACACGGCTGAAACAATTCAACTTGTGTGTCCTAGGGTGCCCCCTGCCCCCGTATATAAAGGAGCAAGGGAGAGGCCGGCCCTAGAGGGGGCGCGCCAAGTGTGGGGAGTCCTACTAGGACTCCCAAGTCCTAGTAGGATTCCCCTTTCCTATTCGGAGTAGGAGAGAAGGAAAGAGGTGGAGAGGGGGAAGGAAAAGGGGGCTGCACCCCTTGTCCAATTCGGACCAGAGGGGGGGCACGCGCCTCCTTCCTTTTGGCCTTTCTCCTCTATTCCCGTATGGCCCAATAAGGCCCATATACTCCGAAAAATACCCGAATCACTCGGAACCTTTCCGATGTCCGAATATAGTCGTCCAATATATCGATCTTTACGTCTCGACCATTTCGAGACTCCTCGTCATGTCCCCGGTCTCATCCGGGACTCCGAACTCCTTCGGTACATCAAAACTCATAAACTCATAATACCGATCGTCATCAAATGTTAAGCGTGCAGACCCTACGGGTTCGAGAACTATGTAGACATGACCGAGACTCATCTCCGATCAATAACCAATAGCGGAACCTGGATGCTCATATTGGTTCCTACATATTCTACGAAGATCTTTATCGGTCAAACCGCATAACAACATACGTTGTTCCTTTTGTCATCGGTATGTTACTTGCCCGAGATTCGATCGTCGGTATCTCTATACCTAGTTCAAGCTCGTTACCGGCAAGTCTCTTTACTCGTTCCATAACACATTATCTCGTGACTAACTCATTAGTCTTTTGCTTGCAAGGCTTATTATGATGTGTGTTACCGAGAGGGCCCAGAGATACCTCTCCGACACTCGGAGTGACAAATCCTAATCTTGATCTATGCCAACACCACGAATACTTTCGGAGACACCCGTAGAGCATCTTTATGATCACCCAGTTACGTTGTGACGTTTGATAGCACACAAGGTGTTCCTACGATATTCGGGAGTTGCATAATCTCATAGTCATAGGAACATGTATAAGTCATGAAGAAAGCAATAGCAGTAAAACTAAACGATCATAGTGCTATGCTAACGGATGGGTCTTGTCCATCACATCATTCTCCTAATGATGTGATCCCGTTGATCAAATGACAACTCATGTCTATGGCTAGGAAACATAACCATCTTTGATCAATGAGCTAGTCTAGTAGAGGCATACTAGGGACATACTGTTTTGTCTATGTATTCACACATGTACTAAGTTTCCGGTTAATACAATTCTAGCATGAATAAAAGACATTTGTCATGATATAAGGAAATACAAATAATTATCTTTATTATTGCCTCTAGGGCATATTTCCTTCACTTAGCGCCCGCCAGCACCCACAAACTTATTTTGAGCTAGCACACCAAATGGATTGTAATTCTTCATAGGAAAGGCCGCATGGCCATGGCAGATTTGGATTCTTGCATTTGGGAGCCACGAGGAAAAATCCTATCCAAGGTGGTGTCGACTTAGTCAACAAATGATTCCTACCAGCCATTGGATTGACATCCAACATCTGTCGTGTTTCTTCTACCACGCTATCGGTCCCGCTTGCTCCCACCTCCCACAGCTGGTTGCGCCTCCGCCGCCCTATCGTACCCTCAAACGTTGGCCAGTCCATCCCTCTATTCCCCCACACGTCATGTTATTCTCCAGCAATGCCAGCCTGAACCCGAACCAGTCAACCCTCGTACTCCTCTTCGCATGCACTACACTGTCACATCTTCCATGGCTCATGTTCGTTCCCGTCCGAGGTCTCGTCGTCGTTGTCCGCCTTTGTTCGCTTGCCGTGTGCAGTGCGCCGCTGTCTTCTGTTGTCAACATGGTCAACAACCGAGAGGAATCAGGAGATGATTATACGTGGAGAGAATGACAGTAGGGCCCCCCCAGGGTCATGGCAGTACGCAAGCAAGTGCCTCGTTATTACAAGCCAAAAAAACACTTCCTCCTAATAGTTTGATATCTGAGTCTCACGCCATTGTCAACATAGTCAATAAATGAGAGTATTACACAACGAGCGGTTGAAGCCAGGGACCTAGTACCTCACGCAGTTTTGTTTTTGTTTTAGAGGCGTAGTAGGGTATCAACGGGGTTGTGCCGGGGTTGTGGCGCGTCTAGCTCATGCTTTTATTTTATGTTTACCACATGACAAGCCCAACTATTTGTTTTTCTTTCTGAAAATGGCTAGTCCAATTCTATTTTTTTTACAGAATACTCAATCGAGATTTACTTGCTTTTCTCAGCCCTGTTGGCAGGGCTGCAAATCATTCAAGACGAGGAGGCATGTATTCGCTTGCCCATAAAATGGACTATAAGTAGTAAAAAATGAACTCTAATTTTTTAAAACAAAGCAAACCGATAATTAGTTTCAAAATTTTTTTTTAGTATTTCAAGATTTTAAATTTCATTGATTTTTTTTTGGAGAAAAATTATGTTGGATTTTAAATTGATATAAATTTATTTTTCAAATTAGTTTGAATGTGACTTAAAATTTTGGGATTAAATACAGTTCGTACCGCACCGAAATATGCAAAATTTCACTGAATTTTTTAACCGCAACCAGAATACTCTTGTGGTATTACCGAAAAAGGCTTTCGCCCCGCTTTATAAATAAAACAATCACCGAGCACAAAGTCAACACGGTACCAACCGAACAACACACACACAACGCCACCGCAGGCAAGGTCCAACACACAGGCACACAAACACTACACGGGTTCAGCTGTGGGCACAACATAACAAGCCCAACACAAACGCAAGGCACACACAACACATAAACGGCGGTGGCGGCGAGGAACAGAAGCTTGTGGTATTTTGAGTTGAATGTAGACCCGGGCCAAGATTGGCATTTAAATTAGGCCCAAGGCACCAATCACATTGTTGAAGATGTTCATTCATGTAAGTTTCCCCAAGCACGTCCATGTTTACTCCGTTCTGTAGAAGCTGAAATCACTGAAACTCGAAACGGGTTACGCCCCACTTTATAAATAAAGCAACATCGGAAGAAGTACACGGTCGAACGATACAAGGTGATGAGGTAACCCTCTTACAAAGCCGATCCTAATATAAACGGCACACGCAAGACGCACGCGACTATGCTACTGATAAAGACCACCGAGAGAACTAAACACACTTCACGCTATGACCTAGCACACCTAAGCTCCACGACAACGCCCCCAAGAGGGAAAACGGCGCAGAGCGTCGCCGTTGCCAAGTCCACACAGGACAAAGGTCTTCACCCGGAGCTTTGACACGAAAAGAAGAACCACGACGATGTCTTCAGGAAGAACGCAACACCCTCAAGTGTCGCCGTCGTCGGCACCACGGCACAGAGCTTTCGCTCAGCAACTCATCTTTGTCACTGCGAGGTCGCCAGGTGAAGCACAACAAAGTTAGAACTCGAGATCTGGATCAGGACGCCGCCTCTCCAAGAGAGAGGGCACATCTGAGCTACCCGCCGCCCCACCTCCCGTTACTCACACAAGCCAGGAGGAGAGCCAGCACCACCGCAATGAAGCCCACCAGAGAGCAATCATGCCAACCACCATCCGGAGCCGCCGCCCTGGCATCCCTCTAGCCAGATAGTGTATGCCGCTCACATCACAGCGCACTCAACCAGAGCAGGAGAAGGGACGGCACTCCATCAACTCCTAGCCCGGCATCAGTCCCTGAGTCTGGGTCGGCGCCTCCACGTAGGAGGCACTAACACCTGCATCCCGAGCCAATCCCGGTGGACTGGGGGGGACACCACCCTGAGACTGCCGACGAGCTAGCCCCGGGCCCTTGGCCAGGCCGGCTCACACGACGCCATGTCCATGGTCATCGACGCTAATCCGCGCACCGACGCACCACTACCACGACCACCACCATCCAGCACCGTACCCGCAAGGAGACTCGTGAGCACCTCCCGGGTCGAGCCCGACCATTCCTACCCGAAGCACATGCTCCGATCCGCCCCGGGCTCTGACTGGCCCGCCCGAGCACGAACCCTAGATCTGAACCTACCCGTTAGTCCAAATCCGGGAGAGGGAGAACGCCACCGCCGCCACCCTGCGCTACCAACCAGAGACCAACCGTCAGATCCATGACGTTGTGAGCTCAATTGGCCCGCACCACCGCTGCAGCCACCCGCAGCCGCCTGAGCCGGCTGGAAAGGACCAACCGAAACCTCAACGCTGCCACGGACGAGCCCCTCCACGCCGTAGCCTCCACCGCGCCGCCCCGCCATGGAGGAGGCCACAGGCCTGCGCCAACCGCAGCCTGCGCCGTCCCAGGGAAGCAGGACGGCCGATCCGGGCGGATCTCATGCCGTCGCCGCGGTCAAACCCCGGACGCACCCACCCCGCGAGTAGAGCCCCTTGCAGCCGTCACGCCACACACGGGACTGGGCGCCGCCACCGGCCCAATCGCCTGTCGTCGCGCTGCCGAGCCCCGCACCAACTCAGTGTCTCTGTCGGACAGCAGTCCCACGCCAGCCAAGCACCGAGCGGAGAGGAAGAAGCAGCCCCGCCACCGCCTATGCTGGCCGGGCTTTGCCAGGCGGCGCCATTTGGCGGCAGCGGGTGGGGGACGACCGGAGGAGGTGAGGGAGGCCGGCGGCTAGGGATTCCCCCGTCCGCTCGCGGGAGCCGGTCGGGGGAAAGGAGCGGGTCTGTTCGCTCCTTGTGGCCCGATTCAAAGCTGAAATCACCCATGAGGACCCTAGCTGGTCAATGAATTCCGAGCAATGATCGCAATTACAAGTGTTGACAAGATGCCAACTTTGAGCAGAGGAGAGCGAGGTAATATGAAAGTGAACGGCGAAGGGAGGAGAGTTCATGACAGCACCACCACGAAGTAGGCGCCATGCTAGAGTTACCAATCCAAGGCTGGTAGCAAAAATGGTCAAAACGCTTGTGGGCATAGCTTCGCAAGTAGACATGATCGATCCAAGGTTGGAAGCAGAAATTTACAACACAAACTTGACCATTTTCTAAAAATGAGATCGATGTCTCCCTGTGTCGTGAAATTTGTGCGCGCGCGGGGGTGGGGGATTCAACAGATAGGTCCATCTGAGAGGACACCTCCTCCTCTTGCTCCCGTGACGCGCCCCGCGCGTGCGTCATGGGAGGAACCCTAGCACCGCCGGCAAGCCTCCCCTCCTCCTCGCTCCTCTCCCTCGCCGCCGCCGGAGGGCGCGCCGGGCGAAGCCTGGTAGGCGCTGGCGGCGGTGGGGTTGCCTTTATCTCCTCGGTAGGGGCCTTTGGCGCGGTCGAGGCGGCCGCCTGGGATGCAGCGCGGCGGCGAGCTGGAGCCTGCTGACGGCGGCTTCGTGGAAGCGGCGTGACCGGCACGGCGGTGGTGGGCGTGCCTTGTCGCCAGGGCCAGCGGGGTCGAGGCCGGATTTGGGCCTGGCGGCACGGGCTGCTGGTCTCTGCCCCTGCCATGGCCGCGGTGGGTGGTGGTGCGAAGCAGCAGCGGTTCGCCGGTGGGCTGGCTGGCCGCGATCCGAAGCTTCAGCGGCTGGACGACGGCGGGCCGCGTAGATGGCCTCCTCATCGAGCTTCCTTCATGATTGGTGGCGGCCCTCGGGACCTCTCCTTGCCGGTGGGCCCGTGTATGTTGGTGACCTCCTGTGGAGCTGCGTTCGCCGCCGAGATGGGGCGACATAGGAGGTGTCCGGTGGGGAGGCAGGCTGGAGGGACGGGAGGCGCCGACGGGCCCTAGCCACCCGTCGCTGGCACAGGTGTGCTGGCCCGAATGCGTCTGCTTCCCCTCCTCCCCCGTTCCCCGGCCATGTGTGTGCTGACGCAACTTCAGCGTTGTTCGAGGTGGGACGTATGCCACGGTTTCTTCGGTCGGGTGCGTCCTTTGGCCCAAAGCTGATCACTTTGGTCGGTCTTGGGGGTGTCTGGATGCAGGGCGGCCCCAACGGCGGGAGGCACGACGTTCGTGGGTGGGACTTGCGCCTCGGGTGCGGGCGAGCGGCCATGTCCACGCGGGTGGGTGGTCGCTGGTGGTTGGCGGAGCTAGGTTGCATCGGAGGGATGGGCGTGATGGGGTACATCACCTGACCAATCTTGTATTGGCCGACGGCGGCGGTGTCCGTGGACACCGTATCCTTCTTGTAGGCTCCGTCGCAGTGGCCTTTCTCCTTCGAGTTGCTCCGGGTGAAAACCGATCTTTGGGATCGGATGGTGGCGGCTACCGTGGTCATTTCCCTTCTTGGAGGCACCATCTTGGAGTCATGGTTCCGTCGTTCCCATCTCACCTCCCCTCGGAGGAGGAGGTCTCTGGTGGCGCCAAGCAGTTCATCCTCGCACAATTGTAGTGGCTTTGTAGTCGTTGGGGTTGTGTGACGGTGCCCGACACCTTTGTATCTTGCCTTAGGTGTGTGTGTCGTGTGCAGTGGTGGCATGAGTTTGTATCATGGTACTTGTGGTTCGGTGCTTTATATATAAAACGGGATGAAAGCCTTTTTCAGTAAAAATGAGATCCATAAACAATATGACACATGACGTACTTTTATAAAAGAATCCCACCCGGATGAGAAATCAGAAATTTTCTTCTGAAAGGATTCGAACTCTGGCCGCAGAGTGCACCACTGTGAACCATTGCCATTAGACTACGGCCTAGTTCTCACTTGGCCATTTTCTGACATGATCATGTGAGCGTGCCAAAACAAAGCTCCCTGTAAGCAACTTCGACCAGCAGTTTCTGAACTACTTCCCCGATCCAAAAAAAGTGTCGTGGCTTTCGTTCAATTTTTGGATCGGAGGGAGTAATATATTAGCTAAAACATTATGCATATATTACTACAAAGGAAAATGGTTCTGTGCTCCTAATAGTTAATTTACTAACTAGTACTACTGTTTTCTTTTGTTCGAGCATACAATATAATAGTTGTTAGAAGGGAGAGAGATGTTTGGTGGAATAGTTGATGTATTACTTGAGCCTCGTAGGCATATATATAGGAGTACAATGGTCAACTTGGAGTACAAGACAAGCCAGAACTAATCCTAGTCTATTTTGTCTTTCCTAATAATCAATATACTCAACATTCGACGAAGTCGCGGAGGAGCCGCGGGCGCAAGGAGGCGCCGAGTCAGTCATGGACGCAGTGGTGTCGAAGTAGTGGTGCACCGGGAAGGAGATGTTGTTGACGTCGTGTCGCGCCGGGTTTGCCAACCCAGGGACACATCGTAGACGAAGGCACGCGTCGGTGTTGCCAGAACCGGGCATGCATAGACGAAAGAAGATGAAGTTGACGAAGCGCCGACTAGTCTTGCCAGGCCCGGGGACATGTCGTGGATGAAGGCACGCATCGGTGTTGCCAGCACCGGGCATGCGTAGACGAGGGAGCTGCACGATCTGTACACCATGTCGGAGAAATCGGAGAGGCCAGGAAAGAATGACTCGACGACGGTTGTGGCGCCAATCGACGCGGGGCCGATGTCGCTGACGATGGTCGGAGTAGACAAAATGGTCGAGGAAGAAGACGACGACACTGGCGACGGGCCGGTGCTTGACGAAGACGAAGGGGATGGACGGGCGGCGGTGGCGGCTATAGGGGTAGTGGCGGCGGTGGTGGAAGAAGAGCAGCGGCGACCTGTCGGCGACGACGGCTAGGTTAGGAGCCCGGCGGCGGTGCTCGATGTAGGCGAAGAACCCAACAACATGACGAAGACCGGCGCGGCGGTGGCATTCCCGCGCCGAGGGAGACGGCGCGACTCATACCACGGGAGTGGACCGCGGACCGCAGCGCTACGGCCCGAAGGGGCGACGCTGCGGCGGCGGGCAGGTCGGGGCGACGACGGGAAGACCTCGGAGCGGTGGCGAGGACCGCGGGTCACGGCGCTATAGCCCGAAGGGGCGGTGCAGTGGCGGAGCGCGGGACGGTGCAACCGCAGGGACGGCCTCGGGCGGCGGCATGGATCACGTGTCACGCTCGCTACGGCCCGACGGGGCGACGCAGCGGCGACGCGAGGGTCGGCGCAGCCACGAGGACGGCCTGGTGCAGACGCTTCGGGGCGGCAGTGGACCGCGGGCCGCGACACTACCGCTCGAAGGGGTGACGCAGCGGTGACGTGGATCGGTGCAGTCGTGGAGAGAACCATGGAGCGGCGACGCCGCGGCCCGACGGGGCGACGCAGCGGCAACCTGATGCTTGATCGGTGGAGGGCGTGCTGAACAATGACGCTCTTCATGGGACCTGCGGAGGCGCGCGCAACCGACGGGCTAGGTCGGTCGCACGGCGTAGATGAGGCGGATCGCGGCGGCGAGCGGGTGATCAAGCCGATCGCGCGCGAGGTTGAGGACGCCGTTCGGTGGAGGCGGGGTGGCGGCGGAGTCCGAGATGAAGCCGGCGACGATGACCTGCAAAGCGGCCGTACAGGCGCGGCACAGATTGACAGGCGGGCCGACGCGCGCAGGGCGGCTGTGATGGGCCGTCGCATGGTGCGTGGCCGCCGAGTCGGGGCGATGTAGGTGTCCAGATCGGAGCAGGGCGGTGTTGGTCGGCACAGGGCGACGAGCAGGCCGACACGCGGACGACGACTGGCTCTGACGGGCCATCGCGGCGCGCATGGCCGCAGGGTCAGAGGAAAGTCCGACGGGTCGCACCGGGGTCGAAGTAGAGGCACGCGAGGGTCGACGACGGCGGTGGGTGACGCGACCCGATCTTCTTAGATCAGAAAACAAAAAATACACCGATCAAGGTGACCGACGGAAGAGAGAAAAATCTGAAACAAGGGCTCGGGAAAAAGACTTTCTAGGGCAGCCGGTCAACACGACCGGCGGACGAACCCTAGGAACGGGCGGCGCGGCCCTCGGCGACGGCCATGGAGGCCGACCGTCCCGGGGGGCCGGCGCGCGGGGTGGAAGCAGCAAGCAACGGCTAGGGTTGGATCGGTTAGGTTGATACCATGTGAGAAGGGGGAAGAGGTTTGGTGGAATAGTTGATGTATTGCTTGAGCCTCGTGGGCATATATATAGGAGTACAATGATCAACTTGAAGTACTCCCTCCATTCCTTTATCTAAGGTGTATTATTTTTGGCACGGTGACCAAAGCACATAATTATAGACGTGTTAGGACGAAATTACCCCTTGGCAAATTCATTGGTTAGTGGCAAGTAAATCAGTTAGTCCAGGAAAGTACGAGATACATGCAATCGACATAGAGATAGTTTCCATCTATTGCTATGAGGAGAGATACAGACAATCAGAGATACTTTCCTTTTTCTGATGGGCTAACAAGGGAATTATGAGGAATTAGAAGAAATGCACCTTACATTTTAAAATTTTATCAAAAAACAAATACACCTTATATAATGGAACGAAGGGAGATACAAGACAAGCCAGAACTAATCCTAATCTATCTTATCTTTCCTAATAATCAATATACTTAACGATAGTATATGAACAAAGTATGTAACAAACATTTGAGCAAAGCAACGAATGGGATTTTCTTTGCCGAGCTTATGCCATGTCCACTCTATGGTAATTTTTTGTAAACTTATCCTCTATTTACTTTCTACAAACGACGCTACAATCTACGGAACATCCAGATAAGAGTTGCTTCACCAGCCAATCCCACAAGGAAAAGACTAGTGAACAACAAGCATACAACACAAACGAACGAAAGAATGGCTGCATTATTATTCAGATACTCCTACTAATAAAGGGCCGGAGACCATCGTCATCCCATATCTATCTACCATTCATGACGGCAAGGCCTTCTTCAATGCCTCTATGTCCACTGGCCACTGCATTGCATTCCTCTCTCCTCTTCTTCCTCAACCGGATGATGCCTTGGGGCGCAATGCTGCTCCAACAACGATCGTCGCATTGCAGTTCGGGTGGATGAACCAAGTGTTGCTGCAATGCCCTGTCGTTCACGTTTCTGAGAACTCCCCAAATATGTTGAGGCATCCGTCCCAGCATCCTTGGTCCCTTGCTTCCCAGTACCCACCTTTGTAATGATATGTCCCATCTTCCGCATCCTGCTCGAACCAACGAGGCTTCCAACCATTGTCTTGAAGTTTAGTCGACTGTGATGAAAATAGTTATAGTGAAACTGCATTGGAAGTGATTTATGCTAGCCAGTACCAACTTTCTCAGACAGACAGAAAGCAACCGAGAGAGGAAGAGATCATACCATTCTTTGCCGCCGTTCCAACCTCAACTTCTCTGTATTTGCCTTCTCATACTCACCGTTCTCTAAATGCCGCTGGTCTGGTCTTAGCCGTGAATCAGTAGGGGGGAGTTTCTCCTTTTACCATGGTCAAAAAATTACGTTATTTAGGTCTTGACAGAATATTATGGATTATGGAGTATTTACGCACACAGATTACAACCACACCAATACCTGAAGCTCTGGGGTCAGCTCATTCAATGTGATCGCAAAAGAAGATAGATTGTAACGAGTTGGGTTGGGAGAAGGTTTGTTCTTTTCCCAAAGTAGGGAGGCACCTTGCAATTGATCGGCGCTCTTGACCTTGGAAGTATCTAAATTGCTACAATACATACTTTCGTCCCATTTTCCTATTAAAAATGAAGCCTTCTTTCCATCATTGTCCTCCACGAAGCCTTGTACCTTGGGAAATTAAGGTGTATGCAAGGAATGAACAGAGATTCACAGTTACACATTCACAAATTAAAATAGGGGAGAACTGCTTACAATAGCATTCAGGTTAAACAGCGTGGCTGTAATATTTAATACCACTACTTTAATATGTAAGCACCCCATTACAAGCCATCCGATCATCATGAGAATGAAATAGTTTCATCGTATCTACACACATTTGGTGAATTAATAATTCTAGCAAAATTGATTCTAGGGTTCAGGGCAGGTGTCTGCAACCTTGCAGTGAAAGTTTGGACAAGATATTTACATGACCTCTTCCTTAAATAGTGATACAGGAATGTGCTTTGCTCATTAAATCCATGAAAACTACGCATTAACTATGCATCGCAGTCCAAGTAAATATGCTACACTAGGCCACGTACGGTATGACTAGCACAGATTGGTCAGAAATTCAGGAGGTACTGTGCTCAGAGGAATACAAGGTGCTATTCACATCTCAGGATAAAATATGAGATGACCTGGAAAAAAAGGAGGCAAAGAAAAACATACTAGGTGAGGGTTGCGGTCAAGCAGCGATGGCTCTTTGAACTTGAGTTTACATGAATACTGCCGATTCCCTTTTATGTGCATAATTCCATGATGGTTGCAGTACAGCTTCCCAAGAATGAGGTTATTAATAGTTGTTGTCACCTGAAAACGCATCAGCATGTGACAGGCAGAATTCAGTTTTGAATATAGTCCCAATCCGTGAGTGTCCCGTCTTATCATGCCACCCACCTTACTCCACTTGAAGATTTCACCGTCATCAAATTCCACCGTCAAAATGCCAACAGGATCAACTTGAATTGACTGCCCCCAAAACTTGGATTTTACATTGCTGTCGCCCCAGAATTTCCAGCCCTTGCCTTCAGAGTGGCAGGCAATCAGCATCGGATGATGACTAACCTATCCATGCAAATGATGAACAGCAACATGCTGCAATTAAAAGCCTCGCAAGCACAGTTTCAGACTATAAAGATATCAATGATCAGTTCCAAGTTAACAAAATAGGCATGATGTATTAGATAGAAGAAATTGCATGATTTTGGACACAAATATACTTCAACAGCTTTTGACTAAACGGACTATAAGTAAAACAGAGTTTTTTGCATAAGTAGAAGAAAGAATACTAACTGACCTTCTCGGCAAAAAAGCGGATCCTTCTTTCAGGAAAATCAGCTTCATAAGTCTCTCCTAACAATGGATTGAATGGTTTGCAAGGTCTCGCGACAGAGGAAGCATAGCCAGAGATCGCAAAAGCAGCTACTTTCAGGATTCTCATGAGGCTATTCCCCTAAATTTCAAATGCAATAGATACATGAGTAAAATTTGTAATAACACTTCACAACCTCAGCACATGGAAATTTGAAATCAGAAGAAAACTACCAGATAAAAAATACAATATGTACAAAGACAAATATCCATTGGTCTGTGTTACTAGATAAACTGCCCCACTCATAAAAAATTTGTGGCAGAACTTAATCAATGTTAACATTACTCCGTAATCGATGTTAACTCCCATGTGGCCACAAACAAGAAAAGCAACTGATGACTACTGTTACGGCTCCGAAAACACTAATCATAAAACAGTAGAATGTCCTAGAGATTCAAGACCATAAACGTATAAGTGATCTTACCACTTCTCCATATTCATAGGCTTGATCCAGAAGGTAGGAATATTCGAAATCTTCAAAGCACTTTTGGAGGGATGAAAGTGGCTCGTTAAAGTAAACTGGAAGGCATACTCGTGTCAAATCCTTGCCAACACTATCTTTAATAATGGACCAAAGGCTGATTCCTTTCTCTTTCTCAGTAGGTTCTGGTAGTTTACTCCGTCGTTTGATTTCAGGTAGCATGTTGTTAGAATCTTGAATTTGGATATCCACAACTTCTTGGCCACCTGGATTATCTCTGTTAGTAGCACCGTGTACACCACAATCTGTGGAACCTGACATCGTTGAAGATCTGCTGTTTGATTCAGTGAAGTAATCTGCAGCATCAAAGAATGTAGAGTCCTCTTCACAAATTAATTCACCACCATCTTGCTTCTCAAATTCATCAGATTCTGTTGTGCTGTATTCTGGGCAAAAAACAAATCACTGGATCATTAGAAAAGCTAATGCATGAGCATGGGATAACTCAGGCATGCTGATTACAAGCCATAGTGTATTAAACTTTCAACAGCTTACGAAGAAATAAAACTTGCAGCAGTTTTCACAAAAAAAAAAAACTTGTAACAGTTTCTTTACTTTCTTTAGGAAATAAGGCAGCACATCTAAATAATTCAGACAACTAAATGAGAAAGGTTAGAAAGCATCCAACAGAGACAGTTGAAAGAAGGACGCAAGCACCACATAAGTAGATGCATGCAGCTAACACAGTGCAGTAATTTGATTAGTGTGTGTAAGAAATCATACCACTAAAATTTCCATGCCGGGAACTAGAAAATTCATTTTTTGTCAATGCCCCCTGTATTATATTTCCATCTTTACCTTCCTGCACAAATACGCGTGTAATACACTATGTAAAATTCCTGCAGGAAAAAAGAGCAGAGTAACCTTTCAAGGAGAGTAACCTTTGCAAAGTTAAGTAAAAGGTTCCATACAAGATTTACTGATAAGAAAATACATATGACCAATAAGCATATGATGTAGTTCCACTATTTGGTTTCAGGCATTAGCAGTTGCTGCTACCTATCAATTCCATATAAGCATTTTCTCTTAGAATTTTGCACGGCCTCAAAGAAACATACGCAGCCATTCTTACCTCGAAATGGTGCCTGCTGGATCCGAACAAGCTTAGATGATCGTCATAGCGTAGCTTCAGTTGCTTTCTGTAGCTTGAAAACTCCGAAAGCATAATCTGTTCGCAGTCCTGTATAAGATTCTCGTTTAAACCCTCCTGGTGCATCCGATTTCGAAGCCTTGCGGTGGAAACTGAAACATCACTCTGCACAAAAGTTATTCTTCCACTGAGTGACCTGAGCGAATAAACACTCCTCGCCAAGATCAAGGCCTCGATCCAAGCGACACGGTCATCTTTCGAATCTGTCTTCAAATGAAGTGTCTTTGTGGGAGAAAATATGTAGAATCTCCTGTCGTCAGACTTGCTCTCCCGGAATGCGGACACCTAGAGACATGAGAACAAATTAGCGCCACTATGTTACTCACAGGGAAACGTTGCACACGGAAATGAAGAGAGAGAACCTCCTGATATGAGACGCTACTTGTCAGGCCAAAAATGGAGCATATACAAAGGCTGGAATCTATCAAACTAATAGATGAGCGCTTCAATGTTTATTTCGTTAACAACCAAGAGGCAAACAAAGGAGAAGACAAAAAACAGACACAAGAACATGATTTGGTACTCCAAGAGAAATCATGTGTCGGTTCCCTCCCTCTACCTTCAGCTTCAATTAAAGGGTAAAGGCAGGCAAGCAAGCAAGCAAGCAAAAGGAGCATCTAACAGTCAACAAAAAAATATTTGGGGATGAGAGGGGGTGAGGGGGATCGAGAAAATACGAGAACCTAGCTGCTCTCCGCCTCCTCAACCAAACGACCTATGCAGCTCTTGAAGGTCCACGAGGTCCCCCTAATTCAATCCAAGTTGCACACAGGTCCCCCGTTTTAGTCCCTCTGCCTCTCTATGTGACCACTTAATTTCAACTGTACATCCTTGAATTCCTGGGACCCATGTCCAATTGTATTGAAAAGACCCGGTGCTAGCTAGTACTTCTACTACTGCGGGTGCAGCAGCAGCAGCTAGTAAAAGGGGCTCGTGGAAAAGCAACCTCAGGACCAGTACAAGCCAATAATGCAAAATTCAAAATTGCAACAAGAAATTCCCTGAGCATATACTCTAACCACCTCTTCCCTCAGATTGTTCGACTTGATGATACTATTAAAGATTAACCATGTCACCATTGGACCACTTCTACCATGAAAGTAATAAGACAGATACTAGCGGCTAAAATTCATTGTCTTTGCAGCGGTAGCAAATGACATCATTATCACAAGCTGCAACAAACCTTAGAAATTTGACCAAATCTGTGGAAAGTACAAGGGCTCCATGTCCAGAGATGTGCCTGTGGCTGCGTAATAGAGAAAGCTAGCTATGGTCTCTATTTTGCGGAGATTACACTTGAGAGGGAGAAAAATAGCAAGGCCTTTTTGTTCATTTGTGGTTAAGCTAGATAGAGCTAAATTTGGACAGAATTTGCGGGTGGCACTGGACCACGGAAAAGGTGATTGGTTAATACTATATAAAATCCAACCTGTTGATAATAAGCAATTGGTATAAAACTTCAAATGTCCATTCAAATCACAAACAAACCACAAATCGGTTAGAAACCTGCGTCGAAACACAAAGACTTTTCAAGCATTTTGATTGATTGATTCCCTGATCACCTCTTTTAAGCACCCACGATAAAAAAAACATGGGAAATTTCAAAGAGACAGGACATGAGATGAATAGTTTGGTACGACGATGCACCGCCGGCAAAATGACAAGGAATATCACGTCACTTCGATCCAGCGCCATGACGCGCTCTCCCACCAACCATTTCATCATAAACAAGACGAAAGCGCGTCCACCGATGCAAGAACTCGGGACGTATTAACTAATAAGAGTACTCAACTAATAAACCTCGGGCTCGGGGAACCTGAGCATTTGATCCAGGGACGCAATGCAATGTGCCAAACGAAGCACTGGATCGAGGGATCAGCACAAGAAAGTTCAGAAGAAGAAAAAATCGCATGGAGTAAAAGACGATCGATCAGAAATGTGGAGGCGAAATCTGGAGAGGAAATGGAAACAGAATCTGCCCCAGCCCCACCACGAGGCGGGTGCACACGGACGGCACAAGGCGACGAGGAGAGGAGAGAAGGCAACCACCGACCTTGAGGCAGACGACTCCGACGGGCTTCTCCGGGCGGCGCCCCCCGGCGATCCTGGCGGACGCGCCGCCGATCAGCCTGACCTCCCCGTCGTCAGCGATCCGTCCCGCCGCCTCCCCGCCCCCCTCGTCGGTCCGAATCTTGGAGTAGGAGAGCACCCCGTCGCGGAGCGAGAACCAGCGCTCCCGCCACCCGCGGCCGTAGTTGGTCCACTTGTGCAGCACGCCGGCCACCGCCACCGACCCCGGCCCCGGCGTAGCGGTGGCCGCGGCGGGCTCCGGCGCCGGCGTGGGCGGCGCTTCGGGATGCGGCGGCGCGGCGGAGAGGCAGCAGAGCGCGTGGTGGTGGTGGTGGTGGTGGCTGCTGCTGTGCGTCATCGTCGACGGCGAGGGGAGAGAGGGGGGGACGGGACGCGACGCGACGCTTAATTTAGGAGCGGTTGGATGCTATTTATGTGTGGGTCACTCTGTCTCGGTGGGTGCTCTGCTCTCCTCTCCCTTTTGCTCTTCCTTAATTACTTATTCTTTTTTTTAGGAATCCTTAATTACTTATTCAAATATACGTACTCAATATAAGATCGATTTAGATCACTCATACTCCCTCCGTTCGTTGAAGATTGAACATTTAGAGATTTTAGGACAAATTATGGAGTGAATTAAAAAATGCATTGAAAAAGTGCAAGTCATCATCTCTCCCCCTCTTTAATTAACCAACCCAGCTAAGTGCATGTAGAAATTAAGAAGACCATGTGTAGCTTGTTATTGGTCTTGATTACCGTGTGATGAGAGAGAAGTATTTTTTTCTACTTTAAATGCATTGGAAAGATAGAAATACACTCTTTTGTGAACAAATTTTTAAGCCAAACATTCACCCTTTACCGGACGGAGGAAGTATATACGTATAAGCGATCTTATATTTCTCTTCTTTTTGCAAGATGATCTTATATTTCTCTCCAGAGGAACTAATGTATTTCTTCCTCTAATGTATTTCCTCTGTAAGCTACTAATATACAAATATTTAGATCATTACAGTATCTCTTTTTATTAGAACTATACCCCTGAAGCAGTGGCGAAGCCACACACAAGCTGGGTAGTCAATTGACTGCTCAGTTTTTTGGTCAAACTAGCATATACATGCAAAAATGTTGAATTATTTCGATACAAATCCATGCACTTGACTACACAATTTGAAACTGACAACACAATACTGCAGTTCTGGCACCGCCACTGCCCTGAAGGGTCTCCTTGATTCAAGAATCCTTCCTAGGTTGTTTGTCGTTTGATTCATAAGTCAAACGTGTCACCCTGCAGCGTCATACAAAACACTAAGGAATGTGTCTTCATGTTTGTAGTTCTATATTAATCTATATTAATCTCAAAAGAAAAGAAAAAACTATCTAGAAAGCATGGCCATGTCATGATTCTTCTCTTCTCTAGTTCTCTTGCCACGTAGGATTTTCCAGGATACGCAAAGAGCGAGAGGATATATTGTTCCATATAAGAAGAACTCATCAGGATTAAGAGAAGCAAGATGTTGCAGTAGACCAATATACTTCCTCCGTTTCTAAATATAAGTCTTTTTATACATTTCAAATGGACTACAACATACAGATGTATATAGACATATTTTAAAGTGTAGATTCACTCATTTTGCTCTATATGTAGTTACTTGTTAGAATCTCTAGAAAGACATATATTTGGAAATGGAGGGAGTAATACATACATGAAGAAGCAACTTTACAAATACAAAAATAGTACCCCCAAGTCACAACTATGGCAAAATGTACTTTCTTCCCCTCTCGCTTCTTGTTGTTGGAAGTAATAACATTTTTAAGCTTATTCAATTCACTTAAGTTAAAACTCTGGCCAAATGAATAATCCAATGTCCCACTGCCATAAGCAGGAAGTATTGCTTAGTTAAGCCTCCATAGGGTTATATTCTTATATGAAATAATAACATCTGACAAATTGGTTGGCATATGTACACCTAACTAAAAGGGTTAGGAACTGATTTAAGATATGTTTCTTCTTGAAAAGCCATGGGATCAAACCTGCATACTATTATGAATTTTCAAAATGAGACATGCATAGGAGAGAGAGAAAGAGAGAGAGAGAGAAGTAGGGTGGGAAGCAAGGACATAGATCCTGCTTATTGCACTAGATGCAAGGGGGCATGCACAGGATGTCATAGGGATCAGGAGTGTTTCACGTGCTATGACTAGATTTAGCTGGCCTCAATGCATACTCGCTTCTGTTGGGTTTATAAGGCAGACACGGATTTATAGGTCTTCAATTTGACTAGGGAAATATGTATTGTGTTTTGTAAAAAATAAATATCTATTCTAGATTCATCGTCAAATAAAGTTTCTAACCATACAATTTTTATGCCATATTATGTATGTTTTATTAGACAAATGAAAGACATAAACACTTGTGCTTGACTTATAAACCCAACTGAAGAGAGTAGTTAAAACGTACCACTAGGACTATAACACGTATTTAGTTAGTCAAATCGATGATCTAAAACTACTCACGCACCCTATACATCCGGACAAAGGAAGTACAGTAGTAACCATGATGATGATTGTACCATGCTAGCCTCGGCAAACTCGAGAGCTCACAGGCTTGCACGGTGAAACACTAATAAGCTGTTTAGAAAGGATATAGCACTTAAAGATGTCTAATACGTCAATAAAAACATAATTGTGCCTAGTAGTTATAGAAACCTGCATAAACACAAATCAAATGTTCATGTTCACTCAAGAGCTTTCCATCTCACACACTTCCGCAAATGAACACTAAAATTGTAAGGCGCCATTGTCTAACAGTTCTACAAAATACATAAATGCAAACCAAATGTCCATGTTCTACATATTAACATTCTTGGGAGAAGCTATCGGGATATGAAAAGATTCTTTTTTACTTTGGCATCCAATATTTGCACGTGAAGACTAACAAATCCCTTTTAACTCTGACCTCGAAATGCATAAATTTTCTAACATGTAAATTAAAATGAAAGGAGAAGAATGATTGTGAAACATCATCATTTTACATAACGTACCATGACTGTCGAAGCAACAAAACGTACCAATCACTTTCCAAACGATGGTTTGCTTAGAAAAAATCTTTCCACAAATTTTAGTTTGGTCAAGGGGTGGCACGTGTGCATGTGTGTGTATGCCTTGCTTTACCGGCATGGATGACCAAGCAGCTAACCAGTCATTGACAGGATGGAGCGAAGAGCGTGTCAGTGTGAATATTTGTATCCTGAGAGCATGGGTAATATTATAGCCATTTGTTGGCTATATGTTTTTGTCATATCATATATAGTCAATATTATAGCGAACATGTATGCCCTCCATCCCAAAATAAGTGCCTTAAGATTAGTACATATTTATACTACTAAAGTTAGTACAAAGTTGAGACACTTATTTTGGGACGGAGGGAGTAGTTAACTGCAAATATATATCACTTTATTAATATATGACCCATCTTAGACTCTCATAATTCTTGAAGCACGTGTTGTAGCAGGTTGTTAATTAACGGTATGCTTCTCTCTCTCTCTCTCCTATAACTCATCAAAAACATACTACCCCTTATAGCAATATTAATTGTTGCCGATCGAAATCAGTGACAAATAATATGGTGATCAACGAAAATTAATATGGAGCCAAAGGAGTATTTAAATTCTTATATCCTGCTTATACCATTTTATTAGCATAATGGATCAAAGACCGTATTTAAATTCTTATAGACCATTTATATCTTCTTATTATACTTGCTCCAATAAGTTAAGGAATAGATGTCGGGTACACTCAAAATAGCCGGGTAGCTTTACATGGTTGTATTTTCAACAGTGAATTACCAAAGCCACTTGATGAAAGCTATTGTAATAAGGCCAAGAAGGGGGCACTAATCTATATCAGAGCATCATCGACTTTGTCAGGGCAACGAACATGAAAATATTTTTTTGACTATTAACTCCAGCCAAGACTGAAATGCGAGTTTCATACAATATTCAGTTCATGATACAACATATCGTTCTACAATCCCGTTAGTCAAACACTATTTTAAAGTTTGACAAAATTAGTATAAGAATGTATCATCAAACACTATTTTAAAGTTTGGCAAAATTAGTATAAGAAAATATATCAAGATGTACAATACCAGGTAGTTAACATAAATAACATTGTGAAATTCTCCCAAATTACCTTTTTACGTAGAGTTAAAAAACTCAGAGAGCGAGAAGGGTGGGGGGGGGGGTGATGTGATGCTTAGTTTGAAGTTTTTAACATCTTCTCTGGGATCTGGTCACCGTATGAGATGAGTTAATTAATTAGAGGATGGTAGGGAGATTAATTAAGAGCAAGTATAATAAAAGCATGGTTAATAATACAACCATCAATCGGCTATAAGTAGTTGCCATGTCATCTATAGTCAACCTTATAGCCGGCATGTACAATAGTAAGTTTTATATGTGTACTATTTCATTAGTAGTTGACCCCATCTTAGAACCTCACAAAGCGTCTTGGGTCTCGTGCTAGAGCCGGCTACTAACCAAGAGCCCGCTTCTCTTCTCTCTCCTCTTCTCTCTCCTCCAACTCATCCAAAATATAATATTTAAAGGCTTACAGCCCGCCCACGTCATCCTACTGTACTTACTCTAAGGTGACGTGGGCAAGCTGTAAGCCTTAAAATAATATATTGTTGCTGAGTTGGCAGAGAGAGAAGAGAAACGGACTACTAACTAACAACCGGCTGTAACACGTGCTCCTAGACACTTTGTGAGAGAGGAAGATGGGCCATGTATCAAAGAAGTACTACTTATTTATATCTGATTATTATACTTGCCGGCTATAAGGTTGGCTATAGATGATGTGACAACATCTTATAGCCAGCGGCCGGCTATACTATTAACCATGCTCTAAGTACTAGCATGGATCCAGTGAAGACGGAATTAAGTAGACTCGGCCCACGTGTCATGAACAACATACTCTCCAACTCAAAATAATAATAATAATTTATATGTGCATACTCGATCCTCCTGGTGTGGAGTTGTTGATAGAGTTGAGAGAGACCCGTTTGTTTCCAGTTCACGAAATCTAGCCTACTAGGAGACCATAATCCTTCGTCCAATACTAGTTTTCCCTTTTTGAGTTGGTCAGTCATATGGATACTGATGAGGAGTACTAGTAGCCAGTAGTACGTTCGGCATGCGATATCAGATTTAATCAGCATGCGTTGGAAGGAGGGATTATGTACATGAAAATGATGTTCCCTCCGCCCGCGTGCAGGAACATGTTCCCTGCTACCGTATCACTATGTACATCACTCGATTACGAAGTACTAGAGACTCGAAACTCATGCTTTTTCGGTGAGCATACATGAATACTAGTATATGTGTCCATGATAAGTGGATCCTTTAACATTGAGAAGGAAAGTTAGAAAAGCTATATTACTCTAAAATCTCTTATTTCGATTCATATGATTATGGCTAAAATGTCTTAAATTAATTTGTAAATTGATAATCTATGGTGTACATTTATAGTAATTACATACAAACAAATTGACTGTGAAACAAAATCAATTAAAATTATTTATATCTACAGTATTTACCAACAGTAAACAATCTGTTAACTACCTACTGAGAGTCTCTAACTTTCCTTCTTCATTTTACACTAGGCTAGCATTGTAGCACCGTGACTTTCCTTCTCTATGTTAGAGGATCCGGTTTCGTGTCCGTGTACGCAACTCTCATTTACTCCTCCTATTTCTTTTTATTCCACATATTGCTTCTATTTGTATATATAGGGCCTAATGAGTTTTTTGAGGATAACTCTGACCAAGTGTTAGAGCAATAAAATATGACATGTAAGTTACACAAAGTATACCGTCGAATTCGTAGTGAAAGGGGATTCCAATGATATAATTTTCACATTGCATATCTCATATACTATTAATCTTATCATAGTCAAAGGCAGTCACAAAAACGCGTTCGGGGGTTGCATAATCTCATAGTCAGAGGAACATGTATAAGTAATGAAGAAAGCAATAGCAATAAAACTAAACGATCATAGTCCTAAGCTAACGGATGGGTCCTGTCAGAGATATTACTACCAAGCATAAACCGGCCAGGAGGGCCCGGTTTACGTTATCAAGACTATATTATCAAAAGCCCAGCGGAGTATGAAGTAAAGATGTAGCCCAAGAGGTTTAGAGCCCATGTGTTAGGGCCCATGATTTGTAAACCGTCATACTATGTAACTTGGGATGTAAGATAGAAAGAACAGAGACCGGGGCGGACACGTTTATGAGCCGGCCTCGGGACTCTGTAAACCGGACCGGGCGTCACCTCTTATATAAAGGGACGACCCGGCGACGGTTCAGGAGAGACAACAACAGCTCGAGACACATGCAAAGCGGATTCGCTCCCTGGCCATCGAAGCCCTAGCAATACTACACCAAACTAGACGTAGGCTTTTACCTTCATCGAAGGGGCCGAACTAGTATAAAATCCATGTATCCTTCGTCCGCTTTAACCCCTTTAAGCTAACCCGTAGCGATGGCCTCACGACTAAGTCCTTTTGCTAGGACATCCGCCGTGCTAAATCCACAACAGTTGGCGCCCACCGTGGGGCTATCGCACGATGGTTTCGAGTTCTTGAAGGGCATCTTTGAAGGACTCAAGGGCTACACAGTGGGCCGGATGACTAAGAGTCGTCGCGGACGGATCTACATCGACGATGCAGGCTTGGGCCCCGAGGCCGATTCAATTGAATACGGGTACCGGGTCCCCTTCGGCGGCATCCATGTTTTTATCGGCAAGATCGGCGAACCGGGCCCTGAGCCGGACATCTTCCCCAACATCATCGAGTCGGCTCAGCGTGCGAGACCTGCCCGGATTCAGCCCGCCGTGAAACACGTCTTCGTTCGAGCAGTGCATGGAGTGCAAGCCGAGGACGGATCGAACTCTGGTGGCGAGACTGTTGTTTATTCCGGCGATGAATCTTCTTCCGGAGAGACAAAATCTTTGTATCTGCTACAGGATGGCCGGTCTGAGGGCTGTTCCGATGGGGACAGTATTCCGGACCCCCTCGATCCGCCAAACAGGGTCGCTGTCTTCATGGCCAGATCACAACCCATGCAGCAGACCTCGACAACAGGAGCATTGACATCAGAGGCGATGGGGGCTAGAGCTGGAGATCTTCCCCCATCGTCGTCTGACACTTTATCCATCTTGCTCAATACTTTGACAGCGCTAGTAACAGCAGAGGTAACCCAGGCCAACAAGGAGCAGCATGATGCAGAGGTCGCTCGGGTGAAAAGCCAGATTGAACAAGCCAAGTTGGACCTGGCCGCTGAGAAGGCTAGGATGGCCACAAAGCAGGCGGAGTTGGATGCCCAGACCTATCGACTCATGCTGGATCAGACCGCTTCACAAGAGGTAGTGATGAGAAGGCAACGATCTCGATTGCCGCCGGTTTATGAGGCAAGAAATCTCTTTAGCACGCCAGGAGCAGGAACCAGTAACCAGCCGGAGGTGAACCGGGGAGGAGCACCGGGAACGGGCGCGTCGGTTCAGCCACCGGTCGCAGAGCCAAACCGTCAAGTTGTGCCGACCCAGGATGTGCCCACCCCTCCCGGTCATTATTCTAATCCGTTGGACAACATAGTCGCTGCCGCTTCACGACTGGCCGCCCTTCCCATTGAAGGAACATCCCCCATAGCAGTGGAGGCACGACGGGCCAAGGAGTTGTTGGACACGGCGCTAACTCAGCAGCAAGCTTACTCCTATAGCCGGGAGAGGATTCACTCGACCCCCCGTCCGAGCCGGAGCTATACGAGGCATCTGGATGAACCGGCCGTATCAAGCAGCGCATGGAGACGTCATCGGCAGAGGCGGGATAATCCGGCAGCAGATGAGGCGCACGCCCAAGAGGTGGTGGATCAGGCCAGACAGCGCCGGGAGGCCGAGGTAACAGCGCAGTACGAAGCCCGTCAGGCGACGCCGGTTCGTCCCACCACCACAATTGAACCAGGGGTCATGTCCAGTTCCCTGGGCGTGCCGTGTCTCATCCCCGCTTTATGAAACGTGAAACTACCCAAGGATTTCAAAGGGCCGCGCAAGGTGCCCAACTACACGGCGGATCTTGCTCCAGAGGCATGGGTTGAGAGTTATGAGATGGAAATGGAGATGCTCGATGTGGATGAGGCAGCATGCGCCAAATATTTCATAATGATGCTCGAGGGCACGGCTCGGACATGGCTGAAGGGTTTGCTACCTAATTCCATCGGATCATGGGCTGAATTGCGGCGCCGGTTTATCAACAATTTCAAGGACACGTGCAAGCAGCCAATGTCTGTCGTCGACTTAGCTGCCTGCGTTCAAGGGGAGCAGGAGTCTACAAGCAGTTGGGTGCGTCGAGTGTCAGAAATCTTGCACTCCTCCAATAGCATCAACCCAAGTACAGCAATAGTAACCTTGGAAGGTAATTGCCGGTTTGAACCTTTGAGGCAGAAGTTGGGACGGCTCAAACGTGATTGTACCGACATGGGAACGCTGATGGGTCTTGAACCCCTCGTTGGTTACCCCAAGTGGAAGGTGTAAGATGCAGTATGTAGAAGTGTTTTCCCTTAGCAAAGATGCCAAGGATCGAATCCCCAGAGACTCCTAGGTTCAACAAGTAGGTGTCAACTGCTAACGGCACGGATTAGCAATCAACGTGGACCTGCACACAGATATAGATAACTTTGCTCCCAACGAGTACAGAGAGGTTGTCAATCCCTCCGGCCTTGTAGTTCACAAAGGGTTAAAAGCAAATGATAGTAGTGATAGATAATGTTTTGCAATAGTAAATAATAGCGGAAAGTAAATAGCGGATGTGATCAATGATGGTAATATGGACCGGAGTCTCATGATGTTCACTAGTGATGTCTCTCTCCCAAAAGATGATAAAACAGCTATGTGAGGTAAACAAATTACAGCTGGGCAATTGACAGGACCACGAACGCAAACCAATGCTGACTACATTGCAAGAAAGGTTGAGGTTCAAAGCATGGGCGGTACGCCAAAGTAAGTAGACCGAAATCCATCAATATCTACTACTAATCATCCACCTTGAGATATCTATCCAGAACATCTCGCTGGTATTAAGTTGCGAGTCCCACCCATAGTGTAAACTCAATGCAACAGACAACTGCATTAAAAGAACTTTGCGTAAAGTAAACAATCCTTGCACCCGCGGGCACAACCGTTGTTTTCCCCCTTGTGGCAATAGCACATCCCCTAGACTCATGTTTCTGTCAGTCAATCTAATCATCGAGGGGCATGAACCCACAATCGAGCATAACGTTCCCTCTTGGAGTCACTACGTATTACTTGGCCAAAGCAATAAATAACAACGGAGAACGTGCAAGAATTACTTATGAACATAAATATAAAAGAGGTAGATCAAATATATTACTCAAGATCAATCTGAACATAATCTCATAATCCATCGGATCCCAGCAAACTCAACATAGCAACAGCATAAGGATTACATATGTGCCTCGATCATGTAGGGCAGCTCACGAGGACTAACTAGTGAAGCACAAGAACGGGAGGAGAACATCAC
>LR738715.1:493324660-493354879 GCA_902687465.1 Secale cereale | reverse complement strand
AAAGTAAACAATCCTTGCACCCGCGGGCACAACCGTTGTTTTCCCCCTTGTGGCAATAGCACATCCCCTAGACTCATGTTTCTGTCAGTCAATCTAATCATCGAGGGGCATGAACCCACAATCGAGCATAACGTTCCCTCTTGGAGTCACTACGTATTACTTGGCCAAAGCAATAAATAACAACGGAGAACATGCAAGAATTACTTATGAACATAAATATAAAAGAGGTAGATCAAATATATTACTCAAGATCAATCTGAACATAATCTCATAATCCATCGGATCCCAGCAAACTCAACATAGCAACAGCATAAGGATTACATATGTGCCTCGATCATGTAGGGCAGCTCACGAGGACTAACTAGTGAAGCACAAGAACGGGAGGAGAACATCACGTAGCTGCTGGTCATGGACTCATGGTCCAAGGGAGACTACTCACGAGTCATCCGGGAGGCGTCCATGGTGGTGGAGAGGCTCCCGGTGGTGATCCTCCCCTCCGGCAGGGTGCCGGAAGAGTTCTCCTGGTGCTCCCGATCTTGGAAGCGGCGGCGGCGCCGGAACAGAGATGGGATTGCGAAAAGGGTTCCTGTTCTGAGGGTTTCGGAGGACGCTTTAAATATATGCCAAAGGGGGGCATCGGGGAAGCTTCGGGGGGCCCAGGCGCCCCCCGGCGCGGCCCAGGGGGGGCGCGCCGCCAGGGCGCCTGGAGCCCTGGTGCCCCCCGGCTGTCCTTCGGACGCACGGTAGTTTCCGGAACGCTGATTTTTTATATAATTTTTCTGGATTTTTCCTGGCAGTTCTCGTAACGTGAAAACCTGAAATACAAAAACAGCCGAAAACAGAAACTGGCACTGGGGTGCACTGGATTAGTAAGTTAGTCCAAATATGATCAAAAGTGTATGGAAGTGTATGAATATCATAGCAATATCACCCAAAAGTGGCATGAAGCAAGCAGAAATTATAGATACGTTTTGGACGTATCAACATCCCCCAGCTTAATTCCTGCTCGTCCTCGAGTAGGTAAATGATAACAAGAATAATTTCTGTGGTGACATGCTATTAACCATATAGGACTTTTTATAGTCATATGACAAAAGCTTACTGAGACAATGATTCTATAGTAATTAAGTTGCCTCATGAGAAAATCACAAATGAATGAAAGTTTTACAACATGACATTGAAGCATCAAATAGATTTGCAATGAACATGATGTGCAAATATGATAAAGTGATATCTAGCTTGCCCCCTTTAGTTAAGCAAAACATAAATGCAGGGGCACCTTCAAGGTTTAAGTGATGACTAGATACAATGATTTCAAAATAAACGATATCACAATCATGCAAAAGACAATGCTACTTTGGGACAATGCACATTACACCCAGAATGACAATCATGCTCTCAGTAGTTGGTGTTTTTAAAAGAAGGTGGAGAATCAACATAAAAGTAAAAGAATGGTTATGTGCTAGAGCTTTTTATTTTGAAAACATGGAAGCAATTTTGTCAACGGTAGTAGTACTTCATATGTGTCATGCATAAGACATCCTATAAGTTGCAAGCCTCATGCATCGAATGCCAATAGTGCTCGCACCTTGTACTAATTAGCTCGGATTTCCATGGGTTATCATTGCATTACATATGTTTCAACCAAGTGTCACAAAGGGGTACCTCTATGCCACCTGTACAAAGGTCCAAGGAGATAAATCGCATTTGATTTCTCGTTTTTGATAGATCTCAACTTGAGGACATCCATACCGGGACAACATAGAAAATAGATGATGGACTCCTCTTAAATGCATAAGCATATTCTCATAAGAGATTTGAGGATTAACGTCCAAGCTAAAACTTCCACCATGATACATGGCTTTGGTTGGCGGCCCAATGTTCTTCTCTAACAATATGCATACTCATTCAACCCATGGCAAATCACCCTTACTTCAGACAAGACGAACATGCATAGCAACTCACATGATATTCAACAAAAGTGTGACAGTTGATGGCGTCCCCAGAAACATGGTTACCGCTCAGCAAGCAACTTATAAGAAATAAGATACATAGGCAACATATTCTTTACCACAATAGTTTTTAAGCTACTTTCCCATGAGCTATGTATTGCAAGGTTAGTCTTAGTACAGGTGGAGGTTAGCAAAAGACTAGAAGTGACCAACTAAGAGAGCAATGACGGTCATAATCATGCAGAGCGACAAAGCAATATTGAATCAGGCATGGAAGTTATATCGCTACTCAAAAATAAAAGATCATCAAGGCTTGACAGACTTTCTTTACAGTCTTAAATATGCGTGAGCATACGCCAAGTCAATCAAAATAAATTCTCGAAGGAAGATATTACTAAACCATACCACATCATAGGAAAACAAATCAAGTTGGTACTCCAATAACACATTGGGAAACCCCCAGCTATTTGAGACTAACCATAAGAAACCTGAACTACTAAGCGCCATTATGCATGTAGCATCTTTATCATAGACACATTAACCAATGCAACGGAAGCAAACTCTCTTAATAAGATGAGCATGGTAATTAAAGAGAGTTCAAGCAACCAACTAAACAAAAGCTCTTTGAAAAGATAAGCATGAATACTAAGAGCAGAGCATGATAGTAGCTATTAAAAGACAAAGAACACACACAGCAAAGATAGACATGAAAATTCTATGTTATGTTCTAGGTAGAAGTGGAGCGTGTTTCTCTCCCACATAAAGAATGCTGAGTTCCAACTCGTTATGAAAAACTAAAAAGAAAACTAAAAGCAAGACGCTCCAAGCATAGCACATAACACATGAAGTGATAAAAAATATAGCGGAACGAAAGACGAACTGATAATGTTGATGGAGAAAGGAATGCACGGGGGCATCCCCAAGCTTAGACGCTTGAGTCTCCTTGAATATTTCTTGGGGGTGCACGGGGGCATCCCCAAGCTTGAGCTCTTGACACTCCTGAATCTTTTTATCATCTTCCCTCGCACACTTGAAAACTCCCTTCATACATAACTCATCATAATCTGATTAGCGAGGTTAGTACCCTTAATAAAATAACTATACCTTGCTGGAAATAAAGATATTCTTGAAGTCATACTGTTTCTCAAGATTTCCAAAAGGTTTTTGCAAAGAAAAAGCAACCTCTTGATTTGCAAAATGAAGGAAAGGCAAAACAGGACAGAATCTGTGAAAAACAGAACAGCAGGTAGTAATTGATTTGTTCGGGATACTTCTGCAACTCAAATCAAAAAACTCAGAACAGACACACGAAAGACAATTATATAGAGAACGTTGTCCAAAACATTCAGACCAAAAAGATGATCTGGTGATTTTATACGAATTTTTCTATCCAAGGACATAATCTATTTCCTGGACAGCACCTCACAACTTTTGAACTTTCTAGCAATCAGAGGCTATACTTGGCACAAATATGAAAAGCAAAGATACAATGATGATGCTACAGTAGTAAACAACATCAAGACACCGCAAAAGAAAAAAAATTATTCATGTGGGCTGCCTCCCAAAAGCGTTTTCTTTTATGCCTTTAAGCTAGGCATAATGCATAGAGGAATCAATAACCATCATAATAATCGGAGTTATAAATTGATTCATAAGGTTCCTCAACAAGTTCACTCTTGTTCCTTCTAGGAAAGGGGTACACACCTTTTGCCTTACCGCGTAAGCGGATTTGTCCCTTACCTATATCGATGAAGCCTTTTACTGCTCGGAGGAAGTCCCTTCCAAGCACTATATTTCCTTGGTTTGGCTCCATGATGAAGAAATCAATCATTGAAATCCCTTTAAGGAATTTAACTGGCACGTCTTTTATTCTTCCCTGGATTTCAGATATATTTCCATTAGTGTGTTCATGATAAGATGATAATCTATCCATGTTAAATTTTAAAGAATCATGAACAATTTTTGGCATAGTAGAAACCATAGATCCAATATCACAATAAGCAAGGAAGTCTTGATTAGAGATGCTAATCCTAACAAGAGGCTCCCAGTCATTATCTATTTCCAAAATATCTCTCTTATTGGGTTTGGGTTTCTCTACCTTCATTAAGTCTAGAGCATCCATTCTCTTTTCAATAGTAGCAAGTCTATCTATGACAATATCAAAATTATGATCATAAACAAAGTAACTAGATAGACCATGTATAATTTCAAGAGCTCTAGCTTCATCACACTCTAGGAAATCTCCCTCGGCTATAATGTCAAGAGAGTGTTTACACCATTTAAAAAGACCCTGGTAAAAATTCCTAAGCACAATTTTTATAGGTATCCAAGGCATAATTTTCCTATGTGCATCAGAAATTCTGTCCCATGGCTTCTTCATATTTTCTCCATCCCTTTGATGGAAATCTAGAACTTCTGATTCCCTCAAAGCACCATATCCTAACATGTTTAGCTAAACATATAGGACTACTAACAGGAAGGTAAATAATTTTTTTGTGATTTTCGATAAAAGATACTAAAGCAAAAACTGAAAGGTAAACTAACAAGACTAAAAAGCAAAGGTAAAAGATAGCGTGCAACTCCCCTATCCTGAAGAGTGGAGTCCCCGGCAACGGCGCCAGAAAATACTCCTTGATGGGCCTCGAACACCTCGTTGGTTACCCCAAGTGGAAGGTGTAAGATGCAGTATGTAGAAGTGTTTTCCCTTAGCAAAGATGCCAAGGATCGAATCCCCAGAGACTCCTAGGTTCAACAAGTAGGTGTCAACTGCTAACGGCGTGGATTAGCAATCAACGTGGACCTGCACACAGATACAAATAACTTTGCTCCCAATGAGTACAGAGAGGTTGTCAATCCCTCCGGCCTTGTAGTTCACAAAGGGTTAAAAGCAAATGATAGTAGTGATAGATAATGTTTTGCAATAGTAAATAATAGCGGAAAGTAAATAGCGGATGTGATCAATGATGGTAATATGGACCGGAGTCTCATGATGTTCACTAGTGATGTCTCTCTCCCAAAAGAAGATAAAACAGCTATGTGAGGTAAACAAATTACAGCTGGGCAATTGACAGGACCACGAACGCAAACCAATGCTGACTACATTGCAAGAAAGGTTGAGGTTCAAAGCATGGGCGGTACGCCAAAGTAAGTAGACCGAAATCCATCAATATCTACTACTAATCATCCACCTTGAGATATCTATCCAGAACATCTCGCTGGTATTAAGTTGCGAGTCCCAGCCATAGTGTAAACTCAATGCAACATACAACTGCATTAAAAGAACTTTGCGTAAAGTAAACAATCCTTGCACCCGCGGGCACAATCACCGTTGTTTTCCCCCTTATGGCAACAGCACATCCCCTAGACTCATGTTTCTGTCACTCAAGCTAGTCATCGAGGGGCATGAACCCACAATCGAGCATAACGTTCCCTCTTGGAGTAACTACGTATTACTTGGCCAAAGCAATAAATAACAACGGAGAACATGCAAGAATTACTTATGAACATAAATATAAAAGAGGTAGATCAAATATATTACTCAAGATCAATCTGAACATAATCTCATAATCCATCGGATCCCAGCAAACTCAACATAGCAACAGCATAAGGATTACATATGTGCCTCGATCATGTAGGGCAGCTCACGAGGACTAATTAGTGAAGCACAAGAACGGGAGGAGAACATCACATAGCTACTGGTCATGGACTCATGGTCCAAGGGAGACTACTCACGAGTCATCCGAGAGGCGTCCATGGTGGTGGAGAGGCTCCCGGTGGTGATCCTCCCCTCCGGCAGGGTGCCGGGAAGAGTTCTCCTGGTGCTCCCGATCTTGGAAGCGGCGGCGGCGGCGGAACAGAGATGGGATCGCGAAAAGGGTTCCTGTTCTGAGGGTTTCGGAGGACGCTTTAAATATATGCCAAAGGGGGGCATCGGGGAAGCTTCGGGGGGCCCAGGCGCCCCCCCGGCGCGGCCCAGGGGGGGCGCGCCGCCAGGGCGCCTGGAGCCCTGGTGCCCCCCCGGCTGTCCTTCGGACGCACGGTAGTTTCCGGAACGCTGATTTTTTATATAATTTTTCTGGATTTTTCCTGGCAGTTCTCGTAACGTGAAAACCTGAAATACAAAAACAGCCGAAAACAGAAACTGGCACTGGGGTGCACTGGATTAGTAAGTTAGTCCAAATATGATCAAAAGTGTATGAATATCATAGCAATATCACCCAAAAGTGGCATGGAGCAAGCAGAAATTATAGATACGTTTTGGACGTATCAAACACTCATGGGCGCTTTAGTGAAATATGGAGATTCTGATAATACCAAGTATCCAGACGCAGATGGTGACAAGTCAGGGAAGGCAAGCAAGAATGGTAAACCACCGTAGGCCAATCCGGCGAATCAAGGATACAATGGTAAGCGTAAAGCGGACGATAGCTCAGATTTTGTTACCAACACCAACGCTCAGGAGGATGGGCAACGCCGCAAAGGTAGATCGCCCCCACGTAATGGGAGGCCGCCTATTAATCTGGAGTGCCAGTTGAACGTGCCTTGCCCAAAGCACGGTACGCCGGAGAAACTAGCTACGCATCTCTGGAAGGATTGTTTCATCATGCAGGAGTTCATGAACCGGAATAGGTATGATCACGCCCCCCCCGGCGGATCAGGCCCTAGCTTCCAAGGTCCAGGTCACCAAGGTAGTAGGTCCGGTTCTGGATATCAAGGCAATAACAATAACCACAATGGGCACAATCAGCATAACCAGCAACATGGTCAGGGCGGATACAATAACAAAGGGAATCAATAGCGTCAACAACAGAAGCAATCCGGATATCAGAATAATCCGAAGGAGCTGAGCAGTGGGCAGTATCATGTCTTCACCACGAGTTTGTGCAAACGGGATCAGAAGGTTCTGAAGAGGGCGGTGCATTCTGTTGAATTGGCGATACCACGTTTCTTGCGTTGGTCTGAGCAACCCATTGTGTGGAGCAGAGAGGATCATCCACCCCGGGTTGATAATCCGGATCAGTTGGCTCTGGTGGTGGCACCACAGGTGGGTGGCTACAAGTTCACTAAAGTGCTTATGGATGGAGGCAGCAGCATCAACATCCTGTATTATGAGACTTTTCGGCGTATGGGGCTGACAGATGAGAAGCTTCGACAATCTAACACAGTGTTCCATGGGGTGGTACCCGGTAAATCGGCCTATCTGGTTGGCAAGATCGATTTGGAGGTCACCTTTGGAGATGAGCATGACTCTAGGTCAGAAACCATGACTTTTGAGGTGGTAAAGATCAGAAGCCCATACCACACTTTGTTTGGGCGGCCGGTTTATACCATGTTCATGGCTAGGCCGTGTTATGTTTATTTACAGCTCAAGATGCCATGCCACAAGGGAACTATTATGGTCCATGGGAGCCGCAAGATTGCATTGGAGTGCGAGGAAGGAGATGCAGCTTATGCTGAAGCGGTTTGCGCAACGGAGGAGTTGAAGTTCTATAAGGACAATGTTGATCCGGCATATATGTCTCCACTGAAGAAACTGACCACAGAGCATGATCCGGCGTTGAAGTTCAAATCAGCTGAAGAGACCAAGCAGGTGGACTTTGTTCCGGGCGATTCATCCAAGTAGTTCACTATCAGCGCTAACCTAGATCCAAAATAGGAAAGCGCGCTCATCGAGTTCATCCGTGAGAACCGGGACATCTTCGCATGGAAACCTTCTGACATGCCAGGTATACCGAGGAAACTCGCTGAGCACAATCTTCATATCGATCCTAAGTTTAAACCGGTCAAGCAGTATCTGCGCCGCTTCAATGAGGAGAGGCGCAAGGCTATTGGAGAAGAAGTGGCTAGGTTCTTGGCTGCAGGCTTTATAGTTGAAGTATTTCATCCAGAGTGGTTGGCTAATCCGGTGCTAGTACGTAAGAAAAATGGCACTTGGAGAATGTGTGTTGACTATACATAACTGAACAAGGCTTGCCCAACTGATCCTTTTTCTCTCCCCCATATTGATCAAATTATTGATGCTACAGCAGGATGTGAGCGGCTAAGTTTTTTGGATGCATACTCAGGTTATCATCAGATCAAGATGGCAGTTAAGGACCAGGAGAAGACAACCTTTATAACTCCTTTTGGAGCCTTCTGCTATGTATCTATGCCATTTGGGCTCAAGAGTGCCCAGGCGACCTACCAGCGTTGTGTGCAGAACTGCCTTCAAGGGCAGATTGGACGGAATGTTCATGCATATGTCAATGACATTGTGGTAAAATCTAGGAAGGAGGAGACACTGATAGATGATCTGAAGGAAACTTTTGATAATCTCCAAGTCTATAAAATGATGCTTAATCCGGAGAAGTGCGTTTTTGGTGTTCCGACAGGCAAGCTCCTGGGGTTCTTGGTATCAAACCGAGGAATTGAAGATAATCCGGAGAAGATGAAGGCGATTACATCCTTGGCTAAACCGGCGTGCATCAACGATGTCCAACGCGTGGCCGGCCATATAGCAGCACTCAGCCGGTTTATCAGCCGTTTAGGGGAGAAGGCAATCCCGCTTTATCAGATGATGAAAAAGACAGACCGTTTCGTCTGGAGTGATGCCGCGGATGCTACGTTTGAGGATCTGAAGAGGCAATTGGCAGAGCCACCGGTCCTTGCTGCCCCAGTTGACAATGAGCCGCTGTTGTTATACGTGGCTGCTAATGCCCATGCAGTAAGCATTGCCATTGTGGTAGAGCGCAAGGAGGCAGGCAAAGAATATCCGGTTCAGCGGCCGGTTTACTACATCAGTGAGGTGCTCATTGAGTCAAAACAGAGATATCCGCATTGGCAAAAACTGGTGTATGGAGTGTTCATGGAAAACCTGAAGCTAAAACACTATTTCCAGGGCCACCCAATCACCGTTGTCAGTTCAGCTCCGTTATGGGATATAATCCAGAACAGAGAGGCTACTGGTCGAGTTGCCAAGTGGGCCATTGAGTTTAGCCTGCACGGATTAAAATATGTGCCCCGTACTGCGATAAAATCTCAAGCACTGGTGGATTTCATCAACGATTGGACAGAGTTGCAAGCACCTGAGGAGAAGCCGGATCATACATACTGGACTATTCACTTTGACGGTTCAAGGCAATTGGAGGGCTCGGGGGCTGGAGTCGTCTTAACTTCCTCACGAGGTGATAAGTTCTGCTATTTCCTCCATTTAATGTTCCCGTGTACTAATAATGCTGCTGAGTATGAAGCTCTCCTCCATGGTCCACGGATGGCCAAGGAGATGAACTTGAGCTGGGTTAAGTGCTTTGGCGATTCAGATCTGGTGGCACAACAAGTATCTGGCAAGTGGGACTCCAAGGATCCGCTCATGGCAGCACATCGACGAGAGGTGGACGCTGTCGCTGGACACTTCAAAGGATATCAGGTGGATCATATAGACCGGCGAAAAAATGAAGCAGCTGATGCGTTAAGCCGGTTGGGTTCCCAGCGTAAACCGGTTCCACCTAATACCTTCTTGGATGAGTTGCATAATCCATCGGTGCAGTTACCTTCAGAGGAGGACTTGGCTGTTCCTGATCCGGAAGCACAATTGGTCGCAGAACTTCATGTCATTCTAGATTGGACGCTCCCTTACTTGGCATACATGAACCGAGGTGAGTTACCAGAGGATGAAGTCGAGGCCCGGCAGATAATCCGGAGGTCTAAATCTATGACTATTGTCAATGGAGAACTTCATCATCGCAGTGTTTCTGGAGCTTTTCGGCGATGTGTGTCACCAGAAGAAGGATGTGATATCCTCAGAGAGATTAACGAAGGGGATTGCAGTCATCACGCCGGTTCAAAATCTTTGGTGGCTAAAGCTTTCCGTCATGGGTTCTACTGGTTGACGGCTCACGCCGACGCAGAGGACTTGGTCAGAAAATGTGATGCTTGCCAGAAATTCTCACGGCGTGCTCATATACCGGCGCAGGAGCTGATGATGATCCCAATTACTTGGCCGTTTGTGACTTGGGGGCTTGATATGGTTGGACCCTTCAAGAGGTCCCAAGACAAGAAAACCCACCTGTTAGTGGCAGTGGACAAGTTTACGAAATGGGTTGAAGCGGAGCCTGTCAGTAAGTGTGATGGAGCAACAACGGTTCAGTTCATCAAAAAGGTGATTTCCCGGTTTGGCTTTCCACACAACATTATAACTGATAATGGCACCAATTTATCAAAGGAGGACATGGAGGAATTCTGTCAACGAGAGCACATCCGTCTCGATGTATCATCAGTAGCTCACCCTCAGTCTAATGGCCAAGCTGAAAGAGCCAATCAAGAGATCTTGAGAGGCATCAAACCCCGGTTTATGGTTCCTTTGCGGAGAACACCGGGTTGTTGGGTGGAGGAGTTACCTTCTGTATTATGGAGCATCAACACTACACCTAACAGGTCCATAGGGTACATGCCTTACTTCATGGTATATGGAGCTGAAGCGGTCCTCCCTAGTGATATCCGTCATGACTTGCCACGGGTGGCGGCTTATGTTGAAGCGGATAATAAACAAGCAAGACAAGACGCCTTGGACCGGCTGGACGAGGAAAGGGACACGGCAGCAGCTCGATTGGCGATTTACCAACAAGACACGCGCCGGTACCACAGTCGTCGGGTTAAGACCAGGAAGTTTCAAGAAGGGGATGTGACGCCCGAAGACCGACGTCCCAGAAGATTCCAGATGTTCCGGGTTTTCCCGCTTGTTTCAGTTGTGCTTGCTCTATTTGTTTTTGCATTGCATCTTAGCATCATGTCATCATGTCATAAATCTTTTGCTTCTCAACTAAATAAATTGCATAGATCTTTTGATCTATTTAAATCGAGGGAAGAGTGACTTCTCTTTATAACATATCCTCCTAATATTATGGAGCTATTATAAATAAATATTCCATTTGTTTGGAATTAACCCAAACACACTTGCATATATTCCCCATGCCTTTTCTACTTCAAGTTTCACCGTCAAAACCTTGTCTATAATTCTTATCCGTTTTATTGAGGCTCCTCCAAAAATCCGAGCATTTTTGAACTCTTCAAAGCCTACCCCTTGTTCAAACCATTTGAATTAAATTCAAATGAATTTGAATTTAAACCTTGCAAATGGCCATTTCTATTTTTCTCGGATCAAGCTCATTTTTATGAGCCCGAGAAAAATAACCTCATGTGCAACTCTTTCCCTAACCCCCCTCTTTCTTTTTGTGACGCCCGAAGACCGACGTCCCAGAAGATTCCAGATGTTTCGGGTTCTTCCATGTGTTTCATTTGTGCTTGTATTATTTATTTTGCATTGCATCATGTCATCATGCCTTCATGTCATTAATCTTTGCATCTCAACTAAATAAATTGTGTGGACCTTCAGTCCATTTAAATCGAGGGAAGAATGACTTCTCTTTATAACATATAAAAGCCTCTCAATATTATTAGGGAGCTATATAATTATTCCATTTGTTTTTATCAAGATCATATTATTCCCTGGATTGTCTATTTAACTGGAATGTTGTCATCTACATTCTAGTTCCCTCATCTTATCAAGTTTGCCTCTCTTTTAACCGGAGTGCTGTCTGAATCCTTCTTACCCTGGTGCCAGTCTTTCAATTGTTTCGGAGGCAATATGCTGTCGATTTCATCAAGTATCATTCCATCTCCTCAAGTTCTTGCTATTCCTTCCATTTTCAGACGGAGTGCTGTCCAAATTATTTCGTTCTTATTCCTTCTCAATCTTGCTTAACCGGAGTGGTTTTGAAATTCTTTCGTCATCCGTGAGCTCTTGTTTCACGTTGTTCAACCTACAAGGTTGTCATTATGTTCCTTGTTCCTCCTTTTACCGGAGTGCTCTCAACTTCGTTCATCTCCGTTCTATTCTTTCATTCAAGATTGTTCAACCTCTCAAGGTTCTTTGGTTTTCACTCGTTTGTCGAAAAAGCAACTTTGTTTTACCTCTTCTTTTTCATTTCTACCCGGTGCTATCTCAAGGATCTCGGGTCGAGATCCTTTGTTAGTGTGGGAGAGTTGTGACGCCCGAAGACCGACGTCCCAGAAGATTCCAGATGTTCCGGGTTCTTCCATGTGTTTCATTTGTGCTTGTATTATTTATTTTGCATTGCATCATGTCATCATGCCTTCATGTCATTAATCTTTGCATCTCAACTAAATAAATGGTGTGGACCTTCGGTCCATTTAAATCGAGGGAAGAATGACTTCTCTTTATAACATATAAAAGCCTCTCAATATTATTAGGGAGCTATATAATTATTCCATTTGTTTGGAATTACCCAAACACACTTGCATATCTTCCCTATTTTGTTGGAACCATTTTTGTTGGGTTGGTAATTTTCCATAAAGCCTTACAAAAATGTTCCATCATTTATTTCTTCTTCATGGCCTCTTTTCTTTTAAATGTTGTACTCTCTCTATTTTTATTTCTGCTAAAGAGAAAAATAAGAAGAGCAGCCATGCCAGCCGCTCCATCAGGCCCAGCCGCCTCCCTCCTTTGGCCCAAGGCCATCCGCCCCAAGCCCGACCTCGTCATCGCAGGCCCTTTGGACGCGCCCCTGCTTGCTGCTTCGACTCGCTGCCCAAGCTCCGTTTTCGTCATGGACGTGGGGTAGCAGTTGAACCTCGCCATGTTTCTGTCCAACGCCGCAAGTCTGACACCAAGACGACCTCTAGTTCAACTACATGCAACAGCAAGTACCACTACACACGGTCATGCCAAGACCACGGCCCCGACAAGTACCACGACGACCTGAACGGCTACGAAACGTGAACGACTACCGTCGCCCCGAAGATGTTGGATTCATCAAGTCCCTCTCCGAAACGAACATGCACCACTACTTCCACTACCGTCGCCGAGGACCCGTGTATGCAAGCGTCAAGTTCGACTACCGTCGCCGTGTACCACTACTCCTCGATGAACGAGAACGTCTACTTCCACTACCGTCGCCCCGTGTACGACTATGAACGGAACGACTACTTCCACTACGTCCCTCGACGACTCGAACCGCTTCGAGAACGAATGTTCCGAAGGTATAACCCGAGACGATTTCCCGTGGAATGCATGTGTTGTATGAAATGTTTCCCTTGTGTGCACCATGCTCGTTTAGTCTTTTGTCATGCTCCTCGGTTGCCTCATCGCCGACTCGTGGGAACCCGGTGACGGAATCACCCCACCTTTCATCTTGTTCCGCTCGCTCACTCCACCTTTGCTTTTGCACCGGTATCTCAACGAGTTACCGGAACCGAGATGTTGCCGTTGCATCATTTTCGAATCGTTGCCGTGGCACCCTTTTCCTTCCACCACGGTGACAAATACTCCTTATCATCTTCATGTTAACCTTTAATTAATAAATTACATAAAACTTGATCATGTCATCCGCATCATGTTAACAACATTATATATGTGAATTATTGTTTGCTTAAAATTACTAAACATGCTCATGGGGATTTTCCGGAATTGTTGTTGTTATCTCCGGCCTCATTTAAATTGCCTAGATAGGTAGTTTGTTTATGCTTCACCTCTTGCTATGTTAAAAACATTTAATCTTGTCTTGTAAATAAATGAGAGTCAATTAAATAATTAAAATGTGGTGTTTCACCAATATGCACCTCGTTGCATATCGAGCTCCACTTAACTTGTAGTTTTGTTTGTGCACTTTGGCATTGCCATGCATAATTAAACCGGACATGCATCATACTTGGATGTGCATCGTATGCCATGTTTATGCTTGTGTGTTTACCATGTTGTTTGCTTCTTTCCGGTTGCTTCTCTGGTTAGCTTTGGTTTCGTTCCGGAGTAGTGAGGATTCGCTCGACTATGTTGCTCCGTCTACTTCATGGATCCGTTCTTCTTCCTTGCGGAATCCCAGGCAAGATGATCATACCCTTGGATACCTTTACTACCATTGCCATGCTTAGTTGTCTCGATGCTATCGTTACATGTCGCGCTACCCATCTTTTATGTCAGCCTCTCCTTGTTGCCATGAAACCTCTAACCTTTTGACACCTTCCTAGCAAAACCACTGTTTGGCTATGTTACCCGCTTGCTCTGCCCCTCTTATAGCGTTGTTAGTTGCAGGTGAAGATGAAGATCGTTCCAGGAGGGAACTTGTTGTTGGAATATCACAATATCTATTATTATATATTAACACACCTATATACTGGGCATGGGTGGAAGGCTTGGCCTTTTGCTCGGTGTTTTGTTCCACTCATGCCACCTTAGGCGCCGATAAACCGGCATTATGTTCCTTGATTTTGCGTTCCTTACACAATGGGTGGATGGGGACCCCTTGATAGTTCGACTTTGAATAAAACTCCTCCAGCAAGGCCCAACATTGGTTTTAATTTGCTCATAATAACAACTTAATTAATTAATTAAATTGCATAGGGAGTTAGCGCTACCCGAGGATTCTTTCTACATAGCAGGGGGGCCAGTGCTGATGGCGTTGGTCCCAAACGGGGAGACTGCGGGGCCGCCTCGGGGAAACCCGAGGTATCTGGTATAACCTGTAGGATCACCTATCCGGATGTGGCCTGAGACGAGATACGCGCGGCTACTATCAGGGTGTCGACACACTGGGAGGTCTTGCTGGATTTATTTTACCATTGTCGAAATGTCTTGTGCACCGGGATGCCGAGCCTGATCGAATTTCCCTAAGATAAAGGGTGATGATATTATATTTATCACTTCAGCTAATCGTGAGAGCTTGTGATGGGCTAAGTTGGGACACCCCTGCAGGGTTATAATCTTTCGAAAGCCGTGCCCACGGTTATGTGGCAGATTGGAATTTGTTAATGTCCGGTTGTAGAAAACTTGACACAGGATCCGAAGTAAAACACACAACTGTGTGAGTAACCGTGACTGTCTCTTTTCACTTTGAGAAGAGAACACGGTGGGGTTATGTTTGATTCGTATGTAGTTCAGGATCTTTAGCGATCACTACTAGTTGCGACCGTTTGCGTAGCTGCTCATCTTATTCTGGTACTCGTAAGCTAGCCACCATATTATGCTTAGCCGCTGCTGCAACCTCACCACTTTACCTCTTCCTACCCACAAAGCTTTGCTAGTCTTGATACCCATGGTTATGCGATAGCTGAGTCCTCGTGGGTCACAGATACTACAACACCAGATGCAGGTTCAGCCGAGAATGATGCAGGAGCTGGTTCAAGTACTTCTCTGGGAGCTCGATGAAGAGAGTGGCCGTATGCTTGTGACGTTTTCGACGATCAGTAGTGGTTTCTACTAGGGGCGATTCAGACCTGTGGCTTTATGTTTTGGTATCTTTCTTTTGGATCTTCGCCCGTAGTCAGGTTGTGATGTTTTGAATGATGTTTTGCTTATGTAATGTATTGTGTGAAGTGGCGAGTGTAAGCCAACTATCTTCTTTTGCAATTTCATCCCTACTTTTACATGAGTTGTGCAAAGATACCAAACTTGAGAGCATTCCAGAATGGGCTTATACCTTTAAGTCGTGCCTCGACACGTAGGAGGTATAGTCCCATCCTGGGCATTACACTTTTCTTCTCTTTATTTTTTTTCTTCTATAAAAGAGAAAAGGAAGGAGGGGCCCAGCCGCAGCCAGGCCCCTAGCGTCGCTGGCGCCCACCTCCAGCGAGGGCTCCTCCCTAGCGACCTCACCCCTCGTTCGCGAGCACCCAAGGCCCGCCTCCTCGTCAGACCTGCTGGACCCCATCGCCTCTTCGAGGGAGCTCGCCGGAGCAGGCATCACCAGGCCCTCCCCGCGACGGCCTCGAAGACTGGATGCGTCAAGTTCTCCAACGAGATGTGTACGACTACACCACCATCGGCGCCTATGGTTTCGCCAAGTGCCTCTTCCGGTGTGACCAAGACCGCGAGTACCACTACGACGCGACAAGTACCCCGCCGGGAAGACCGATGCCCGAACGACTACACAAGACGATGCGCCAAGTTCAACTACGCCCGACGACATGTACATCTTCGAAACGAGAACGCCTACACGGCGACACGTCAAGTACCACTACCGTCGCCGAAGAACCGTGAACGAAAATGCCAACGTGTACGATTACCGTCGCCCCGGAAATGAGGGATTCGCCAAGTACCTCTCCGAAACGGAACGAGTACCTCTACGTCAACGACGACCCCGACGCCCCGTGTACGACTACGAACGGAACGACTACTTCCCTCTACGAACGTGTACCACGACTCGCGTGCACGACTACTTCCACTACTTTCCTCGACGATCTTGATCCTCCTCGAAACGAACGTAGAAGGTATAACCCCGAGGCGATGACCCTTGGAATGCATGTGTTGTATGAGATGTATCGAATGTTTGCATCGTGTCCATTGTGACCCTCGTTTGCCCTGTCGTTGTCAAGTGGGAACCCGGTGACGGGATCACCCCACCTTTCATCTTGTTCGACTCGCTCACGCCACCTTTCTTTTGCACCGGTCTCTCGACGAGCTACCGGTACCGATATGTTGCGCGACATCATTTTCGGATTCGCCGCCGTGGCCCCTTTCTTTCCACCACAGTGACAAATACTTCATATCTCTTCATGTTAATGTTAACTAAAAATTGCATAAACTTGATCATGTCATCCGCATCATGATAACAACCTTTGAATGTGTGAATTGTTGTTTGCTCATAATTGCTAAACATGCATATGGGGATTTCCGGAATTGTTGTTGTTATTTCCGGCCTCATTTAAAATGCCTAGATAGCTAGTTTACACTTGCTTCCTACCTTGCCATGTTTTGCTTCCTATATAGACTTGTCTTGCATCCTACTTGGTTGAGCATATTAACATGTTGCTTGTGTTGTTTTTCTGTGCTTCCTACCTTGCCATGTATTGCTTCCTGTATAGACTTGTCATGCATCATACCTTGCCATGTATTGCATCATATAGACTTGTGTTGTTTTCTGTGCTTCCTACCTTGCCATGTTTTGCTTCCTCTATAGACTTGTAGTGCATCCTATGTAGACTTGTGTTGCATCAGACTTGTTTGAGCATATTGTCGTGTCTCGTGTTGTGTGTTTACCGTATTGCTTGCTTCTTCTCGTTAGTGCTTGTTCCGTTGCGATCGTGAGGATTCGTTCGACTTCTCGTGGTTCTTCTTCAAGGCTTCTTCTTCGTCTTCTTCATGGACCCGTTCTTCTTCTTTGCGGAATCCCAAGCAAGATGATCATACCCTTGGATACCTTTACTATCATTGCCATGCTTAGTAGTCTCGATGCTATCGTTATATGTCGCGCTACCCATCTTATTGTCAGCCCCTCTCCTTGTTGCCATGAAACCTCTAACCTTTGAAACCTTCCTAGCAAAACCATTGTTTGGCTATGTTACCCGCTTGCTCAGCCCCTCTTATAGCGTTGTTAGTTGCAGGTGAAGATGAAGATCGTTCCAGGAGGGAACTTGTTGTTGGAATATCACAATATCTATTATTATTATTAACACACCTATATGCTGGGCATGGGTGGAAGTCTTGGCCTTTTGCTCGATGTTTTGTTCCACTCGTGCCACCTTAGGCGCCGATAAACCGGCATTATGTTCCTTGATTTTGCGTTCCTTACACGATGGGTATATGGGGACCCCTTGACAGTTCGTCTTTGAATAAAACTCCTCCAGCAAGGCCCAACATTGGTTTTAATTTGCCTCATAATAACAACTTAATTAATTAATTAAATTTGCATAGGGGGTCGCACCCTCGGGTACTCTTTTCTACATAGCAGGGGGGCCAGTGCTGATGGTGTTGGTCCCAAACGGGGAGCCTGCAGGGCCACCTTGGGGAAACCCGAGGGCTGGTTTTACCTGTAGCTTCACCCATCCGGACGTGGCCTGAGACGAGATACGCGCGGCTACTATCAGGGTGTCGGCACGCCGGGAGGTCTTGCTGTACTTGTTTTACCATTGTTGAAATGTCTTGTGCACCGGGATGCCGAGCCTGATCGGATTTCCCTAAGATAAGGGGTGGTGATATTATATTTATCACTTCAGCTGATCGTGAGAGCTTGTGATGGGCTAAGTTGGGACACCCTTGCAGGGTTATGATCTTCCGAAAGCCGTGCCCGCTGTTATGTGGCAGATTGGAATTTGTTAATGTCCGGTTGTAGAAAACTTGACAGATGATCCGAAGTAAAACACACAACTGTGTGAGTAACCGTGACTGTCTCTTTTCATTTTGATAAGAGAACACGGTGGGGTTATGTTTGACTCGTAGGTAGTTCAGGATCTTTAGCGATCACTACTAGTTTGCGACCGTTTGCGTAGATGCTCATCTTATTCTTGTACTCGTAAGTTAGCCACCATATTATGCTTAGCCGCTGCTGCAACCTCACCAATTTACCTCTTCCTACCCATAAAGCATTGCTAGTCTTGATACCCATGGTTATGGGATTGCTGAGTGTAATGCCCAGGATGGGACTATACCTCCTACATGTCGAGGCACGACTTAAAGGTATAAGCCCATTCTAGAATGATCTCAAGTTTGGTATCTTTGCACGACTCATGTAAAAGAGGGATTAAATTGCAAAAGGAGATAGTTGGCTTACACTCGCTACTTCACACAATACATTACATAAGCAAAACATCATTCAAAACATCACAACCCGACTACGGGTGAAGATCCAAAAGAAAGATACCAAAACATAAAGCCACAAGTCTGAATCGCCCCTAGTAGAAACCACTACTGATCGTCGAAACGTCACAAGCATACGGCCACTCTCTTCATCGAGCTCCCAGTGAAGTACTTGAACCAGCTCCTGCTTCATTCTCGGCTGAACCTGCATCTGGTGTTGTAGTATCTGTGAGCCACGAGGACTCAGCAATCCCATAACCATGGGTATCAACACTAGCAAAGCTTTGAGGGTAGGAAGAGGTAAGGTGGTGAGGTTGCAGCAGCGGCTAAGCATAATATGGTGGCTAGCTTACGAGTACAAGAATAAGAAGAGCATCTACGCAAACGGTCGCAACTAGTAGTGATCGCTAAAGATCCTAAACTACATACGAGTCAAACATAACCCCACCGTGTTCTCTTCTCAAAATGAAAAGAGACAGTCACAGTTACTCACACGGTTGTGTGTTTTACTTCGGATCCTCTGACAAGTTTTCTACAACCGGACATTAACAAATTCCAATCTGCCACATAACCGCGGGCACGGCTTTCGAAAGATCATAACCCTGCAGGGGTGTCCCAACTTAGCCCATCACAAGCTCTCACGATTAGCTGAAGTGATAAATATAATATCATCACCCCTTATCTTAGGGAAAACCGATCAGGCTCGGCATCCCGGTGCACAAGACATTTCGACAATGGTAAAACAAGTCCAGCAAGACCTCCAGGTGTGTCGACACCCTGATAGTAGCCGCGCGTATCTCGTCTCAGGCCATGATCGGATGAGCACAGCGTACAGCAGCCAAACCCCAAGTTTCCAAGGGGGGGCGCCGCACAGGACTCTATTTGGGACCAACACCATCAGCACTGGCCCCCTGCTATGTAGAAAGAATCCTAGGGTAGCGCTAACTCCCTATGCAATTTAATTAATTAATTAATTAAGGTGTTATTATGAGCAAATTAAAACCAATGTTGGGCCTTGCTGGAGGAGTTTTATTCAAAGTCGAACTGTCAAGGGGTCCCCATCCACCCATCGTGTAAGGAACGCAAAATCACGGAACATAATGCCGGTTTATCGGCGCCTAAGGTGGCATGAGTGGAACAAAACACAGAGCAAAAGGCCAAGCCTTCCACCCATGCCCAGTATATAGGTGTGCTAATAATAATATAACATATTATGATATGCCAATGATGGTTTCTCGCCCCTCGTTGGTTACCCCAAGTGGAAGGTTTGAGATGTAGCGTAGCGGTAGTTTTCCCTTGGCAAAGATACCAAGGATCGAATCCCGTGAGACTCCGAGGGTCGACAAGAAGGTGTCAATTGCGCCAGAGACTTTTGCTTGACAGGACCTGCACACAGATACAAATAACTTTGCTCCCAACGAGTACAGAGAGGTTGTCAATCCCTCCGGCCTTGTCGTTTACAAAGGATCAAACGCAAGAGATAATAGTGATAGGTATGACTGCAACTAGTAAATAAGAACTGGAAGTAAATAGCGGGTGTGATCAGTGATGGTAATATGGACCGGGGTCCCATGATGTTCACTAGTGATGTCTCTCTCCCAAAAGACGATAAAACAGCTAAGCGAGGTAAACAAATTACAGCTGGGCAATTGATAGGATTATGTGCGCAAACCAATGCTAACTATGCTGCAAAGAAAGGTAGAGGCTCAAAAGCATGGGCGGTATGCCAAGGCAAGTAGACCGAAATCCATCTGCATCTACTACTAATCATCCACCTTGAGATATCTATCCAGAACATCTCACTGGTATTAAGTTGCGAGTCCCACCCATAGTGTAAACTCAAAGCAACAAACAACTGCATTAAAAGAACTTTGCGTAAAGTAAACAATCCTTGCACCCGCGAGTACAAGCACCGTTGTTTCCCCCCTTGTGGCAACAGCACATCCCCTAGACTCATGTTTCTGTCACTCAAGCTAGTCATCGAGGGGCATGAACCCACAATCAAGCATAACGTTCCCTCTTGGAGTTACTACCTACTACTCGGCCAAAGCAATAAATAGCAACGGAGAACATGCAAGAATTACTCAGGAACATAAATATAAAAGAGGTGAATCAAATATATTACTCACACACAATCTGAACATAATCTCATAATCCATCGGATCCCAGCAAACTCAGCATAGCAACAGCATAAAGATTACATATGTGCCTCGATCATGTAGGGCAGCTCACGAGGTCTAATCGATGAAGAACAAAGAGGGGAGGAGAACATCACATAGCTACTGGTCATGGACCCATGGTCCAAGGGGGACTACTCACAACTCATCCGGGAAGCATCCATGGTGGTGGAGAAGCTCCCGGTGGTGGTTCTCCCCTCCGGCAGGGTGCCGGGAAGAGTTCTCCTGGTGCTTCCGATCTTGGAAGCGCGGCGGCGGCGGAACAGAGATGAGATCGCGAAAAAGGGTTCCGTCCTCGAGGGTTTCGGGACGCGGTGTAAATATATGCCAAATGGGGTCACCAGAGGAGGTAAGGGGGGCCCAGGCGCCCCCCCGACGCGGCGAGGAGGGCGGCCGCCCCCTCAGGGCGCCTGGAGCCCCTCTGGCCCTACTTCTGCCGCATGGAAGCTTCTGGAGCGCTGATTTTTTATATATTTTTCTCGGAATTTTTCTGGCAATTTAAGTAATGGGAAAACCTGAAATAGAAAAACAGCAGAAAACAGAAACTGGCACTGGGGTGCACTGAGTTAATAGGTTAGTCCAAATATGATCAAAAGTGTATGGAAGTGCATAAATATCATAGCAATATCACACAAAAGAGGCATGGAGCAAGCAGAAATTATAGATACGTTTTGGACGTATCAACATCCCCAAGCTTAATTCCTGCTCGTCCTCGAGTAGGTAAATGATAACAAGCATAATTTCTGTGGTGACATGCTATTAACCATATAAGAACTTTTAAGTAAAGTAATCAAGGCATGTAATCCAATTCAAGTCATAACAAGCAAGAGTCTATATTAGCATTGTAACAAGTAACATAAGAACATAAAGGTGCAAGAGCTCTCGCTGTCCGTGACTCGAATGTCTCCAAATGGTGTTTGCGTGCAAGAAAGGGGATAGGGATATATGAGAGAGTAAAACATAGTTTTTGTATTGTTGAGAACTTATTCTACTAAAGTTTCACACTTGGTCTTCTTTGGAATCTTATCTTGACTCATCCCCAGACCGTCAGCCAGGTACAAGTCAAAATGATCCACTCCCTTTCGATATTTTGAGCACTCATGCACTGGATGAGCGTAAGCAAGAAAGTCGGCACTTAGGATGGCAAATAGAGAAGGATGATAGAGGGGGAAGACAAAAAAGGTGTGAAAGGCTCACATCAATAAGGACAATCATCGGCGAGAGAAAGCCAAGTGATAGATATGATGCGAGGAGTAGGGATTGCCATGCAATGGATGCACATATGAGCTAAGGTAAGCTCTCCAATGGAACTAGTGGGGGTGCATCCAACTTGCTTGCTCAAGAAGACCTAGAGCTCTTTTGAGGAAGCTCATCATTGGAATATACAAGCCAAGTTCTATAGTGTAAAGGTCCCCACATAGCTATATGCATAAATGATAATCTCTATGGAGTACAAGGTATAAGATGGAGTACGAGTGTGGATCTCTCAAAAGAAATAGTAGTGTGCCCCCTTCTCTCTTTTTATTTCTTTTTCTCTTTTTTATTTTTTATTTTTTTGTGGCCTCAATGGCTCTTTCTATTTATCTCTCATTTGTCCTCTTTGGGATCTTTTGATTTTGTCCTCTTTGGGATCTTTTGATTTGTCCTCTTTGGGATCTTTTCCTCACTTTAGGGGCAACACTCTATGTATTACAAGAAGTATAGAAGATCTTTCACACTTTACAAAAGTACTCAACATAAAGAAAATGAAACTATCATGATGTATGCAAATGTATGCCTCTGCCAGTGTAGCAGGATATGCAATGATACTAGCGCGTCATGTAGCAATGATTAGGGCAAGGCCCAACTAGCATGCGGCTCATCGATCAAGCAAAAAGCATGTATGACATGAAGATCAAGTCATGAGAGGATGGATGTTGCATGGCAATGTATCTCAGAAAGGCTATGGAAATGCCTTAATAGGTAGGTATGGTGGCTGTTTTGAGGAAGGATATAATGAGGCTTATGATGACAGAGCGTATCGTGCCAAGGATTTGGATGCACCGGCGAAGTATGCGCCAACTCTCGAGGTGAGAAAGGGCAATGCACGGTACCGAAGAGGCTAGAAAAATATGGATAGGTGGAAGTGTCAACCTTCGAATACTCACATTAGTCCGAAGAACTCATGCACTTATTATCGGTAACTCTCAATCTAATTAGGAGGTTCACAAAGAGACAAGTACGCCGAGGAGGTGTGTATGGGGGTTTGGTTACCCTTGCTCATCCTCGACCCATGGTACGTGAGTGTACTCTAATATTCGATCCCTCCAAAGATTAGTGATCCATTTAGTAGCTAAAGTTCTCAACTATTTTGTAGGTTTTCGAAAATAAACACGGATTGCCCAAAATACGACATCTATCACTAATAGGCTAAAGCTCTTGACACCAAAAGTTCAGACATTACTCATGACAATACCTCAAAACTATTGCAAGTTACTACTAAAATTAAATAGCAACCTCAATTACCTACTTTAAGTTAAGACACACAACTCAGTGCAACAGACAACTCTCTTAACAAGATAAACATGAACACTCAAGAGAGTTCAGCAACCAACTAAACAAAAGCTCTTTAAAAAGAAAAGCATGAAAACTAAGAGCTAAACATGACAGTAGCTATTGAAAGACAAAGAACATACACAGCAAAGATAAGCATGAAAATCCTATGTTGTGTTCTAGGTTGAAGTGGAGTGTGTTTCTCTCCAACACAAAGAAAGCTGGGTTCTAACTCGTTATGAACAACAAGCAAAGCTAAATAAAACTAAAAAGGAAACTAAAAGCAAGACGCTCCAAGCATAGCACATAACGCATGAAGTGATTAAAATATAGTGGAACGAAAGACGAACTGATAATTGTTGATGGAGAAGGGGATGCACGGGGGCATCCCCAAGCTTAGACGCTTGAGTCTTCTTGAATATTTCTTGGGGGTGCACGGGGGCATCCCCAAGCTTGAGCGTTTGACCCTCCTGAATCTTTTTATCATCTTCCCTCGCACACTTGAAAACTCCCTTCATACATAACTCATCATAATCTGATTAGCGAGGTTAGTACCCATAATAAAATAATTTTTCCTTGCTGGAAATAAGGATAATCTTGAAGGGATACTGTTTCTCAAGATTGCCAAAAGGTTTTTGCAAAGAAAAAGCAAGCTCAAGGTTTGCAAAACGAAGGAAAGGCAAAACAGGACAGAATCTGTGAAAAACAGACCAGCAGGTAGTAAATAATTTTTTCGGGGCACTTCTGCAACTCAAATCAAAAAACTCAGAACAGATGCCCGAAAGACAATTGTATAGAGCACGCTGACGAAAAAATTCAGACCAAAAATATGATCTGGTGATTTTATACGAATTTTTCTGTCCAAGGACAGAATCTGTTTCCTGGACAACACGTCACAACTTTTGAACTTTCTTGCAATCGGAGGCTAAACTTGGCACAAAGCTGAAAAGTAAAGATACAATGATGATGATACTGTAGTAACAAACATCAAGACACAACAAAAGCAAAATAAAACTTTATTCATTGTGGGCTGCCTCCCAAAAGCGCTTTCTTTTATGCCTTTAAGCTAGGCATAATGCAAAGAGGTCAAGTTTTATCAAGAGTAAAAGAATAGCTAGCCCGTATAACGGACTCAAAAGGTAACTTAATCTTCTTTCTAGGGAAGTGTTCCATCCCTTACTTGAGAGGAAATTGGAATTTTATATTCCCCTCTTTCATGTCAATGATAGAACCAAAGGTGCGAAGAAAAGGACGTCCCAAAATAATTGGACAAGAAGGTTCACATTCAATATCCATAATAGTAAAATCAACGGGAACATAATTGTCATTGACAATGATAAGAACATCGTCGATCCTCCCCAAAGGTTTCTTTATGGAAGAATCAACAAGACAAACACCAAAAGAACAAGAGTCAAAAGGTTTCAATTTAAGCATATCATATATTCTTTTGGGCATAACGGAGGTACTAGCTCCAACATCACATAAAGCATAGCAAGAGAAGTTATTCAACTTAATTTTAATCATAGGATCCCAACCATCTTCTAGCTTTCTAGGTATGGAGGGTTCTACCCTAAGTTTCTCCTCCCTAGCTTTGATGAGAGCATTAGTGATATGCTCTGTGAAGGCAAGATTAAGCGTGCTAGTGTGGGGATCTCTAGACATCTTGTGAAGAAAATCAATAACTTCAGAAAGGGTGCAATTATCAAAATCAAGGTCACTACTATCAAGTAAAGTGGTAGTGGTGTCCTTTAGGCTCATTTGTTTGGTAGCTTCTATGGTCATAGGAGTTTCTACGGTTGAGGTCATAGCATCACCATTAATAGGTCCAATGGGACCAGGAGTGCATTGGGTGCTAAGAGTTTGGATATCCTCAACAACTTGGATAGTAGCAACAGTGTGGTGGGTAGGAAGGCTCTTAATTCTATCTTCTTCCTCCTTTTCTCTAGCCCATCTCTCTTTAAGTTTAGCCAACATCCTAATGTTTTCATTAATTTGCACTTGAATAGCATTCATAGGAGTGGTCTTCCTCTCCTCAAGAGGGGAAGTTCTAATTTTAAGCAACTCTACCTGATGGGCTAAATTGTCTACCTTCGAAGAGAGATCATCTAGTTTGTTTAGTTTTCTTCTACATTCTTATTGAAGGCTTTTTGGGTAGTGATGAAATCTTTAAGCATAATCTCTAGTTCAAAAGTGGAGTTCTTGGTGCTAGGATAAGCATTGTTGTTCCCATAGGAATTAGAGGGGAACGGTCTAGGGTTGCTACCAAAATTACTCCTATAAGCATTGTTATTGAAATTGTTTCTAGAGATAAAGTTCACATCTACTTGATCTTGAGCAATCAAAGAATTTAAAGGAACATCACGAGGATCAATAGAAGATTGCTTGGAAAGTAGAGACATGATCAAGTCAACCTTTTCATTTAGGGAGGAAATCTCCTCGACAGAGTTTACCTTCCTACCTGTTGGAGCGCATTCGGTGTGCCATTGGGAATAATTGGTCATCATCTCATCGAGAAGCTTCGTGGCAGCACCAAGTGTAGTTGACATAAAGGTTCCTCCCGCGGCCGAATCTAACAAGTTCCGCGAGGTAAAGTTCAAGCCTGCATAAAAAGTTTGGATAACCATCCAAGTAGTCAAACCATGAGTAGGGCAGTTCTTGACAAGAAATTTCATGCGTTCCCAAGCTTGGGCAACGTGTTCATTGTCCAATTGTTTAAAATTCATTATGTTACTCCTTAGTTGGATAATTTTAGCAGGGGGATAGTACTTCCCAATAAAGGCATCCTTGCACTTGTCCCAAGAATCTATGCTATTTCTAGGCAAAGATTGAAACCAAATTTTAGCTCCTCCTCTCAAGGAGAAAGGAAAAAGCTTAAGCTTAAAAACATTACCATCTATTTCTTGGTACTTTTGCATATCACAGAGTTCAACAAAATTATTGAAGTGCAAAGCAGCATCATCTCCAGCACCGGAGAATTGATCTTTCATAACTAGGTTCAGTAAAGCAGGTTTAATCTCATAAGAAGGTGCTGAAGTGGCAGGTGTAGTAATAGGCGTGCAGATAAAGTCATCGTTGTTATGACTAGTGAAGTCACACAACTTGGTGTTCTCGGTGGAACCCATAGCAGCAGCAAGCAAGATAACTATTTTTGTGATTTTTGATAAAGGGAACTAAAGCAAAAACTGAAAGGTAAACTAACAAGACTAATAAGCAAAGATAAAAGATAGCGTGCAACTCCCCTATCTTGAAGAGTGGAGTCCCCGGCAACGGCGCCAGAAAACTTTGCTTGATGGCTTCTCGCCCCTCATTGGTTACCCCAAGTGGAAGGTTTGAGATGTAGCGTAGCGGTAGTTTTCCCTTGGCAAAGATACCAAGGATCGAATCCCGTGAGACTCCGAGGGTCGACAAGAAGGTGTCAATAGCGCCAGAGACTTTTGCTTGACAGGACCTGCACACAGATACAAATAACTTTGCTCCCAACGAGTACAGAGAGGTTGTCAACCCCTCCGGCCTTGTCGTTTACAAAGGATCAAACGCAAGAGATAATAGTGATAGGTATGACTGCAACTAGTAAATAAGAACTGGAAGTAAATAGCGGGTGTGATCAGTGATGGTAATATGGACCGGGGTCCCATGATGTTCACTAGTGATGTCTCTCTCCCAAAAGACGATAAAACAGCTAAGCGAGGTAAACAAATTACAGCTGGGCAATTGATAGGATTATGTGCGCAAACCAATGCTAACTATGCTGCAAAGAAAGGTAGAGGCTCAAAAGCATGGGCGGTACGCCAAGGCAAGTAGACCGAAATCCATCTGCATCTACTACTAATCATCCACCTTGAGATATCTATCCAGAACATCTCGCTGGTATTAAGTTGCGAGTACCACCCATAGTGTAAACTCAAAGCAACAAACAACTGCATTAAAAGAACTTTGCGTAAAGTAAACAATCCTTGCACCCGCGAGTACAAGCACCGTTGTTTTCCCCCTTGTGGCAACAACACATCCCCTAGACTCATGTTTCTGTCACTCAAGCTAGTCATCGAGGGGCATGAACCCACAATCAAGCATAACATTCCCTCTTGGAGTTACTACCTACTACTCGGCCAAAGCAATAAATAGCAACGGAGAACATGCAAGAATTACTCAAGAACATAAATATAAAAGAGGTGAATCAAATATATTACTCACACACAATCTGAACATAATCTCATAATCCATCGGATCCCAGCAAACTCAGCATAGCAACAGCATAAAGATTACATATGTGCCTCGATCATGTAGGGCAGCTCACGAGGTCTAATCGGTGAAGAACAAAGAGGGGAGGAGAACATCGCATAGCTACTGGTCATGGACCCATGGTCCAAGGGGGACTACTCACAACTCATCCGGGAAGCGTCCATGGTGGTGGAGAAGCTCCCGGTGGTGGTTCTCCCCTCCCGCAGGGTGCCGGGAAGAGTTCTCCTGGTGCTCCCGATCTTGGAAGCGCGGCGGCGGCGGAACAGAGATGAGATCGCGAAAAAGGGTTCCGTCCTCGAGGGTTTCGGGACGCGGTGTAAATATATGCCAAAGGGGGTCACCAGAGGAGGTAGGGGGGCCCAGGCACCCCCCCGGCGTGGCCAGGAGGGGCCGCCCCCTCAGGGCGCCTGGAGCCCCTCTGGCCCCCCTCTGGCCCTACTTCTGCCGCATGGAAGCTTCTGGAGCGCTGATTTTTTATATATTTTTCCCGGAATTTTTCTGGCAATTTAAGTAATGGGAAAACCTGAAATAGAAAAACAGCAGAAAACAGAAACTGGCACTGGGGTGCACTGAGTTAATAGGTTAGTCCAAATATGATCAAAAGTGTATGGAAGTGCATAAATATCATAGCAATATCACACAAAAGAGGCATGGAGCAAGCAGAAATTATAGATAAGTTTTGGACGTATCAGCCAACAACAAGTTCCCTCCTGGAACGAACTTCATCTTCACCTGCAACTAACAACGCTATAAGAGGGGCTGAGCAAGCGAGTAACATAGCCAAACAGTGGTTTTGCTAGGAAGGTTTCAAAGGTTAGAGATTTCATGGCAACAAGGAGAGGCTGACAATAAAAGATGGGTAGAGCGACATGTAACGATAGCATCGAGACAACTAAGCAAGGCAATGGTAGTAAAGGTATCCAAGGATATGATCACCTTGCCTGAGATCCACAAGGGAGAAGAACGGGTCCATGAAGTAGACGGAGCAACATAGTCGAGCGAATCCTCACAACTCCGGAACGAAACCGAAGCTAACAAGAGAAGCAACCGGAAAGAAGCAAACAACACGGTAAACACACAAGCTTAAACATGGCATACGATGCACATCCAAGTATGATGCATGTCCGGTTTAATTATGCATGGCAAGGCAATGGGCACAAACAAAACTACAAGTTAAGTGGAGCTCAATATGCAATGGGTTGCATATTGACGAAACACCACATGTTATTTATTTAGTTGACTCTCGTTTATTTACAAGACAAGGTTAAATGTTTGTTAACATGGCAAGAGGTGAAGCAAAAACAAACTACCTATTTAGACATCTTAAAAGAGGCCGGAAATAACAACAACAATTCCAGAAAATCCCCATGTGCATGTTTAGCAATTTTAAGCAAACAACAATTCACACATATTAATGTTGTTAACATGATGCAGATGACATGATCAAGTTTTATGCAATTTTTAGTAAAAGTTGACATGAAGATGATATGAAGTCTTGCCATCGTGGTGGAAAGAAAGGGTGCCACGGCAACGATCCGAAAATGATGCAACGGCAACATCTCGGTTCCGGTAACTCGTTGAGAGACCGGTGCAAAAGATAACGGAGAGCGTGTCAAGCAAGAAGAAAGGTGGGGTGATCCCGTCACAGGGTTCCCACGGGTCGGCGACGAGGCAACCGAGGAGCATGACAAAAGTCGAAACGGGAACGGTGCACACAAGGGAAACATCTCATACCACACAACATGCAAGCATTCAACCACGGGTCATCGTCTCGAGGTTATACCTTCGAAGCGTTCGTTTCGGGGTGGTTCGAGATCGTAGAGGAAGGAGTGGTACTCGTGTCGTAGAGGAAGTAGTCGATCCATTCATCGAGGAGGTAGTGGTACACGGCGACGGTAGTCGAACTTGACGCTTGCATTACACGGGTCCTCGGCGACGGTAGTGGTACATGCACGTAGAGGGAAGTAGACGTTGCGACGGTAGTGTAAGTAGCCGAACTTCGTTTCGTAGATGTACTTGACGGTTCCGATGGCTCCGGGCGTCGTGGTACTCATGTTGGTGTAGTGGAACTTGACGCATCGTCGTGGTACTTGCCAAAAACAACCTCGGATGTAGTCGTTCCGTTCGTAGTCGTTCAAGTCGTCGGTAGAGGTACTTGGGGTCTCCGTGCACTTGGCTTCTCTGGAAGAGGAACATGGCAGATCCGATGCACACAAAAGAAAGAACACGCTCGAGCTTCACGGAGGCAGTAGCAAGGGGGCGACGAGGCCATGGCAGCGGCATGACCGGCGGAAGCAGCAGCAGTACTTGGCGGTCTCGGAGCAGCGAGGAGGAGGACAGCGGGGCTGGCAACAGCAAGGCGGCTGGAGCTTGGTGAAGAGAGGCGGCAGGGCGCTGAAGGAGAGGCCGGCGGGGGCGACCAAGGCGAGGAGGCAGCGGACGAGGAGGCGGGGCCTGGCCGGCCGGGCTACTCCCGCGCTGGAGGGGCGCGGCGCTCGGTGCTGCTGCGGCCCTGGGGGTCCTGGCGCGGAGGCAGGGGCGCTGTGGCGCGGTCTGGCGATGCGGGTGCGGCCATGGCTGGCTCCTGGCCGGCCCGCGGCCGCTGGAGGCGAGGCGCGCGGAGGAGGCTGGCTTGGCGCCGACAGCAGGCGGGGCTGGAACACAGGCGCCACCATGGAGAGGCCAGGCGCGGGGGAGGCTGCTGGATCGGGAGGAAGGGAAGATGGGGCTCGGGCCAGAGAGGTGAGCGAGGGGG
>LR738715.1:493305579-493316649 GCA_902687465.1 Secale cereale | reverse complement strand
GGATCGGGAGGAAGGGAAGATGGGGCTCGGGCCAGAGAGGTGAGCGAGGGGGGTTCGGGAGCGAGGGGACGAGGCCTGGCGGCGCTCGGGAGGACGAGGGAATGGATGGATCGAGGGGAAAGAGGGAACGAGGGGGTTCGGCGCTGGGGCTCGGGCTCGCTAGCCTCCTGGCGGCGCAGGAAGGAAAAGAGCGAGGGAGAGGCTGCTGCGGGCTAGAGTTAGGAGATAGATGGGTTGGTGGGCCTTAGAGGAGATGGGCCGGCCTGGCGAGGGAAGCTGGAAGCCTACCTCTCTCTCTTGCTGATTTCCAAATAAAACAGAAAACCACAATAGGAAAAGAAAAGAAAGGAGGAGTTAGGAATAGGCTTAGGGCATAGGGTAAAATTCCCTGGACTCACAAAAATGTGAGGAATATAAAAAATTGTTTGAAGATTTTTGGAAGATGAAAATTCAAAACACGTTTGAATAAAAGCCAAATTGTTTGACTTTCGAAATCCCTTTAGATGGAATCCAAAAGGGCTCGAATTTGAGGATGGGGCTCGACAAACGGGAAAAGAATAATAGACAAGGTTTGAGGCAAGGAATTGTGAAAGAGAAGGCATGAGGAAAATATGCAAGTGTGTTTTGGTGAATTCCAAACAAACGAAATATTTATTTATAATAGCTCCATAATACCAGGAGGATATGTTATAAAGAGAAGTCATCCTTCCCTCGATTTAAATGGACCGAAGGTCCACACAATTTATTTAGGTTGAGATGCAAAATAAATATGACATGATGGCATGATGACATAATGCAATGCAAAATAAATAAAGCAAGCACAACTGAAACACACGGAAGAACCCGGAACATCTGGAATCTCTGGAATCTTCTGGGACGTCGGTCTTCGGGCGTCACACTGAGTCCTCGTGGCTCACAGATACTACAACACCAGATGCAGGTTCAGCCGAGATCGATGCAGGAGATGTATCAGTACTTCCGGGAGTTCCATGAAGAGCGTGGCCGTATGCTTGTGACGTTTTCGACGATCAGTAGTGGTTTCTACTAGGTGCGATTCGGACCTGTGGCTTTATGTTTTTGGTATGTTTCTTTTGGATCTTTGCCCGTAGTCGGGTTGTGATGTTTTGGATGATGATTTGCTTATGTAATGTATTGTGTGACGTGGCGAGTGTAAGCCAACTATCCTTTTGCAATTTCATCCCTATTTTTACATGAGTCGTGCAAAGATACCAAATTTGAGATCATTCCAGAATGGGCTTATACCTTTAAGTCGTGCCTCGACACGTAGGAGGTATAGTCCCATCCTGGGCATTACAAGTTGGTATTCAGAGCCTTCTCCGACGTAGAAGCCCCCACTGATTGATCGAATCGTTGACGGTTGAGTCTAGGCACACACTTAAAATGTTTAGAGTCCTATTTATATATCGGAGAGTAGGATTTCTTTTGCTCCTCATCTCTTTTCACTCTAGTGAGGACTCCTGACGATTGCTTATCTCTTCTACTCTAAAAAATTCACCAATTTTTTTTTAGGATCACGCGAGTATTGTTTGGATTGTTCCGATGTCTTTGTGACGAGAACATTGTTCTCGATGCCTCCTGTCATTAGGGGTTGTGGTAGTGTCCCGGGGAGTTGAGCTCTGAGGTGTTGTCGTCACAAATATATCGCATCAGTTCTAGAATACTTAAGATGGCCGACATCGAAAACTCTCCTATGCGGTTAGTGGCAAGATAACCCCGACATCACCCAGTACTGGGGAGGTAGTTCGGGAGTATTGCCATAGCTTGCATAGTATATGCGTTTTGAAGGTCCGAGGTAAACGGTTTCCGGAAATAACTGGTTATGTGTTGAAGGATGGATACAGCTGGATGTAGGATTAGAGTTGAGTGCGCGGTGCTTCCCCTGTATCCCCAACACCTGATTGCATAACTGGAAACTTTCGGAAATTAATAGGTGGGTTCATCCTGTAGTTCGTAGGCATTCTTCCAACGAATGCATGATATGGAGTTCGGGGTTCTACATTGAGTGAAGTGGTTTATGGGCGTTTGTTCCGATCGGGAGTTGCATCTTAAAGGGTCCTTGGCTATGCAGATCCGGGGATTGCAAAACCCTTTTGTAACACGTTCCATGAGCTTTCAGCACGAATATGTGGAACGAAACTTTTATCTTGTATTTGTTCTATCTGCCCCTTGTTGCTTTTATTTACCTTTTGTTCTCCCAAGTGGCTTCTCGACAAGTTGATGTACCTACGTAATGCATTCGTTCAATTCTTTGTTCGGATGATATTGTGAAGATTATGTTGCAACATATCTATCCTTTGTTTCGTTTTGATTCTGGTATTCGAGTTGCTTCGATGTCAAATGTTGATTCCATACCTTTCCTAATCGGTGTTCTCATATTTCTATGGGAGTGCTAATTCTTCTTGACCATCAAGATTTTCATGTTAATCCTTTTCAACCGGTGTGCCTTCTCTTCAAATTATTCCATACGGACACCGTTGAGAAATCCGACGATTTGTCTATTTCATTCATCCCAAGTTGTCTTTGTTTCCCCGCCCTCCCTCCCTTTTTCTTCTTGGAGCCAGAGTCCCTAATGAAGTATCCATTTTATTCATGTGATATTTCTTCATTCTTTTCCTTCAATGTTCTTATCCGGTGCTTTATCGTGAAGATGCTCAAGAGTTTCAAGTTCATAATTCTTAATTCTAACATTCTTCTCCGGTGGACTAAATCCAAGCTTCCGTAATGATCATATCTCTTCCTTTTTGTTTCACATGTTTTCCCATGTTGAAATTTATTATCCGAAGGCTCTCTTATTCATTCAACTCTCCTATCCATATCCGGTGTGTACAAGGTATCTCAGAAGATTCATGTTTCCATTCTTAATCCGTTCAAGCTATTTTGAGGATTACCATCTTATTCAAGCCAATTAATTCAACCGATGCAATATCTCTTCAGCAATCTTTTTCAACGGCGATTTCTTTAGTGGGCCCTAACCCACAGGTCTTTTTCCAGGATCTTACCCGACTCTTCTAATTTTTTCCGAAGTTATTCTAAAATTCTTTTCAAAGCGTGACATAAGAATGATTCCCATCAGTCAGATGCCTTCTCCAAGATCGCTTTCAAATTCTTTTTCATCATTGGTTCAACCTTTTAATTCTTCATTACGGAGGGCCTATACAATTCATGGTGGTGTATCTCATCGTCTTCTCAGATTTTGAAGACCCGAAGACGAGTTCCTCTTGAATCCTTATCCGTTCTTCCAAGATTCGTGGTTCTAGCTTCATGCCATCCTCATTATTGTTCCGATTGTGAGGAATTCTTTTTGATAACTATCCGAAGCATTTCATGAATTCTGGCCATTGTGATCCTCCGAAGGCCATCATTTCAGAAGATTTCTTCGTTCTCAGTTTTCAACTTCGTCCTCCAACTATTCTTAATTGATGCCCCTTCGTTCGTCTCCATATTCTTCCCGATGATTCATTCTTTTATATTCACTCAATTTCAATTCCTTATGGTGGTTTGTTCTCTATCATCACTCGGTTTCGATTTTTACGGTGGTTCGTTCAACATTCTTTTCCCTTGTCATCATATCAATTAATTCGTTCTTTCTGAAATCCTACCGGTGATTCGTTGAATACTTTCTCAAGTTTGTGCGAGATCTCTCTTTAGTTCTTTCCAACGAGAATAAGTAGTATGCCAAATCCTTTGGTTGTCATCAATTTAAATTGGTGAAGGATAAGCATGACATAATTCTTATTCTTGTTTTCCTCAAGGTTATTAATTCCTTTGTTCGGAGTTTGTTCATGATGAATAAATTCTAATCCCAAGTCCTTTCATCTTTTCTTTTCTGGAGTTCAAAGTTTCTCGGCTATCTCATCGGAACCTCCATCTAAATCATTGCAAGGCTTCAATCTTATTCTTTTCATCTTTCACTTCTCATGCTTTCATTACCGGAGTTCTTCATGGTGGTTCATCATCATTTAATTCATCCTCGAAGTCTTCATCAAGATTCTTGTTGGAGCTCAAGCATTTTTTTCATCATGCATTCCAATTGCAATCCTTTCTACCTTATCTTTTCAGATGGTGTTATGTCATTCTTGAAAATTCCTTCATGGATTATGATTCCCGAGTTATCAAGAATGAGATATTTAAAATCATCATTTTCCTTGTTCAGGAGATCCTTTCAACCCTTCAATTATTCATTGGAGTTAACTTGGGTTGTATTTCACCTAAAAGCTTTCCCTAAGGATTGTTGCTATTGTGGTGCTTATAAATGACCCAAATTCTTCATTTATCATTCCGGCGAAATAAGTTTTTTCGTCTCCTTGTTGATCTCAATGCAATCAAATGTTTTTGTCAGTGGCTGGTTGTCACCTCATAATTTTGAGATGTTTTCCATAAGGCCACAACAAGCTTATTCTTGTTTTCAAAAACTCCGTTCAACCCTTCTTCGTAAGGATGTTTTTCATATTCATTTGTCGGAGAAGTTGTCGTTTCTTCTCCATTCTTTTCTTTCCAACGATCTAGCATATATTCTTTCATTTCGGAGGCATTGTGATATTGCTCTCTTTGACCATCATCTCGTTTTATCAAGATCATATTCTTCCCTTGCTTGTCTATTTAACCGGAGTGTTGTGTCCTCCATTCAAGTTCCGTCATCTATCTAGTTTTGCCTCTCTTTTCAACCGGAGTGCTATCTGAAATCTTTCTTAACCTTGTGCCATTCTTTTAATTGTTTCGGAGGCAGTGTGTTGTTGATTTCATCAACTATCAGCCCATCTCCTCAAGTTCATGTTAATTCCTTCCATTTTCAGTCGGAGTGCTATCCGAATTCTGTCATTCTTTTTCCTTGGCTATACCGTTGCAGTTTCATATTCTTTTGGTTCGTAAGCTCTTGTTTCATGTCTTTCAACCTACAAGGTTCTCATAATGTTCCTTGTTCCTCTTTTCTAACTGAGTGTTTTCATATTCGTTCATCTCCGGTCAACCTCTCAGGTTCGTGGTTTCACTCGTTTGTCGAAGAAGCAACTTTGTTTTACCTCTTCCTCTTCCGTTTTTACCCGGTGCCATCTCTAGGATCTCGGGTCGAGATCCTCTGTTAGTGTGGGAGAGTTGTGACGCCCGAAGACCGACGTCCCAGAAGATTCCAGATGTTCCGGGTTTTCCCGCTTGTTTCAGTTGTGCTTGCTCTATTTATTTTTCCATTGCATCTTAGCATCATGCCATCATGTCATAAATCTTTTGCTTCTCAACTAAATAAATTGCATAGATCTTTTGATCTATTTAATTCGAGGGAAGAGTGACTTCTCTTTATAACATATCCTCCTAATATTATGGAGCTATTATAAATAAATATTCCATTTGTTTGGAATTAACCCAAACACACTTGCATATATTCCCCATGCCTTTTCTACTTCAAGTTTCACCGTCAAAACCTTGTCTATAATTCTTATCCGTTTTATTGAGGCTCCTCCAAAAATCCGAGCATTTTTAACTCTTCAAAGCCTACCCCTTGTTCAAACCATTTGAATTAAATTCAAATGAATTTGAATTTAAACCTTGCAAATGGCCATTTCTATTTTTCTCGGATCAAGCTCATTTTTATGAGCCCGAGAAAAATAACCTCATGTGCAACTCTTTCCCTAACCCCCCTCTTTCTTTTCTTCTCTTTATTTGTTTTCTTATATAAAAGAGAAAAGGAAGGAGGGCCCCAGCCGCAGCCAGGCCCCTAGCGTCGCTGGCGCCCACCTCCAGCGAGGGCTCCTCCCTAGCGACCTCGCCCCTCGTTCGCGAGCACCCAAGGCCCGCCTCCTCGTCAGACCTGCTGGACCCCATCGCCTCTTCGAGGGAGCTCGCCGGAGCAGGCATCACCAGGCCCTCCCCGCGACGGCCTCGAAGACTGGATGCGTCAAGTTCTCCAACAAGATGTCTACGACTACACCACCATCGGCGCCTATGGTTTCGCCAAGTGCCTCTTCCGGTGTGACCAAGACCGCGAGTACCACTACGACGCGACAAGTACCCTGCCAGGAAGACCGATGCCCGAACGACTACACAAGACCCAAGTTCAACTACGCCCGACGACATGTACATTTTCGAAACGAGAACGCCTACACGGCGACACGTCAAGTACCACTACCGTCGCCGAAGAACCGTGAACGAAAACGCCAACGTGTATGACTACCGTCGCCCCGGAAACTAGGGATTCGCCAAGTACCTCTCCGAAACGGAACGAGTACCTCTACATCAATGATGACCCCGACGCCCCATGTATGACTACGAACGGAACGACTACTTCCCTCTACGAACGTGTACCACGACTTGCGTGCACGACTACTTCCACTACTTTCCTCGACGATCTTGATCCTCCTCGAAACGAACGTAGAAGGTATAACCCCGAGACGATGACCCATGGACTGCATGTGTTGTATGAGATGTATCGAATGTTTGCATCGTGTCCGTTGTGACCCTCGTTTGCCCTGTCGTTGTCAAGTGGGAACCCGGTGACGGGATCACCCCACCTTTCATCTTGTTCGACTCGCTCACGCCACCTTTCTTTTGCACCGGTCTCTCAACGAGCTACCGGTACCGATATGTTGCGTGGCATCATTTTCGGATTCGCCGCCGTGGCCCCTTTCTTTCCACCACGGTGACAAATACTTCATATCTCTTCATGTTAACGTTAACTAAAAATTGCATAAACTTGATCATGTCATCCGCATCATGATAACAACCTTTGAATGTGTGAATTGTTGTTTGCTCATAATTGCTAAACATGCATATGGGGATTTCCAGAATTGTTGTTGTTATTTCTGGCCTCATTTAAAATGCCTAGATAGCTAGTTTACACTTGCTTCCTACCTTGCCATGTTTTGCTTCCTATATAGACTTGTCTTGCATCCTACTTGGTTGAGCATATTGACATGTTGCTTGTGTTGTTTTTATGTGCTTCCTACCTTGCCATGTATTGCTTCCTGTATAGACTTGTCATGCATCATACCTTGCCATGTATTGCATCATATAGACTTGTGTTGTTTTCTGTGCTTCCTACCTTGCCATGTTTTGCTTCCTGTATAGACTTGTAGTGCATCCTATGTAGACTTGTGTTGCATCAGACTTGTTTGAGCATATTGTCGTGTCTCGTGTTGTGTGTTTACCATATTGCTTGCTTCTTCTCGTTAGTGCTTGTTCCGTTGCGATCGTGAGGATTCGTTCGACTTCTCGTGGTTCTTCTTCAAGGCTTCTTCTTCGTCTTCTTCATGGACCCGTTCTTCTTCTTTGCGGAATCCAAGGCAAGATTATCATACCCTTGGATACCTTTACTATCATTGCCATGCTTAGTAGTCTCGATGCTATCGTTATATGTCGCGCTACCCATCTTATTGTCAGCCCCTCTCCTTATTGCCATGAAACCTCTAACCTTTGAAACCTTCCTAGCAAAACCATTGTTTGGCTATGTTACCTGCTTGCTCAGCCCCTCTTATAGCGTTGTTAGTTGCAGGTGAAGATGAAGATCGTTCCAGGAGGGAACTTGTTGTTGGAATATCACAATATCTATTATTATTATTATTAACACACCTATATACTGGGCATGGGTGGAAGGCTTGGCCTTTTGCTCGGTGTTTTGTTCCACTCATGCCAACTTAGGCGCCGATAAACCGGCATTATGTTCCTTGATTTTGCGTTCCTTACATGATGGGTATATGGGGACCCCTTGACAGTTCGTCTTTGAATAAAACTCCTCCAGCAAGGCCCAACATTAGTTTTAATTTGCCTCATAATAACAACTTAATTAATTAATTAAATTTGCATAGGGGGTCGCACCCTCGGGTACTCTTTTCTACATAGCAGGGGGGCCAGTGCTGATGGTGTTGGTCCCAAACGGGGAGCCTGCAGGGCCACCTTGGGGAAACCCGAGGGCTGGTTTTACCTGTAGCTTCACCCATCCGGACGTGGCCTGAGACGAGATACGCGCGGCTACTATCAGGGTGTTGGCACGCCGAGAGGTCTTGCTGGACTTGTTTTACCATTGTCGAAAAGTCTTGTGCACCGGGATGCCGAGCTTGATCGGATTTCCCTACGATAAAGGGTGATGATATTATATTTATCACTTCAGCTGATCGTGAGAGCTTGTGATGGGCTAAGTTGGGACACCCCTGCAGGGTTATGATCTTTCGAAAGCCGTGCCCGCAGTTATGTGGCAGATTGGAATTTGTTAATGTCCGGTTGTAGAAAACTTGACAGATGATCCGAAGTAAAACACACAACTGTGTGAGTAACCGTGACTGTCTCTTTTCACTTTGATAAGAGAACACGGTGGGGTTATGTTTGACTCGTAGGTAGTTCAGGATCTTTAGTGATCACTACTAGTTTGCGACCGTTTGCGTAGATGCTCATCTTATTCTTGTACTCGTAAGTTAGCCACCATATTATGCTTAGCCGCTGCTGCAACCTCACCACTCTACCTCTTCCTACCCATAAATGTTTGCTAGTCTTGATACCCATGGTTATGGGATTGTTGAGTCCTCGTGGCTCACAGATACTACAACACCAGATGCAGGTTCAGCCGAGATTGATGCAGGAGATGGATCAGAACTTCCGGGAGTTCCATGAAGAGCGTGGCCGTATGCTTGTGACGTTTTCGATGGTCAGTAGTGGTTTCTACTAGGGGCGATTCGGACCTGTGGCTTTATGTTTTTGGTATCTTTCTTTTGGATCTTTGCCCGTAGTCGGGTTGTGATGTTTTGGATGATGATTTGCTTATGTAATTTATTGTGTGACGTGGCGAGTGTAAGCCAACTATCCTTTTGCAATTTCATCCCTATTTTTTACATGAGTCGTGCAAAGATACCAAACTGGAGATCATTCCAGAATGGGCTTATACCTTTAAGTCGTGCCTCGACACGTAGGAGGTATAGTCCCATCCTGGGCATTACAGGGGATTTGGTAGTTCGGCTAATCCAAGACCAGACGGACATGCACAAGCTATCCCCACCTTGGGAAGGACCCTTTGGGGTCAGCAAGAACCTGCACAAGGGATCATACTACCTCGTCGATGTTCGAGAACATAAGGACTCACGCACGGCGGAGGAGGAGACCAAGCAGCCGTGGAACATCGATCTTCTTCGACCTTACTATACTTGAGCCATAAGCTCCACTTTATGTACAATGTATATATTATGATTAATATAATAAACCGGCGCCCCCGGTAAATCGGGGCATCAGCCATCTTTTTCATAAGAGTAACACATGGGGGCTTCCGCGGGCAAGGGAGTTTTCTATGGCCTCTTAAACCGGTGCCCTTGATAAATCAAGGTATCAGCCATCTTTTCTGTACATAAAGAGAATCACATAGGGGCTTCCGTGGGTAAGGAAGTTTCCTATGGCTTCTTAAACCGGCGGCCACTTCAAGACCATCATAAGAGCACAGCTCTGGTTGCTTCAGCAATTTCCACATGATGATGAGGGGTAAAAGAGATTTTGATGCCTAGCACAGCTCAAACATAGGCCCCGACGAGCAATGCTCAAACGCTACTTGGGGGCTCCTGATGCAAGTTCATCAGTGAGTTGAAAACTCTTGTAGTGAACACGGCTTGGAAGCTTGGTGTATACACCTAAAACCCCAGATTAACCTGCCTGCATCAAGTAAATCACGCTGTCCAGGTAAACCTGGTATGACCCGTCGAACGTACACACAAGTCAATTCTTCGGGACCCTGAACTTGGTAACGTTAAATTGGCGATCATCAAGTGATTACACAAGTCAAATCTTTATAAGATTTTGAACATTGGTAGCATTTGACATTGATGATTTGGTTAAGGATTGCAGATCATCTTAATAGGCTTTGCTAAAATGGTTAATGACAGTAGCCTGGCAGCTCATAAAAAGCCTCGAATTTGGAGCCTGGCAGCTCGTAAAAAGCCTCGACTACATGGTCTTATTTGCCCAAAAAACTATTTTTTGTTTTCTCAAATCTATAACTTCAAGGTCATTGGTTTTTCAACCAAGTCCATTGATTCAAGACTAGATAACTGCAAAGTTGTCACTACATCTGTATTTACAGAGTTATAGTCTGGGTTATAAACACCAGCACTAGTATACAGTTAAAATGGCGTTCATTGTAACCCAGATCGGCCTTCATGATGAGCCGACAAAGAGCCAAGGAAGGCATCAGCATCTACACCTTGTTTTTTTCCTACCGGGTTAATGTTTAAAAATACACTTAATCACAGGTATGGTACATGCTTATATTTTATACACAGTTCAAGCTATTTACTTAGATCATGTGTTTGGGCAATATGACCCGTCCGGCGATAAACCGCCAGGACACTTTGAGCATTGTTTATGCAGAAACATGTAATAGAAACTGTCAAAGCATTGCAAGCAGGATATATTTTAGAAGCTGCCAAACAAAGTAACGCCATGAAAGATAGTATGGGACAAAGACAGTATCTCAGCTATTCTATTACAAGGCACTGGCGGGCCCAAAAGAATATCAGTTTTCTCACAAAGTGTTCAACACATAAAGGTAAACCGGAGCCGGTTTAGGATTCTGCTTCAGCTCGCCGTGAAGACTGAGGGTCAGCCTGTTCCGGGTCTTTGACGACTTTTGCCAGTTGTTGGAAATCAGGGGTGCTCCAGTCAATCTTGGCAAGGGTGCGGAAATATACTTCATCATTTATAAGTTCTGACGGTTCAATGTCAGGAGCAAAGGTATGCTTACGAACGGGGGGAATAAGATTTGCAATGTCATATGTCGGACGCTCCACCCGCATGTTCTCCAGGTCATAACCCGGGTGATACCTTGACAAGTCCGCTTCATCAGCAAGCTTTCTCGCAAGAGGCCGCATATCTTTGGTTAAGGCGCGAAGATCCTCACCGGAGAAAGCTGATCCATCCTCTTTCATACTTGGATAACCATTTATGGCCTCTGCCGGATCAAAGTCAGGAACCCATGCCTTGGCCCGGGTTAAAGCCATTAGAGAGCCAGCTCTAGCGGAGGACTTCTTCACTTCCACAATGTGAGCAGGCAAGATTGATAGTTTCTCCAGAGTACCTTGGATGGTGGTT
>LR738715.1:493225662-493305569 GCA_902687465.1 Secale cereale | reverse complement strand
CTGACGGTTCAATGTCAGGAGCAAAGGTATGCTTACGAACGGGGGGAATAAGATTTGCAATGTCATATGTCGGACGCTCCACCCGCATGTTCTCCAGGTCATAACCCGGGTGATACCTTGACAAGTCCGCTTCATCAGCAAGCTTTCTCGCAAGAGGCCGCATATCTTTGGTTAAGGCGCGAAGATCCTCAGCGGAGAAAGCTGATCCATCCTCTTTCATACTTGGATAACCATTTATGGCCTCTGCCGGATCAAAGTCAGGAACCCATGCCTTGGCCCGGGTTAAAGCCATTAGAGAGCCAGCTCTAGCGGAGGACTTCTTCACTTCCACAATGTGAGCAGGCAAGATTGATAGTTTCTCCAGAGTACCTTGGATGGTGGTTGGAGCCGGTTTATTGTGGGAGATGGCACTAATGGCCCTTTGTGCGCCGGAATATAACTGCTGCACCAAGGTGTATGCAGCCTTCAGTTTCTTCCGCATATCATCCCCAAGATGAGTAACGCGCCTCCCTATGTATAAATGATGAGTTAAACTGGAGCAGCACAAGATATCAAGGATAAGCTTATGTTAACACAAACTTACCAAAGATAGCAGATGTCATATCATTTATATGCTGCCTTAACCCGGACAGCTCTTCCGTCACCGGGTTAAGAGCTGCTTCAGCATCACTGGCCCTTTTTTCCAAGGCACCCTTCTCCACCTCCCAAGTGGACCGCTCCACTTCAAAGTCTTTCTTGAGCTTCTCCATATTAGCTAGAGCAAGGGTAAGTTCCTCCTTGACTTTAGTTGAAGCAGTCTCTTGGAAGGCCAGGCTATTCCGGAGCTCAGTTATCTCAGAAGCCCTCCGGTTCAAGTCAGTCTGCAGAGGATAAAGAATATCAGATATTCGTATAGACAATTCAATCAAAAGTCCCAAGCACATAACAAGTTATGCACTTGACACTTGGGGACTAATGTACATTTGCAGTAAATAACCAGGAGAAGTCCCGGTTGACCCGCAACGGAATAAACCGGCCCTTGGAGGTTACAAGTGCAAAGCACAGTGATTCTAGTTGATATACTGAAGTCCCGGTTCACCGTAAAGGTTAAACCGGCACTTGGGGGCAACAATGGACTAAAGGTACAGCTAGAAGGCTCAAGCAATAATCAAGGGAAAAAGAATTACCTCATATCTTTCTTTCATTAAGTTCACCAAGCCAGCCTCATGGTCACGGTTGGTGAAGAGCCGGTTTAGATACCCAGAATGAAGCTCCTGGGCACTAAGCTGGGCATAGTTGGACATGTCGGTGCTCCACTTGCCCTTGTCTTTTTGAAGGATTTCTTCCTTGGCAGTATGTCTGGCCAAGATGACAGGCTCGGCTGGAGTGGTAAAGCCAGTCCCAGTAATCTCGACATCATCCGTTGAAGCAGCAGTTGTCCTGGAGGGATCAACAGCAGTGGGATTGGTATGCACCGGGCTAGCAGGGGCCGGATTAACCCGAGCAGGGCTAGTCTGGACAGGGCTGACCGGATCAGCAGTATATTCCATGGGGCCATCCCCTGGAGCAGCAAGGTCTTCTCGATCCAAAGGAGAAGGATCATCGTGTGGAACTTCAACATTTTCTTCTAGAGGATTGGCAATTTCGGGATCTTCTGCCGGTTCAGAAGTGGTATTTTCGACCGCCGGTTTATTCAATTTTGCCTTCTTGCTAGGCTTGGGCATACTGAGAAAAGATTAAAAGGGACAATGAAAATCACAAGTCAAAAATAGAAAGATAAACCTGGCAGAAAGAAAGACAACTTACCCGGGAACGGTCTTGAGCACAGGGACCTGTGTGGCTGTGGACTCACCGGAGGATGACAAAGGAGTTTCCTGGTAATTCGGATCAGACGGTTTAAGGGGTTGACGAAAAAGACCCGCTTTAGGATGAAGGATAGTTGGAGTAAGCAAAACCTCTGAACGACGTCTTCGAGCCGGAGTGTGGGTCAGTCCAGTCGATTCGACCACATGGCCACTGTGGCGTGTGGTGCGGCGAGCCTCATGTTGTTGTTTCTTCAAAAGAAAATGGGGATCCAGTTGAGCATAAGGGTGAGAAAATGGATATTTCCGGGCTACCCGATGAACTTTGGGTGGCAATGGTTCTGAATCAGAGGAAGGAGAGATTACCTCAACTTCATCCGCTTTACTACCTTCCGCCGGATCCTGGGAAAAGTCATTGTTAATATAAATACAGACAAAGGAAATATTAAAAGTCCTTAGAACCAAGCAGTACCTCAGAGGCCGGATCATCCTCTTCCGCGTTTGAACCGGAAGCGACGGTAGGCTTCTTCTTGTGTTTCTTTACAGCCAGGCTCTTCTTGCGAGATGGCCTCGCCGGTTTGTCCTGGGCTTTCCTTTTCCAGAAAGGGTCGTCAGCCTGTTTAAAGGAATAAAAGCATATTACGCCAAGCAATATGGACGGATTAAAACAAAGCAAAGAGACGGAAAAAGTTCTTACCGACGGCGGTTGGTTGTTTACGCAGAAGGGCGCTAATCCGGTCTGGCTGCACTCTTCCAGAGATATATTTAACATCTTCTTGGCCGATTCAGTAACTTCCTTCTCCGGAAGCACAGTCTCCGTGTGACGCAGAGGGTCCTTGGGGTTGCCAGTATACTCGCACATTAAACCGGAGCACCGGCTTAATGGGAGAATACTCCAAGAGAGCCAGCAGCGGACAAAATCAACTCCGGTTAAACCGCTGGCTACAAAAGCCCTGAGCTTGGAAAGCTGGGGGGCATATCAAGCCCGGTGTTGGGCACTCAAGCACTGCGGGAAGGGATGATCCGCTGTCAGACGATGAGAGCGATAACCCGGCAGTGGATTCTCTCCTTCCGGTGAAGTGTGGACGCAGTAGAACCAAGTCTGATTCCACTCCTTGGGATGGCTATGGAGAGTGGCGTGAGGAAAGCTGACATCTTCTCTCTTCTGGATGCTCATTCTGCCAAGTTCAGTATTGGGCCCATCGTGAAATTCAGTCTGGCGATTCAGATGGAAGAAGTCCTGGAATAACTCTACAGATGGCTCCTCTTGCAGATAGGCTTATGAGAAGACTTGGAAATTGCAGATGTTTGATATGGAGTTGGGACCTATGTCTTGGGGGTGGAGCTGAAAGTCTGCCGATACGTCACGGAAAAACTTTGACCTTGGAGGGTTAAAGCCCCGGGCCAGGTGATCAAAAAAGACAATAACTTCTCCTTCCTTCGGCTTGGGAGGACACTCTTTCCCAGGAGCCCTCCAGTGAAGAACCTCCTTGGGACCTAAAGCGCCAATTGAGGCCATCTTTTCTAAGTCATCCTCGGTAATCCGGGAGGGGACCCAGTTGCAGGCAACAAACTGCTTGGCCACGGAAGTCATCTTTTTCGAAGGGGGAACGCTGAAAAATACAAGATCCGGTTTACGATCCACACAGATATAAACCGGCATGTTCTATGAAGGCATTGATCTAATTGGCGGTTTAAGCAGGGGACTAATGGTATCTACTGATCCGAAATAACTATGAACGTAACAGCTACCGAATTATGAAGTTTTGAAAGGAACAGGTTAAACCGCCAAACACAGGCAGGAGAGGTGCAGATCTAAAGCTAAACCGTCGACATAGGCATATGAGGCGCAGATCTAAAGCTGAACCGTCGACATAGGCAAATGAGATGCAGATCTAAAGTGTGGGAAACAACTTTCACACGAGCAGCAGTAAAATATGGATCTACAGCATATGGAAAATTCAAGATAATTCAAGTTATATTCTATGGAAACAGCAAGGGTTTTTGCAGACTCAGTTTAAGCCAACATTGTTGGGGGAAATAAGATTATGAAGACAGAGCGGAGTCATGCGTATGGGGGTCGACCTAAAAAGTCTAGCATCTACGGCTAGGAACTGCCTATGGTGACGAACAACGAAGAACAGGGGTTCATCTACGAGCTCCCGTGAAACCCTAAAACTGAGATCTACGGGGAGGAATGAGTAAACGTACCTGAGGCAACGGAAGCGGAAGGACGACGGCGAATCTCTGGACACGCTCAGGTTGATGCCGCGGTCGGGCTTGAGGAAGACGACGAGCTCGACGGACGGCGGCGGAGCTTGGGCGCTGGTGGTCAGAGGAAGAAGAAAGCGAAGGGGAAAAAAGAGATGGCCCTCGGCCCTATTTATAAGTCGAAGGGATAAAACGGCAGGCACGAGAATCGAGGAGACCAAAAATCAGATATGGATGGTGTTGTCGCCTCGATCTTTGGAGCTTTAATAAGTAAAGGTAAAAAAGCAGGTACAGGTATTAAATGCGCGGATGGCGTCACGACGGCTTAAAGCGACCTGAGGAGATGACGTCATGCCGGTTTACCAAGCATACTGAAGCTGCAGAAAGGAAAAATCTGTACAAGACTTTGACGATTGACATGAACAGGTTCAAATCAATCTGGGGCCTAATGTCAGAGATATTACTACCAGGCATAAACCAGGAGGGCCCGGTTTACGTTATCAAGACTATATTATCAAAAGCCCAGCGGAGTATGACGTAAAGATTGTAGCCCAAGAGGTTTAGAGCCCATGTGTTAGGGCCCATGATTTGTAAACCGTCATACTATGTAACTTGGGATGTAAGATAGAAAGAATAGAGACCAGGGCGGACACGTTTATGAGCCGGCCTCGGGACTCTGTAAACCGGACCGGGCGTCACCTCTTATATAAAGGGACGACCCGGCGACGGTCCAGGAGAGACAACAACAGCTCGAGACACAGGCAAAGCAGATTCGCTCCCTGGTCATCGAAGCCCTAGCAATACTACACCAAACTAGACGTAGGCTTTTACCTTCATCGAAGGGGCCGAACTAGTATAAAATCCCTGTGTCCTTCGTCCGCTTTAACCCCTTTAAGCTAACCCGTAGCGATGGCCTCACGACTAATTCCTTTTGCTAGGACATCTGCCGTGCTAAATCCACGACAGTGAAGGAAATAGGCCGTAGAGGCAATAATAAAGATGTTATTTTTATTTCCTTATATCATGATAAATGTCTTTTATTCATGCTAGAATTGTATTAACTGGAAACTTAGTACATGTGTGACTACATAGACACAACAGTTTGTCCCTAGTATGCCTCTACTAGACTAGCTCATTGATCAAAGATGGTTATGTTTCCTAGCCATAGACATGAGTTGTCATTTGATCAACGAGATTACATCATTAAGAGAATGATGTGATGGACAAGACCCATCCATTAGCTTAGCACTATGATCCAATACACATATTGATCAGTTGATCTATCCCAACCGTGTGCGGTGCCCTCCTCCACAGGAACACACCTCGGTCATACTGTTGCAGCGCTTAGGCGATGCCCTACGACGGTAACTTCATCATCTCCGTCACCACACCGTTGTGCTGACGAAGCTCTCCCGTGAAGCTCTACTGGATCAAGAGCTCGTGGGACGTCATCGAGTTGAACGTGTGCTGAACGCGGATCTGCCGTATGTTCGGTGCTTGATTGGTTGGATCGCGAAGAAGTTCGACTACATCAACCGCGTCACTAGACGCTTCCGCTTTCGGTCTACAAGGGTACGTAGACACACTATCCCCTCTCGTTGCTCTGCATCTGGTAGATAGATCTTGCGTGATCGTAGGGAAATTTTGAAATACTACGTTCCCCAACATCTTGTCCATCACATCATTATCCTAATGATGTGATCTCGTTCATCAAATGACAACACATGTCTATGGTTAGGAAACTCAACCATCTTTGATTAACAAGCTAGTCTAGTAGAGGCATACTAGGGACACTCTGTTTTGTCCATGTATTCACACATGTATCAAGTTTCCGGTTAATACAATTCTAGCATGAATAAAATACATTTATCATGATATATAAGGAAATATAAATAACAATTTTATTGTTGCCTCTAGGGCATATTTCCTTCAGGTGTGTCCCACATGGTTCTTTGGGCCAGGCTATTTTTCCTGCAAATTTGTTTTGGTCATGTGAAACGAACGTAGTGGTTGCGCGTCGACTACAGTTTTGACCGACGAAGGCTTTCCAGCCTCGGCCTCATCGGCCGAAACTAGGGTGTTCTACATGCCCTCTTTGGCGTTTTCTTCTCCAAGACGACGATTAGCAATGTAAATCATGGGTGCCGACATCTTCTAGTCTACATCGACGACTTCCAGAGCCATTGCTTACACAAACTCCTTGATTTAAACAAGTTTGATATGCTGAGACAGAGGTGTAGCAAACATTGCTCACGTTACCCGGAGATGGATGCAGGCGAAACAAGACATCGACACCCTCAAGTATTTGGATATATTTTCTAATTTCTGTAAGTTTTTTATGGATGTGTACCTTTAGCATTTTTTGGAAAAAAGAAAGAAACTATCATATAGCATATAGTACACAACAAGAACAAACACAATACGTGAAACTAAAAACTGACGCCTGGTAAACTACACAATATATGCATGTATTAATAAATGACTCACCTTATACTCTCACAATATTTCTTGGAGTTCATGTTGCAATAGTTTTTGAATACACATCTTTGTTTCTCCCTACTCTTATCTCTCAGCCAACTTAATGGAAATATAAGGAACCTGATAACGCCCGAACGTCATGAGCACATGGCAAATCAAACATTTTCGATGAGAAGCTTAGTGACACGAGGATGACAACATTTGTTGGCAAGTATGGCAACTTCGTGCTTTAGTTTGTTTTTGACAGAAAGTTATCGTGTGTGTCAACTAACTTGTCATCCTTACGTTACTAGAATTGCCATAAAACTTTCAGTTTTTCATGTGCTCGTACCAGACGTCAAGTACTTATCATTTCCAAAGTATAATACTCCCTCCATCCCAAAATAAGTGAATCAACCATGTACTAACTTTAATACAAAGTTAGTATTTGAGTCATTTATCTTGGTATAGAGGGAGTACTACTTTAATTGTGACAGTCTGATGCGGAGCATCCCACGAGCATCCCTATGGATGTATCTACATCTCCCATGACACCACTTGGACCTATGACAAGAGCTCGAGCAAAGGCTATCGAAGATAAGGTGAACTCGCTCCTCTCCGAACTACCACTTTCCTCATATGATACATGGATACTACCTAAGGCAGAAACCCTATGCATGATCGGGTACCTAGAGGATATCCATGGATCAACTACATCCCAACAGACAAGGCGGCGAGGACATCAAGTACAAGGATCAAGCGAAGAGGGACACTGAAGCTGACGGCCACCGGACGACCAGTCCCCGTCGGACTTTCGATGCTGGAAGCTTCACCAGCCAACCCAAGCCCAAGCATGCGTAAGCTACAGAGGCTGGACGTCCGACGCCGACCGGACGTCCGATGATCTCCAGGGCCCGGATGGCTGACCCTCACTAGACGACCGACGCCTCCACGACATAACCAAAACACAGGAAGAACGAGCCCCACCGGACGGCCGACGCACCGGACGACCAACCCCGACCGGACATCCGACACATCAGCACCCGAGCTAAAACATTGGACTTTCGACACTTCTCGGACGTCGGGTCCCTCGCGAGCCACCGGACATCCGGTAACCGCCGGATGTCCGACACCTGTCTGTGCATGGTGTATCGGGATGAAGCCCATGTACCCCTCACTTACCCCTTCGTGGCCCTAGACTATTTACCTCCTCACGGAGAAGACCCCCGAGACCTCCTCAAGGAGAAGATTACCTTTTGTATCGTCCCTTATTGTGTTGGGATCATTGTGTCACTCTTGTTGTTCATCGATCTAGCCCATGTGTGATCGTTCTCGTCATTCTTAATTGTTTTTCCTTGTGATTTCTCCCAGTTCATCCCCGTGTTCATCGTTTACTTTGTGGGATCTGAGGCAGTCCTGGATCGGGGGTCCTCAACCGGACAAACTCCTGGTGGGCCGGACTGGTGGGCCATGAAGATTATTATAGAAGATCATCTCTCGTATCCGGATAGGACTCCTGGATTATTGTATTGGCAAGTTTTAGGCTCGGGTGTAGATTTTCCTTCCTCTGCAAGATGACATGTACAAACCCTAGGCCCCTCTGGTGTGTATATAAACCGGAGGGTTTAGTCCATAGAGGATAGAGAAGAATCATAATATCCTCACAGGCTAGACCTAGGGTTTATCCATTATGATCTCGTGGTAGATCAACTCTTGTACACATATTCAATCATACTAATATAGCAGGAAGTATGGTTTTACCTCGATCGAGAGGGCCTGAACCTGGGTAAACATCGTGTCCCCTGCCTCCTGTTACCATCGATCCTTAGACGCATAGTTCGGGACCCCCTACTCGAGATCCGCCGGTTTTGACACCGACATTGGTGCTTTCATTGAGAGTTCCACTATGCCGTCGACGGAAGGACTGATGGATCACGTCGTCAACTGCAACGACAACGTCGAGGGGATTTTCCCTCCCGACCAACTCTTCATGTTCGGCGGCTTCGCGCTTCGGGCCAACACCGAAGGACACCTTGAGTAGATCGAGAGCTACGCCCCTGGCCATCATGTCAGATTCGGTAGCTTGAACTACGTTGCTGACATCCGCGGAGATTTGTTCTTCACTGGATTCGAGCCAGCGGCAACCCTTCTCTGCCACCACGATGATCATGACTTAACTCTGTCATCGAATCTGGAAATAGCACCTGCAACAGTTCTGGCCCTAGATCCATAACGTATTGCGTCATCCGAAGATGGGAAGCTCAACCCACCATGGGAGCCATAGACTCTACGGTGTTGGAGCCGCATACGGACCCAACTGATGGGGTCTGTGTCACTGGAACCCCGGACTTAGCTCCGGTCTCAGATTCCAAACTACGCGTAACTGCGCCCCTCAAATCCAATCAGGCGCCTATCACCGAATTCTGTGTTGCGGATATTTTCCAGCACTCACCACTTGGCGACATGTTAATATTGTTAAGATCTCCCTCCTTGGATGAGAGCACACAGCCGCACTATATCCGGTTCGAATGGGAGGCTGATGAACAGCCGCGCTATACCCAAGGGGATGAAGAATTTCGTTCCCCACCCACCACCCACTTGGTAGCCACGGTTGAAGATCTAACCGATCTACTCGACTACGCTTCAGAAGACTCCGACGGGATGGACCTCGAAGCTGAAGCAGATACAGATCAAAGCCGGCCCATAACAGGGCGGTGGAAAGCTACGTCCTCATACGACGTGTATATGGTGGATACACCCAAAGAGGCGGAAGGTAACGGTGAAAACAATCCCATAGAGGATAAACATGCCGAAGAACCTCCCAAGCGTCGGCGTCCAAAATGCCGAGAAAAATCCCATAAAGGAAAGGAGAGCAACACCGCGACTAATGACGGTGATATTCCAGAACAAGCCGAAGACCCCGCAGATCCAGTGATAGAGCAGGAGGAGCGAGAGGATGGCGAACAGAGTCCCGAAGCCGCAGTCCGATGACAGCGATGCCGAAGACGGTGACTATGAACCGAACTTCAAAGAAGAGGTTAGCCTGGATGACGATGAATATACCGTCCCAGAAGAACCCTCCGAACAAAAATGCTTCCATCGGCGACTTATAGCCACCGCACAGAGCTTAAAAAAGCAGCAGAGACAGCTTCGGGCTGCACAAGACACGCTCAATGACACATGGAATGAGGTGCTAGACGCCGAACAGAAACATGGCTTTAACGGCCAAACCAAGGGCTATCCCAAGCACAAGCTGCTTCCCGAATTCGACGACGAGGCTGTTGCACCCGCCCCACTGAAAAATAACACTGCCAACAAGCCGGACGGACCACCTCGCGGACGGGATAGAGTCTCTAGCAATGGCATAAACAAGCCCCCACCCCATAGAGGAATGGAGGGTGCAGTCCAAGTTCGAAAGCATGACCTGCGTGAGGACTTAAACAAAAAAGGTAGCAAGACCAGGTCTATATTCGGACCCAGAGACCGAGCTCCCGCACGGGACGGCGGCTATCAAGCCAATCGCGTCGGTGACATACCAGTTCGGGGTCAATACCGAACACCATAACCATCGGACATACGCCACGATATAACAAGATATAGAGGAGCTTCACACCCTCTATGCTTTACTGATGAGGTGCTGGGTCATGATTTCCCAGAAGGGATTAAACCCGTGAACATCGAAGCGTACGATGGACCAACGGATCCTGCCACATGGCTCGAGGAGATGATACCCACGCCATCAAATATTTACCCCTCAAGCTAAAAGGACCAGGTCGTCACTGGCTAAACAGTCTCCCAGAAAACTCCATTGGGAGTTGGGAAGAACTTGAGGATGCTTTTCGGGCCAATTTTCAAGGGACTTATGTCCGGCCCCCGGACACTGACGATTTAAGTCACATCATTCAACAACCAGGGGAGTCAGCCCGCAAGCTTTCGAACCGGTTTCTCACTAAGAAGAACCAGATCGTCTACTGTTCGGACGCCGAAACCTTAGCGACATTCAAGCACAGTATCCGGGACGAATGGCTAGCCAGACACATTAGACAGGAAAAGCCGAGGACAATGGCAGCCCTAACTACACTCATGACTCTCTTTTGCGCGGGGGAAGATAGCTTGTTAGCTCGTAGCAGCACCAGTGACCCTGGAACATCTAAAGTCAGGGACAACAATGGAAAGCCACGACGCAATAAAAACACGCGTCGAAACAATCCTAGAAGCCCAGATGATACAGCGGTAAACACCGGATTCAGCGGCTCCAGACCCGGTCAACGGAAGAAGCCATTTAAAGGCAACATAAATGGTCCATCAAGTTTGGACATGATATTAGACAGGCCCTGCCAAATCCATGGCACCCCAGAAAAACCTGCCAATCACACCAACCATAACTGTTGGGTTTTTAAGCAGGCCGGCAAGCTAAACACCGAACACAAGGGGAAGGAGCCTCAGAGCGAAGACGAGGATGAACCTCGCCAGCCGAATATAGGGGGACGGAAGAAATTTCCACCGGAGGTCAAAGCAGTGAACATGATATATGCCACTCATATCCCAAAGAGGGAGCGCAAGCGCGCACTCCGAGACGTCTATGCCGTTGAGCCTATCACCTCAAAATTCAACCCATGGTCAGCCTGTCCAATCACTTTCGATCGCAGGGATCATCCGACTAGTATTCGGCATGGGGGTTCGGCTGCCTTAGTGCTCGACCCAATAATAGATGGATACCATCTAACCCGAGTCCTTATGGACGGCGGCAGTAGTCTTAATCTGATATATCAGGACACTGTCCGCAAAATGGGGGTCGACCCATCAAGAATCAAGCCAAGCAGCACGACCTTTAAAGGAGTGATACCGGGCGTTGAAGCTCGCTGCAGAGGCTCTTTAACATTGGAGGTTGTATTCGGTTCTCCCGACAACTTTCGAAGCGAAAAATTACTCTTCGACATAGCACCGTTCCGAAGTGGCTATCACGCTCTACTCGGAAGGACGGCCTTCGCCCGCTTTAATGCAGTCCTGCATTATGCCTATTTAAAGCTCAAAATGCCTTGACCACGTGGCGTTATCACGGTCAATGGAAATATGGAGCACTCTCTCCGTACAGAGGAAGATATTGCAGCCTTAGCAGCCGAAGTACAATGCAGCCTATTCAAGCCAGATAATGTATGAATAGCGGACACAGCTAAACGTGTCCGGCACATGCCTCAGTGCGGCAGCTCAGATGAACCTGAGCAAGATTGACAGCTATGCCCCCGTCGACCGCCCCATAAGGTGATAGCATATGTGCCTCGAGTACATAATTATGCCCTAAAAATTCCTTGGGCAGTGATCGGGGGCACCTGCATACAGTCCGTAGTTTGACTAGGCCCTATTCAGACTTTAAACTTATCTTCTTTTGGTTCGTTAAAATGAACCAGACTTACTTTGGCCACACCAGATTGACTTCTTCATTTGCAGGTTTATTTCTTTTTTCTACCGATGGCCATCATACTCGCACTTTCAAGGACACATTACAGAGGGTAAAACGGCGCAGACGTGCAGCAGGGACCCGCACTAAGGTTTCTTTTTAGATTAAGACCCTGTGTAAACCTTTTTTCTCTTTCTTGTTATATACCTTTTTGGCATGTAAAATGTCCAAAAAAGGTCATCGGCATTATCTGTAAAGTTTGCGGCTCGTCGTACTATAGAGGGATATTAATGGAACAATTTTATTCATATTATGTCCAGAGTTTTATTCACTCACCTTGGAATGTTCTTTCCCGCATCAGATTGCCATATGTGCCTTGTCAATAAGGGTTTACGACCAGGGGCTATAGTCAGCCCTGGTATATGCTAAAAAGACCGAATACCTATAGGGAGTGTTTGGCGTCCTGGATATTTGCATTATATGGATCAGTTCCGAATCATGTATTGGGTCAATAGTTGGGTTGCCCGGCTCCTGTGCTTACCCCTACGTTCCCGATTGTTTGGCTAGGGTGTAAAGGGAGAACTACTGCGATAGTACTTCTGGCTAGTCCGGTCAAGTACCTCAGTAAAGAAAGCTAAAAACTGACTGTCATGATAAGCGAGAACCTGGTCTGCAATCTGATGACTTAGTTTTATACTACGATTGATAGAGATCTACCCCGTGTTATATGAAGGGTTGGTTTTTTGCCCAACCAGGTGCAAGAGGATACCTTAATTCGGAGATATTATATCCACAGCAGGGGCTAGTACCTAGCCCCATTTGTCAAACTCCTACGACTAAGTGAAAGCAATAACGCCACGTAGTCTGATTGCCTGGTTCGCTCCGCATACACCTCATATACGGACCAAGACGTCGGATAAAGAGTGTATTTGCATATGACCGAACACCCCAGTACTATGTACTTGGGGGCTGAAGCTGACGACTGGGAACTTTCAGATTCAGATAAACAATCACACATGAGGTAAAAAAGATGCTGATATTATAGATAACGCAAAAGTTATATACATTGGATTCATAAGCATAGTCTTTACATCCAGATAAAATCAGTCGAAAACAACATCTTTCAAACACTGGCCTTCTACAAGGCAGGCTCCCTCGATGACGTCCTCGAAGTACTTCTCCGGCTTGCGGTGCTCCTTGCCTGCGGGCGGGCCAGCAGTGGCAATATGCATTGTGTTGATCTTGACCCAGTGCACTTTGACGCGAGCAAAAGCCATCCGAGCACCTTCTATACAAGCCGACCGCGTTAATGCGTCGACCCGTGGACTTGCCTCGATGAGCCGCTTCACCAATCCAAAGTAACTACTTGGGATTGGCTCAGCGGGCCATAGCCAGACTATTAAGTCCTTCATGGCCAAACTCGCTATGTTGTGCAGCTCGAGCAACTGCTTCATCTGGTCGCTAAGGGGCATCGGATGTTTTGGCGCCTCGAACTACGACCAAAACAACTTCTTCGTATTGTTCCCCTCCAGGGCACGGAAATACTGGGCGGCGTCTGCGCTGCTCCTCGAAAGATCAGCAAACACACCTGGAGAACTCCACAATCATGTCAGCCCAATATACTTCCGCCCTCCGAAGATGCTCTGTAAGAGAAATATCTTACCAGATGCTATCTGTCGTGCCTGCTCGATTTCTTGACGAGCGTTGCGCGCCTTGCCTCGCGCGTCATGGGCAGACTTTACTGCAGAAGACAGCTCGGTCGCCTGTTTTGAAGCCTTCTTATCCGATGCCTCACACTTACATATGGCATCTTGGAGCTTGACCTCGACTTCGGACACCCGAGATTTGTGCTTCTCGCTCTCCGCCTTTTCGGCCTCCAAATCAGCAACCGCTTTATGAGTGACCGCCTTGTTTGCCTTGGCCTCCTCCTTGGCCTTGGCAGCCTCGCCCTTGAGGGCCTCGAGCTCAGCGGCGCCAACTGTGTAATACATAATACAATATTAGAGTTTGTACTCATACTCAATCAATTAAGTCTTATTGACATTTTAAAACAAAAATCCGCATACCTTGTGTTTCATCAAAATGCCGGTTGATGCGGTTGAGGTCCGCATTGGCCACCTCGAGCCTTCGATTTAGTTCGGCAACCTCTGCGTCTCGCGCAGTCGCTGTAACTAAGGAAGCCTGCACAACAGTTCAGCTCTGTAAATATGCTACTGTATGGATACTTCGTCCGATTCTTTTCAGAATCACACAAAGCATCAGGGGCAACTGGTTATATATGTGTATTTAAAACAAATAAAAATTCTTAAAAGCATTACATTGCTTACCTCAAAGTCTGCGAAAAGGCTGTTGAAGGCTTCATTCAGTCCGCCCTTGACGGACGGAATCTTCTTCATCACCGCACCTATCACGGTGCGGTATTCTTCAATGATGAGAGCACTTTGCAGTGCTCCCTCCATAGAATCCGGCGCCTCCATATTAACTCCCGGCGCCGCCATAGCCTCCTCCGTCTGAGGAGTGATACGTCTCCATCGTATCTATAATTTTTGATTGTTCCATGCCAATATTCTACAACTTTCACATACTTTTGGCAACTTTTTATACTATTTTTTGGGACTAACATATTGATCTAGTGCCCAGTGCCAGTTCCTGTTTGTTGCATGTTTTTTTGTTTCATAGAATATCCATATCAAACAGAGTCCAAACAGAATATAAATGGACGGATATTTTTTTTGGAATATATGTGAATTTTGGGAAGCGGAACCAACGTGAGACGATGCCCGAGTGGGCCACGAGGTAGGGGGCATGCCCACCAGGGGCAGGCGCGCCCTAGGCCCTCGTGGCCACTCTGTATGGCGGTTGATGCCCTTCTTTCTCCGCAAGAAAGCTAATATCTGGATAAAAATCGTGTCAAAAAATCAGCCCAATCGGAGTTATGGATCTCCGGGAATATAAGAAACGACGAAGGGTCAGAATCTGGGAGCGCAGAAACAGAGAGAGACAGAGAGACAGATCCAATCTTGGAGGGGCTCTCGCCCCTCCCACACCATGGAGACCATGGACCAGAGGGGAAACCCTTCTCCCACCTAGGGAGAAGGTCAAGGAAGAAGAAGAAGGAGGGGGCTCTCTCCCCCTCGCTTCCGGTGGCACCGGAGTGCTACCGGGGCCATCAGCCTGTGACGACGATCTACACCAACACCTCCGTCATCTTCACCAACATCTCCATCACCTTCCCCCATCTATCTACAGCGGTCCACTCTCCCTCAACCCGCTGTACCCTCTACTTGAACATGGTGCTTTATGCTTCATATTATTATCCAATGATGTGTTGCCATCCTATGATGTCTGAGTAGATTATCGTTGTCCTATCGGTGATTGGTGAATTGCTATGATTGATTTAAATTGCTTGTGGTTTTGTTGCTGTCCTTTGGTGCCCATCATATGAGCGCACGCGTGGATCACACCATAGGGTTAGTTGTATGTTGATAGGACTACGTATTGGAGGGCAAGAGTGACAGAAGCTTCAACCTAGCGTAGAAATTGATGCATACGGGACAGAAGGGGGACCAATATATCTTAATGCTATGGTTGGGTTTTACCTTAATGAACGTTAGAAGTTGCGGATGCTTGCTAATAGTTCCAATCATAAGTGCATAGAATTCCAAGTAAGGGATGACATGCTAGCAGTGGCCTCTCCCACATAAATCTTGCTATCGGTCTAGTAACATAGTCAATTGCTTAGAGGCAATTTCGCAACTCCTACCACCACTTTTCCACACTCGCTATCATTAACTTTATTGTTTCTTTATCTAAACAGCCCCTAGTTTATATTTAAGTGCTCTTTATATTCTTGCAAACATATCCAACAAAAACTACAAAGTACTTCTAGTTTCATACTTGTTCTAGGTAAAGTAAACGTCAAGCGTGCACAGAGTTGTATCGGTGGTCGATAGAACTTGAGGGAATATTTGTTCTGCCTTTAGCTCCTCGTTGGGTTCGACACTCTTACTTATTGAAAGAGGCTACAACGGATCCCCTACGCTTGTGGGTTATCAAGACCTTTTTCTGGCGTCGTTGCCGGGGAGCAATAGCGTGGGGTGAATATTCTCGTGTGTGCTTGTTTGCTTTATCACTAAGTAGATTTTATTTGCTGTTCGAAGTTGTTTTCTATCTTTACTTATGGATATGGAACACGAAATACCAAAAAACTTAGGTGTACTTGCTACTCATGGAGATGGGGAACCTCCTAAAACCCTCGATGCGCATTATGTGAAAGATATTATGTACTACTTTGATAATCCTGAGAAAACCCCATTCAACTATGTAATGGGAGTAACGTAGGATTAACGTGAATACCTTAGGGATTATCGCTTGACACAAAAATGGAAAATGTTATGGGATCAAATTCATATGTTGCGTGGGTATGCTCGACAACTATGCTTGAGATATGATTATACTTGTTGCTCTAGGATGAAGGCTCCACACCTTCCCTTTTCATGCAAATTTAATGATAATGAAACCTTAGCTTCTTATGCTAATGGTATATATGATTATTATGATGTGGAACAAATAGAACAGTTCATTGCTTTTAAGGGTGCTTATGAAATTGAATCTCTGTTTAATTAGAATTATGCTTTTGATGATGATGTTTCTAGGCCTGAAAATCTTGCTATATTGAAACATTGCTATCTGAATTATGAATATAACTCCGATATTGATGCGTTTATTGAGAAGGTCTCCGCTGTCCAAGAAGAGATTAATATTTTGCAGGAGTCTATGGAAGAAGAAATAAATGACATTGTGAGCTCATTGGATGAAAAAGATGAGGAGGAGAGCGAAGAACAAAAGGAGGAAGAGCGGATTAGCTACCGTGCCCACCTTCTAATAAGAGTAACTCTTCAACTCATACATTGTTTAATTTCCCTTCATGCTTACTGAAGGATGAATGCTATGATGATTCTTATGATCTCGTTGATTCTCTTGAAATATCCCTTTTTGATGATGCTTGCTATGCTTGTGGCCAAGATGCCAATATGAATTATGCTTATGGAGATGAACTTGCTATAGTTCCTTATGTTAAACATGAGATAGTTGCTATTGCACACACACATGATAGTCCTATTATCTTTTTGAATTCTCCAAACTATACTATATTGGAGAAGTTTGCACTTATTAATTTGTAGGGTTACATAAGTATGATTAATGTTCGGATTATTACAGACTGTCCTGTTTTCACAGATGCTGTTATAGCTTCATTATTTGCATATGTTTGAATTCTTGTTGATGCCTCCTTGACTTGGGGCCATAGAATTGTGATATCATACAATAGGTAATGATTGTTCATAATTATACAATAATTTTAGAGCAGTACATGATGGGATTTTATTGATCATATGCACTAACCCCGCCACCAAAAGTTCGGTTAAGTTTTGTGTGGATGAAGTGTTCGAAGATCGAGGAGGTCTTGATGTGAGAAGAAGGAGGTGAAGGAAATATGCCCTAGAGGCAATAATAAAGTTATTATTTATTTCATTATATCATGATAAATGTCTTTTATTCATGCTAGAATTGTATTAACCGGAAACTTAGTACATGTGTGAATACATAGACAAAACAGTATGTCCCTAGTATGCCTCTACTAGACTAGCTCATTGATCAAAGATGGTTATGTTTCCTAGCCATAGACATGAGTTGTCATTTGATCAACGAGATCACATCATTAGGAGAATGATGTGATGGACAAGACCCATACGTTAGTTTAGCACTATGATCGTTTAGATTTACTGTTATTGCTTTCTTCATGACTTATACATGTTCCTATGACTATGAGATTATGCAACTCCCAAATACCGGAGGAACACCTTGTGTGCTATCAAACGTCACAACGTAACTGGGTGATTATAAAGATGCTCTACAGGTGTCTCCGAAGGTGTTCGTGGTGTTGGCATAGATCAAGATTAGGATTTGTCACTCCGAGTGTCGGAGAGGTATCTCTGGGCCCTCTCGGGAATACACATCATAATAAGCCTTGCAAGCAAATGGCTAATGAGTTAGTCACGAGATGATGTATTACGGAACGAGTAAAGAGACTTGCCGGTAATGAGATTAACTAGGTATGGTGATACCGACGATCGAATCTCGGGCAAGTGACATACCGATGACAAAGGGAACAATGTATGTTGTTATGCGGTTTGACCGATAAAGATCTTCATAGAATATGTAGGAGCCAATATGAGCATCCAGGTTCCGCTATTGGTTATTGACCGGAGATGAGTCTCGGTCATGTCTACATAGTTCTCGAACCCGTAGGGTCCACGCGCTTAACATTTGATGACGATCGGTATTATGAGTTTATGTGTTTTGATGTACCGAAGCTAGTTCGGAGTCCCGGAGGAGATCGGGGACATGACGAGGAGTCTCGAAATGGTCGAGACGTAAAGATCGATATATTGGACGACTATATTTGGACATCGGAAAGGTTCCTAGTGATTCGGGTATTTTTCGGAGTACCGGAGAGTTACGGGAATTCACCGGGGAGTATATCGGCCTTATTGGGCTTTAAGGGAAAGAGAGAGAGAGGAGGCTGCGCCCCCCAAGGCTTAGTCCGAATTGGACTAGGGGGAGGGGCTGCGGCCCCTCCTTCCTTCTCTTCTCTTTTCCCTTCCTTCTCTCCTACTCCTACTACTTGGAAGGCTCCTAGTTCTACTAGGAAAGGGGGAATCCTACACCCGGTGGGAGTAGGACTCCCCTAGGGCGCGCCATAGAGAGGGCCGGCCCTCCCCCTCATCCACTCCTTTATATACAGGGGTAGAGGCACCCCATAGACACACAAGTTGATCAGTTGATCTCTCCCAACCGTGTGCGGTGCCCCTCTCCATAGAACACACCTCGGTCATACCGTTGCAGTGCTTAGGCGAAGCCCTGCGTCGGTAGCTTCATCATCTCCGCACCATGCCATTGTGCTGACAAAACTCTCCCGCGAGGTTCTACTAGATCAAGAGCTCGTGGGACGTCATCAAGCTGAATGTGTGTTGAACGTGGAGGCTCCGTACGTTCGGTGCTTGATCGGTTGTATCACGAAGAAAGTTGGACTACATCAACCGCGTCACTAAGACGCTTCTGCTCCCGGTCTACGAGGGTATGTGAACACACTCTCCCCTCTCGTTGCTATGCATCTAGTAGATAGATCTTGCATGATCGTACGAAGTTTTTGAAATACTACATTCCCCAACAGTGGTATCAGAGCCTAGTCTAAGCGTAGATGATATGCACGAGTAGAACACAAGTGAGTTGTGGACAACACTAGTTATACTACTTACTAGCATGTCATACTTTGATTTGGCGGTATTGTTGGATGAAGCAGCCCGGACCGACATTACGCGTACGCTTACGCGAGACTGGTTCTACCGACATGCTTGGCACACAGGTGGCTGGTGGGTGTCAGTTTCTCCAACTTTAGTTGAATAAAGTATGGCTATGTCCGGTCCTTGTGAAGGTTAAAACAACACATACTTGATGAAATATCGTTGTGGTTTTGTATGCGTAGGTAAGAACGGTTCTTGCTAAGCCCGTAGCAACCACGTAAAACTTGGAACAACAAAGTAGAGGACGTCTAACTTGTTTTTGCAGGGCATGTTGTGATGTGATATGGTCAAGACATGATGAGTGATACGTTATTGTATGAGATGATCATGTTTTGTAAAGTTATCGGCAACTGACAGGAGCCATATGGTTGTCGCTTTATTGTATGAAATGCAATCGCCATGTAATTGCTTTACTTTATCACTAAGCGGTAGCGATAGTCGTGGAAGCAATAGTTGGCGAGACGACAACGATGCTACGATGGAGATCAAGGTGTCGCGCCGGTGACGATGGTGATCATGACGGTGCTTTGGAGATGGAGATCAAAGGCACAAGATGATGATGGCCATATCATATCACTTATATTGATTGCATGTGAAGTTTATCTTTTATGCATCTTATTTTGCTTAGATCGACGGTGGCCTTATAAGATGATCTCTCACAAAATTTCAAGGTATAAGTGTTCTCCCTGAGTATGCACCGTTGCGAAAGTTCGTCATGCCGAGACACCACGTGATGATCGGGTGTGATAAGCTCTGCGTTCACATACAACAGGTGTAAGCCAGTTTTGCACACGCAGAATACTCGGGTTAAACTTGACGAGCCTAGCATATGCATATATGGCCTCGGAACACTGGAGACCGAAAGGTTGAGCACGAATCATTTAGTAGATATGATCAACATAAGATGTTCAACATTGAAAACTACTCCATTTCAAGTGATGATCGGACATGGTTTAGTTGATTTGGATCACGTGATCATTTAGATGACTAGAGGGATGTCTATCTAAGTGGGAGTTCTTTAGTAATATGATTAATTGAACTTTAATTTATCATGACCTTAGTCCTGGTAGTATTAGCATATCTATGTTGTAGATCAATAGCTCGCGTTGTAGCTCCCCGTTTATTTTATATGTTCCCAGAGAAATATAAGTTGAAAGATGTTAGTAGCAATGATGCGGACTAGGTCCGTGATCTGAGGATTATCCTCATTGCTGCCCAGAAGTATTATGTCCTTCATGCACCGCTAGGTGACGAACCTATTGCAGGAGCAGATGCAGACGTTATGAATGTTTGACAAGCTCGGTATGATGACTACTTGATAGTTTAGTGCACCATGCTTTATGGCTTAGAACCGAGACTTAAAAACATTTTGAATGCCACGGAGCATATGAGATGTTCCAAGAGTTGAAATTAGTATTTCATATTCATGCCCGTGTCGAGAGGTATAAGACCTCTGACAGTACTTTTCCTACCAGATGGAGGAGAATAGCTCAACCAGTGAGCATGTGCTCAGATTGTCTGGGTACTACAATTTCTTGAATCAAGTGGGAGTTAATCTTCCAGATAAGATAGTAATTGACAAAGTTCTCTAGTCACTATCACCAAGTTAGTAGAACTTTGTGGTGAACTATAATATGCAAGGGATGACGAAATTAATTCCTGAGCTCTTCGTGATGCTGAAATCGGCGAAGGTAGAAATCAAGAAAGAGCATCAAGTGTTGATGGTTAACAAGACCACTTGTTTCAAGTAAAGGGCTAATGGATAGAAGGGGAACTTCAAGAAGAATGACAAGCAAGTTGTCACTCCCGTGAAGAAACCCAAAGCTAAACTCAAGCCTGAAACTAAGTGCTTCTACTGCAAAGGAAATGGTCACTGGAAGTGGAACTGCCCTAGATACTTGGCGGATAAGAAGGATGGCAAAGTGAACAAAGGTATATTTGATATACAGATTAGTGATGTGTATTTTACTAGTGTTCATAGCAACCCCGGGGTATTTGATACCAGTTCATTTGCTAAAATTAGTAACTCGAAACGAGAGTTGCAGAATGAACAAAGACTAGTTAAAGGTGAAGTGACGATGTGTGTTGGAAGTGGTTCCAAGATTGATATGATCATCATCGCACACTCCCTATACTTTCGGGATTAGTGTAGAACCTAAATAAATGTTATTTGGCATTTGCGTTGAGCATGAATATGATTTGATCATGTTTGTTGCAATACGATTATTCATTTAAAGTCACAGGATAATTGTTATTCTATTGACATGAATAAAGCCTTCGATGGTCATACACCCAATGAAAATTGTTTGTTGGATCTCGATCGTAATGATACACATATTCATAATATTGAAGCCAAAAAGATGCAAGGTTAATAATGATAGTGCAACTTATTTGTGGCACTGCCGTTTAGGTCATATTGGTGTAAAGCGCATGAAGAAACTCCATAGTGATGGACTTTTGGAATCACTTGATTATGAATCACTTGGTGCTTGCGAACCATGCCTCATGGGCAAGATGACTAAAACTCCATTCTCCGGAACAATGGAGCGAGCAACTGATTTGTTGGAAATCATACATGCTGATATATGTGGACCGATGAGTGTTGAGGCTCGCGGCGAGTATCATTATTTTCTGACCTCACTGATGATTTGAGCATATATGGGTATATCTACTTGATGAAACACAAGTCTGAAACATTTGAGAAGTTCAAAGTGTCGGTGTACAAAAAGAGGGGTACACTTTTTGTACCCCTATGACTGTGCACGGGCAGTCTGAGCCACGGGCACCACCACGCCAAGCATGGCAAGGGAGGTGAGCCAGGGTAAGACCGAAGCTCTATGGAACTGAAGCCCAAAGCCAAGACCACAAAGAGCAACGGGACGAAGTAGATTCCCCCGTCAAGATCCTTGCCGGGAGCCAGTTTTAGCAGCCCCGGCAAGATCCTTGCCGGGGCCGGCTCTAGCAGCCCCGACAAGACCCTTGCGGCGGCAGCTCGCCCCACGCCTACGGAGCGGATCACCCTTGAGTCCACTGCCCCCATGGGGCAAGGATTCGGGAGATATCCTTGTACTGGCATGCAGATCTTTGTGAAGACATTCAAGATCAGATACACACTAAGAAGACGACGACCCTTGGCGGTATCCCAGCCAAGGAGGACCACAAGACCTCCGGCAAGCACCTTGCTGGGGATGACAGCAGGCACCGCGGCAAGACCCATGCACCGGTGGCGGGAGGACCGGCAGCGCCATGGCCACGGTGCATTCGCCTCCTCCTCGCCCGGTACCGCGTGTGTCGACTCATCAAGACGTCGCAGGTGACGCCATCTCCATAGCGTCGTCCGACCCACGGACCCACGGCGACCAACGTCAAGTTCTTCAGGAGCGAGCTCATGAAGAAGCTCGGACCACCATCGAGCGCTGGCGCGGAGCGCGCCACCAGTCAGACAGGCGAGCAGGGCCTGCTGTGGACCGCCCAGCACCGGGGAGCCTTGGAGTTCTACCTTACGAGGTAGGCTATCCGGCTTTTACCCGTGAGTTGCGGCAGTTCCAATGGCCCGCTCACCGCACCTTCAAGCCTGACGTTGGCGAGAAGTACAACGGCAAGACCCACCCGTCGGAGTTCCTCAGCATCTACACCATCGCGATGCAGGCTGCCGGAGCCCGTGACGATAAGGTGTTTGTGAATTACTTTCCGTTGGCTCTTAAGCCCAACGCCATGTCGTGGTTGATGCACTTGCCGGTAGACTCTATTTCCTCCTGGTCGGATTTGTGCCATGAGTTTGTTGGCGCCTTTACTGGAGGTCACCAAGCCCATGGCCAAGCAAGTGACCTGCACGTCATACCCCAGAAGGAAGGCGAGAGTCTGCGTAAGTACATACAGAGGTTCAGCCGGGTACAGTACAATATCCCTGATGTTCACCCTGCCGCCATCATCAGTGCGTTCCATCAGAACGTGCGTAACCGCAAGATGCGTGAAGAACTGGCGATGACCAAGGTGAAAGATGTTGTGGAACTCTATGTTCTTGCTGACAGATGTGCCCGGGCTGAGGAGGGAAGGAAGTTCCCCGGCGAAGATGCCGGTGTGGAAACCGACTCTTCAGATGAGGATACTGCCGCCCCGGCGAAGAAAGGCTGACACCGCAACAGGAAGCGCAAGGGTAAAGTCGTGCTTGCCGTCGAGGGATCTGATGACGCTAGCTCCGCCAAGAAAACCAGGGCGGGTGACCCCGGCAAGTAAATTGCCGGGTGTGTCGCCTGCCAGGCCTTGGCGGCTGCCGAGAAGCCAGGAAACTCCGGCAAGTGATACTGCAAGATCCATCGCACCCAAGGCCATGATCTCCAGGACTGCCGACAGGTTGAGCTCCTTGCTGAGAAGCAGAGGGCTGAATATGAGAGGCGGGACAAGGAGAAGGGCCAGGACGGTGCTGAAGGGTCCGGCAAGAAGCATGACGGCCAAGCAGGCCGTCACGGCAAGGATAAACAGCAAGAGAGGCCCACCCGGGGCCGTGACAGAAGAACCGAAGACGACGATCAGGAAGAGGACAACGAGTCCGGCGACCAAGAATTTCAGAAAGCTACGGAGGCCATGTGCATCCATGGCGGCGCCTCGCTGCATACTTCTCACCGCCAACTTAAACAGTGGGCGCGCGAGATTACAGCGGCGGAGCCGTCGTCCGATGCCCAAAAGCCGCTGAAATGGTCCAGCACGCCTATCATTTTTTACACTGAGGATCACCCTGATCGCACTATTGCGGTCGGGTGCTTGCCATTATTGGTTTCACCGACAATACGCAACCTCAAGGTGACAAAGATGCTAGTCGATGGCGGGGCCGGTCTGAACCTACTCTCGCCCACCGTGATCGAGAAGCTGCAAATTCCTGACGGAGACCTCGAAGAGACGGGCACGTTTCAGGGGATCAACCCGGGGAGAAGTCAACCAATGGGAAAGGTCACGCTGCCCATGACTTTTGGAAGTGATCTGAACTACAGGACAGAAAGGATCATGTTCGATGTTGCCAAGATCTCCTTGCCTTACAACGGGATCCTTGGCCGCCCAGCGCTGGCCAAGTTCATGGCAGCGTCACACTACGCCTACAACACCCTGAAGATGCCAGGACCTGTGACGATCATCACCATCTCCTCCGATAAGAAAGATGCGCTGATTTGCGCTGACCAACTATACCAGCAGGCAGTTGCAGCAGCTGGCTCCACGAGGGCACTTGCTCCTGCCACTGGAGCCCCGGGAGGGTAGAAGAAGAAGAAGACCGGTGAGACCTCGGACACCCACTCCGGCAAGCGCACCTCTTCGGAGTGTAGTGCTCCCGTCGAGGACGTGCCAGAGAGCTCCGCCGGGAAGAAGAAGAAGAAGAACGGTGAGACCTCGGACACCCACTCCAGCAAGCGCACCTCTTTGGAGTGTAGTGCTCCTGTTGAGGACGTGCCAGAGAGCTCCACCGGCAGAAACAAGAAGTCTAGAGCCACGCTGCTGGGGACCAAGAAGGTTTCTGTCAAAGAGGACGGCACAGGAGGGGATTTCACCATAAGCTCACCCTTGACGACAAATAGGAAGACGCGCTCGTCACCTTCCTGCGGGCGAATGTCGATGTGTTTGCATGGCAAGCATCCGACATCTCCGGCGTTCCTAGGGAAGTGATTGAGCACCTCCTTGCTGTCTGTCCTCATGCGCGACCCATCAAGCAGAAGGTCAGGAAGCAGGCTTTGGAACGACAAGAGTTCATCACAGACGAGATCCGGAAACTAGAAGCAGTGGGTTTGGTAAGAGGAGTGCTCCATCCAATGTGGTTGGCCAATCCGGTGGTAGTGTGCAAGGCAAATGGGAAGTGGAGGCTGTGTATTGATTACACAGATATCAATACGGCTTGTCCCAATGACCCCTTCCCTTGCCGTGCATCGACCAGATTGTTGATTCCACGGCTGGGTGTGACCTGTTGTCATTCCTCGATGCCTACTCCGGCTACCATCAGATCTTCATGGTAAGAGAAGACGAAGAGAAGACGACATTCATCACCCCATGTGGTACGTACTGTTTCATATGAATGCCTTTCGGGTTGAAGAGTGCTGGCTCGACGTTTGCAAGGGCAGTCCAGATTGGTTTTGAACCCCAGCTCCATAAAAATATGAAGGCTTATATGGATGATATAGTGGTCAAAACCAAGAACAAGGCAACCCTTACACCGAATTTACAAGAAACATTTGTAAACCTACGCAAGATCAACCTCAAGCTGAACCCTGAGAAGCGCGTCTTCGGCGTCCCGTCCGACAAGCTTCTCGGGTTCTTTGTGTCACAGCGTGGGATAGAGGCCAATCCTGATAAGATCAAAGCTATAGAACAGATTGAAGCACCCAGACGAGTCAAGGATGTGCGTCGGCTTGCTGGCTGCGTTGCCGCCATGAGCAGATTCATTTCCAAGTCTGCCGAGCGCGCCCTTCCCTTTTTCAAGATTTTGAAAAAGGCAGGCCCAATGGAGTGGACGCGAGAAGCCGAAGCAGCATTGCAAGACTTGAAGAGGTATCTTTCCTCCACGCCGATACTAGTTGCGCCCAGACCACAAGAACCGTTGCTGCTATACTTGGCGGCAACAAACCAGGTGGTCAGTGTCGCGCTAGTGGCGCAGAGAGAAATTGAAGATGAGGTGATAGCAGCGACAGAGCCTGATGCCATTGGTGTAGAGACGACATGTCCGGTTGGAGTGCCGCCAAGGAAGAAAATGATGCAGCACCCGGTCTACTTTGTTAGCTCCCTCTTGCAGGGGGCTAGATCAAGGTACTCCGGTGTGCAGAAATTGCTCTTCAGCCTTCTTATGGCCTCGAGGAAGCTGCGTCACTACTTCCAGGCGCACGAGATCACTGTCGTCACTCGCCTCCCTCTGCAACAGATATTGCACAATCCAGATGCAACGGGAAGAATTGTAGAGTGGGCACTGGAGCTGTCCAGCTTTGGCCTCAAGTTTGAAAGTACCTCGACGATTCAAAGCCGAGTCCTGGCAGAGTTTGTTGCAGAATGGACCGCGACGCCTGACGAAGAAGTCCAGGAAACTGCTCTCCCCGGCAACGAGGCAAGTTGCGACTGGATCATGTACTTTGATGGAGCTTTCTCCTTACAGGGCGCCGGGGCTGGCGTACTGGTGGTCGCGCCCACTGGAGAGCACCTCAAGTACGTGGTCCAGATGCACTTCCCCAGGGAGGTATCAACGAACAATACTGCTAAGTATGAGGGGCTGCTTGCCGGTCTTAGGATCGCGACAGACCTCGGAATCAAGAAACTCATTGTCAAGGGCGACTCGCAGCTTGTCATCAAACAAGTCAACAAAGATTACCAGAGCCCGTTGATGAAGGCCTACGTCGATGAAGTGAGGAAGCTGGAAGAGCGCTTTGATGGTATACAGGCGGATCACGTTCCTCGAGCAGAGAACGACATCGCCGATTACCTGTCAAAGCGCGCTGCCCTCAAGTTACCTATGGAACCAGGTACCTTTGTGCTTCAGCTTTCTCAGCCATCCGTTGATCCATCAATAGAGCAGAACAAGAGGAGGAAATCTGGGCCCGGCAAGTACTTTCCCGCCAAGCTCCCCGGAGCCGCCGGCAAGGATGTTGCCGGAGACACTGAGCCCGCCACTGGACGGCTAGCTCCGGCGGAGCGTCAAGCTCTTGCCGTCGAGACAGGCGCTCCTATAGCAGAGTAAATGCCTTTAGTCCTCGCCGTTGAGCCCCAGGCTCTAGCGTGGGCACATCATACCGTCCGATTCCTCCAAACTGGGGAACTTCCTGAGGAGTAGGAAGAAGCGGAAAAAGTAGCCCATCGGTCTCCTATGTACCAGTTCGTCGACGACGTCCTGTACAGAAAGAGACCGAACGGCGTGAAATTGAAGTGTATCCCTCGAGAGGAAGGACTGGGGCTGTTGGCAGAGATACATGGAGGCATATGTGGATCCCGCATAAGGTCAAGAGCCCTTGCCAGCAAGGCATTTCGGCAAGGCTTCTTCTGGCCCACTGCCCTCCAGGATGCGACGACACTGGTCACTAGGTGTGAAGCGTGTCAGTTCCATTCAAAGAAACTTCATCAACCAGCTCAAGCCCTTCAAACCATTCCTCTCTCCTGGCCCTTGTCGGTCTGGGGGCTCGACATACTGGGCCCTTTCCCCCGCGCTGTCGGGGGCTTTGAGTACTTGTACGTCGTAATCGACAAGTTCACAAAGTGGCCAGAGGCGGAGGCAGTGAGGAAGGTCACAACTCAGTCAGTCATCAAGTTCTTCAAGGGACTAGTGTGCCGTTTTGGTGTACCCAACAGGGTTATCACCGACAACGGCACATAGTTCACAAGCCGCACCTTCATGCAATATACCCAAGACCTCGGCAGCAAAGTCTGTTTCACTTCGGTTGCTCACCCATGAAGCAATGGTCAAGCTGAGAGGGCAAACGCTGAAGTACTACGAGGCTTAAGGACAAAGACCTTTGACATGCTACACAAGAGCGGAAGGCGCTGGATTGATGAATTGCCGACGGTTCTTTGGTCGATCAGAACGACGCCAAATCGAGCCACCGGCCAGACACCCTTTGCCCTAGTATACGGGGCAGAAGCAGTTCTCCCCACTGAACTCATATACGGGTCACCTTGAGTGCTTGCTTATGATGAGCTTGAGCAAGAGAAACTGCGGCAAGATGACGCAACGCTCCTTGAGGAAGATCGTCTTCGGGAGGCTGTGAGAGCAGGACGCTACCAGCAAGCCTTGTGCCGCTACCATAGCCGCAAGGTCCATGCCCGAAGCTTTAAGGAAGGCGACCTTGTTCTTCGGCGTGTTCAATCGGCCAAGAATACCAACAAGTTGACTCCGAAGTAGGAAGGCCCTTATGGGGTAATACGAGTCACCAGGCCTGGCGCAGTCCGCCTGGAGACCGAAAATGCCATTTCGGTGAGCAATTCCTGGAATATTGAGCATCTTCGCAAGTTTTACCCATAAGGCGCGGCTTGCCGGGCCCCCCGGCAAGCCACCTTTTGTACAAGCCTTGCCGGCAAGGCATGTAACCCTTTGTACAAAGCCAGGCGCAGACCCTGAGCATAAATAAATGAAGTGCTGGCGCCCTAAGTTATAGCATGCATGCTGAGTCGAGTCTCGTCCTTGGTTAGGTTTGATAGTGCTTAGCGGCGGCTAACCCCTAGCTTAGAGGTCGAGTTTGCATCTCTTTGTCCTTCTTTTTATCTCCTTTGGTTCACAGGACGTACAGATATCCTTGCCGAAGCCACTTGGGGAGAAGGAAAAGGAACAGATCAGCATCAAGGCCCCGGCAAGCCAGTGTTGCCGGGGGCTGCAAGAGCAAAGATTCACCCACGGAAAACCAGAGTTGCCGGGGGCTGCAGCTTCAGATAAGTTCTTCATCCCTCATCATGCATTCCATTATGGACTGAGGTATGTGAAACCTCGTTTTCTTCCTTAAAACTACCGTGCTCCCATAACTCTAGGCCCCAAGGCTCGTTCCTGGGACCAAGTTTGGTCGTAGTCGCGGCAGCGAAGGGATGAAACAAGGAGCCTAAACTCGCTTCATCCCAGCCTCCGCCAAAGCCGTGAGAAAGGTCGAGCGAAGTGGGGGGGGGGGATGGCGAGGCCTGTTGTCGGGCAAGAAAATGTTTATCTTAGAGATATCAGGGATTTATTCCCTGTTGTGGGTTCTACCGGCGAACAAATGACCCGGCAAACATTCCTCTTTCATTAAAAATATTCCATTCAGGTACAGTCCATAGGGAATGAAAAACATGAACAAGAGGATTACAAGTTTTAAATTTAACAGATGCCCGAAGGCTTACAAACTAAAAAGAGATAAGATGCCCGTAATGCCTTTCTTGTCCCTCTCCTCAGGAGGCAGGTCAAGGAGGCGAGAAGGGCAAAAGGAGCGCCTAGGCGAGCTACGGGTGGCAGAAGATACCAAGAAAACATCTTGGTGGCCGCCCAAAGGCTGGATGGTCATAGCGGCGCCGGAAGCAGAGCTCGAAGACGAGGCGGTAGGACGTTAGTACGCGTCGAAGGCGTCGGTGCCCGCGTACTCCGACATGACGACCTTGCCGCCCACCCTCTTCCTCTTCCTCTTCCGTAGCCTCCCTACGCCAGCCGCTAAGGGGACGGCCCCGAGAAGTTCAAGGAGCCGGCGACGCGGATGATGGGGTCGCCGGTGCCACCTGGAGCGGCGCCCGACACCTAGTCGGACCCGTCATCCTGCCGCCTACCGCCCTCGTCATCGCTGCCACTGTCCTCCTCGTCACCCTCGTTCGAGGAGGAGTCTCCGTCATCGGAGGAGCTGTCCAAGCAGCACCTTGCACGAGTCCCAAAGTGCCCGAAGACCTTGACGGAAAGAAGGCCACCCTCCATCAACTTAAAATGGAGAGTGAGCCCATCCGTCAGGCCGTGGATACGAGCAAACGTCTTCGATCCCTGACGAAGATACATCACATGAGGAGCAGGGAAGTCGACGTGGACCCGCGTGCCACTGATCCCGCAACCCCTCATGTGCAGCCGCAATGACTTCGGTGGATCCAGCTCCATCTCCCGCGCGAATGGAGTCGGGAGACGAAGGCGACGGCGCGGCGGCCGCCGCAACCTGACGAAGAACTCGCAAGGGTTATCCCAAACATGGCCCACCACTGGAGGAGGGGCTGCTGGCGGGGACGAGGCCAGCGGGCCACCCCGTCCTCCTCTTCCCCGGGCGCCGCGGCCTCGCCCATGGCCTCGCCCCCTCCCCCTTCCCCTCGCGGCTGGCTCTGCCACCGCAGGTGCAGGAGAAGGAGGGATGCGTTGTCGAGCAGCGACCCTCGCCGCCACCGTTGAAGGGCCGGGTTTTCCTCTCTCCATGACGAACGGAAGAGAGGAGCAGAAGCTGAAGGAGGAAGAAGATGGAAGAGTGCGAGACGTCGCCCCTCCCCCCACTCTTTATAAAGGAATGGGGTTGGGGCTCGACCGCCCCGCTCGGCCAATCACGACGCAGGAGGCGCAGGGAGCCAGGACCGACCCGTCGCCCCAACCAGCGACGGCCCGATTTCCCGCCTCCACCATCTGCTACCCCAAGCGCATGGGAGGCACGTGGCAGACGTGCAGAACCGAGGGGACGGGTGAGGCGACCTCTCCCCACCCTGTGATCGTGGGGAGTGGACGCCTTGAGGACCGCGCCTCGGCCCCATTCAGTAAATGGGCCGCGCCTCCACGCCTCCCCCATTCATGGGGAAGGCGCGACACCGCCTCATTACTGCAATGTGACGCATGCCTGCGGAAACCGCCCCGCGCATGCCGCTCACGTCACGCACGCCCCTCCACGCCACGCCGCGCGCGCGGGTCATGGGATGCACAGCGCGCGGAAAATCTTACCACGGTGAAAACCGTCCCGCCTGCCCGCGCACCGTTCTGGGCCTAGCCCAACAACGCGTCACACTTATGTGTGGCCCAGGCCCGGGGGCTCCTGTCGGTGTACAAAAAGAGGGGTACACTTTTTGTACCCCTATGACTGTGCACGGGCAGTCTGAGCCACGGGCACCACCACACCAAGCATGGCAAGGGAGGTGAGCCAGGGTAAGACCGAAGCTCGATGGAACTGAAGCCCAAAGCCAAGACCACAAAGAGCAAAGGGACGAAGCAGATTCCTCCAGCAAGATCCTTGCCGGTAGCCCGTTTCAGCAGCCCCGGCAAGACCCTTGCCGCGGCAGCTCGCCCCACGCCTATGGAGCGGATCACCCTTGAGTCGACTGCCCCCATGGGGCAAGGATTCGGGAGATATGCCCGTAGTGGCATGCAGATCTTTGTGAAGACATTCAAGATCAGATACACACTAAGAAGACGATGACCCTTGGCGGGATCCCGGCCAAGGAGGACCACAAGACCTCCGGCAAGCACCTTGCCGGGGATGACAGCAGGCGCCGCGGCAAGACCCTTGCCGGGGCCCGGGCAAGGCCCTTGCCGAGGACATCCGCAGGGCCACCATCGGGCCCACGCCAACTAAGCTTCCACCGCCCTATGCTGCTGCCGACCAAACCAGCTGGGCAGGCACCTGCGTGGCGACATGCAGATCTTCGTGGAGACCCATCATTGCGCCACCTCAGCTGCCTGCTTGCCTACATGGCATCTCAGGCATCGCTGGCCAGGGCGCATGTCGACACAAGAAGGAGCGGCGACGGACAAGATGGATGTCTCCCTCGTCCCCGATAAAGCAAGGACACCTAAGAAAGACGCATTAAATGCGCCTTGTCATGTAATGCGAGGGAAAACCTCATGTCACTGTACCCTTTCCACCTCCTGTGTGCCACTGTGGCGACCCCTTTTCCCTATAAAAGGAGGCCTGAGGCTACCAGGAGGAGGATTCGGCTTTTTAGAACTCCTCACGAGTCGGCTTTTTAGAACTCCTCATGATTCGGCTTTTTGGAGCTCCTCACGCCCCATAGCTAGCTGAGGAACACAAACATATAATCCACCAAAGCAGGAGTAGGGTTTTACGCAACTTTGCGGCCCGAACCTGGGTAAACGAACCATGTGCTAACTGTTGGATCCACTCTTCTCTCAACCCCGCGCCCCGCAACCGTAGTAGGGATTCTTGTGATCCCATAGGTGTCGATCCAAATACCCCGACACAAAGAATTTCAGAGTGAAGTAGAGAATCATCGCAACAAGAAAATAAAGTTTCTACGATCTGATCGTGGAGGTGAATATTTGAGTTACGAGTTTGGTCTTCATTTAAAACAATGTGGAACAGTTTCACAGCTCACGCCACCTGGAACACCACAGCGTAATGGTGTGTCCGAACATCGTAACCGTACTTTATATGGTGCGATCTATGATGTCTCTTACCGATGTACCACTATCGTTTTGGGTTATGCATTAGAGACAGTTGCATTCACGTTTAATAAGGGCACCATCTAAATCCGTTGAGACGACACCGTATGAACTGTGGTTTGGCAAGAAACCAAAGTTGTCATTTCTTAAAGTTTGGGGCTGCGATGCTTATGTGAAAAAGCTTCAACCTGATAAGCTCGAACCCAAGTCGGAGAAATGTGTCTTCATAGGATACCCAAAGGAGACTGTTGGGTACACCTTCTATCACAGATCCGATGGCAAGATATTCGTTGCTAAGAATGGATCATTTCTAGAGAAGGAGTTTCTCTCAAAAGAAGTGAGTGGGAGGAAAGTGGAACTTGATGAGGTAATTGTACCTTTTCCCGAATTGGAAAGTAGTACATCACAGAAACTAGTTCAAGTGATTCCAACACCAATTAGTGAGGAAGCTAATGATGATGATCATGAAACTTTGGATCAAGTTACTGCTGAACTTCGTAGATCAACCAGAGTACATTCCGCGCCAGAGTGGTATGGCAACCCGGTTCTGGAAGTCATGTTACTAGACCATGATGAACCTACGAACTATGAGGAAGCGATGATGAGCCCACATTCCGCAAAATGGCTTGAGGCCATGAAATCTGAGATGGGATCCATGTATGGGAACAAAGTGTGGACTTTGGTTGACTTGCCCGATGATCGGCAAGCCATCGAAAATAAATGGATCTTCAAGAGGAAGACCGACGCTGACGGTAATGTTACTGTTTACAAAGCTCGACTTGTTGCAAAAGTTTTTCAACAAGTTCAAGGAGTTGACTACGATGAGACTTTCCCACCCGCAGTGATGCTTAAGTCTGTCCGAATCATGTTAGCAATTGCCGCATTTTATGAAATTTGGCAAATGGATAACAAAATTGCGTTCTTTAATGGATTTATTAAAGAAGAGTTTTATATGATGCAACCAGAAGGTTTTGTCAATCCTAAAGGTGCTAGCAAAATGTGCAAGCTCCAGCGATCCATCTATGGACTGGTGCAAGCATCTCGGAGTTGGAATATATGCTTTGATAAGTTAATCAAAGCATATAGTTTTATACAGACTTGCGGTGAAGCCTGTATTTACAAGAAAGTGAGTGGGAGCACTACAGCCTTTCTGATAAGTATATGTGAATGAAATATTGTCGATCGGAAATGATGTAGAATTTTCTGGAAAGCATAAAGGAGTGTTTGAAAGGAGTTTTTCAAAGAAAGACCTCGGTGAAGCTGCTTACATATTGAGCATCAAGATCTATAGAGATAGATCAAGACGCTTGATAAGATTTTTAAATGAGTACATACCTTGACAAGTTTTTTGAAGTAGTTCAAAATGGAACAGTCAACGAAAGAGTTCTTGCCTGTGTTGCAAGGTATGAAGTTGAGTAAGACTCAAAAACCCGACCACGGCAGAAGATAGAGAAACAATGAAAGTCATCCCTATGCCTCAGCCATAGGCTCTTTAAAGTATGCCATGCTATGTATCAAACCTGTTGTGTACCTTGCCATGAGTTTGGCAAGGAGGTACAAAAGCGATCCAGGAGTAGATCACTGGACATCGGTCAAAATTATCCTTAGTTACTGGATGACTAAGGAAATATTTCTCGGTTATGGAGGTGATAAAGAGTTTGTCGTAAAGAGTTACGTCGATGCAAGCTTTGACACCGATCTGGATGACTCTGAGTCTCGATCTGGATACATATTGAAAGTAGGAGCATTTAGCTAGAGTAGCTCAGTGCAAAGCATTGTAGACATAGAAATTTGCAAAGTACATACGGATCTGAATATGGCAGACCAATTGACTAAATCTCTCTCACAAGCAAAACATGATCACACCTTAGTACTCTTTGGGTGTTAATCACATGGCGCTGTGAACTAGATTACTGACTCTAGTAAACCTTTTTGGGTATTGGTCACATGGCGATGTAAACTATAAAGTGTTAAGTCACATGGTGATGTGAATTATTGGTGTTAATCACATGGTGATGTGATCTAGATTATTGATTGTAGTGCAAGTGGGAGACTGAAGGAAATATGCCCTAGATGCAATAATAAAGTTATTATTTATTTCCTTATATCATGATAAATGTCTTTTATTCATGCTAGAATTGTATTAACCGGAAACTTAGTACATGTGTGAATACATAGCCAAAACAGTATGTCCCCAGTATGCCTCTACTAGACTAGCTCATTGATTAAAGATGGTTATGTTTCCTAGACATAGACATGAGTTGTCATTTGATCAACGAGATCACATCGTTAGGAGAATGATGTCATGGACAAGACCCATCCGTTAGCTTAGCACTATGATCGTTTAGTTTTACTGCTATTGCTTTCTTCATGACTTATACATGTTCCTATGACTATGAGATTATGCAACTCCCGAATACTGGAGGAACACCTCGTGTTCTATCAAACGTCACAACATAACTGGGTGATAATAAAGAAGCTTTACAGGTGTCTCCGATGGTGTTCGTGGTGTTGGCATAGATCAAGAATAGGATTTGTCACTCCGAGTGTCGGAGAGGTAATACACATCATAATAAGCCTTGCAAGCAAATGGCTAATGAGTTAGTGACGAGATGATGTATTACAGAACGAGTAAAGAGACTTGGCAGTAACGAGATTAACTAGGTATGGTGATACCGACGATCGAATCTCGGGCAAGTGACATACCGATGACAAAGGGAACAACATATGTTGTTATGCGATTTGACCGATAAAGATCTTCATAGAATATATAGGAGCCAATATGAGCATCTAGGTTCCGCTATTGGTTATTGACCGGAGATGAGTCTTGGTCATGTCTACATAGTTCTCGAACCCATAGGGTCCGCACGCTTAACGTTTGATGACGATCAATATTATGAGTTTATGTGTTTTGATGTACCGAAGGTAGTTCGGAGTCCCGGATGAAATGGGGGACATGACGAGGAGTCTCATAATGGTCGAGACGTGAAGATCGATATATTGGACGACTATATTTGGACATCAGAAAGGTTCCGAGTGATTCGGGTATTTTTCGGAGTACCGGAGAGTTACGGGAATTTGCCAGGGAGTATATGGGCCTTATTGGGCTTTAAGGGAAAGAGAGAGAGAGGAGGCTGCGCCCCCCCAAGGCTTAGTCCGAATTGGACGAGGGGGAGGGGCTGCGCCCCCTCCTTTCATCTCTTCTCTTTTCTCTTCCTTCTCTCCTACTCCTACTACTTGGAAGGGCTCCCAGTTCTACTAGGAAAGGGGGAATCCTACTCCCGGTGGGAGTAGGACTCCCCTAGGGCGCGGCATAGAGAGGGCCAGTCCTCCCCCTCCTCCACTCCTTTATATATGGGGGAAGAGGCACCCCATAGACACACAAGTTGATCAGTTGATCTCTCCCAACCGTGTGCGGTGCCCCTCTCCACAGAAACACACCTCGGTCATACTGTTGCAGTGCTTAGGCGAAGCCCTGCGCCGGCAGCTTCATCATCTCCGTCACCACGCCATTGTGCTAATGAAACTCTCCCGTGAGGTTCTACTGGATCAAGAGCTCGTGGGACGTCATCAAGCTGAACGTGTGCTGAACGCGGAGGCTCCGTACGTTCGGTGCTTGATTGGTTGGATCGCGAAGATAGTTCGACTACATCAACCATGTCACTAAGATGCTTCCGCTCCCGGTCTACGAGGGTACGTGGACACACTCTCCCCTCTTGTTGCTATGCATCTAGTAGATAGATCTTGCGTGATCGTAGGAAATTTTTGAAACAGTACGTTCCCCAACAGGAGGAGAGGCAAGAGCTCAAGCTTGGGGATGCCCGAGGCACCCCAAGTAAATATTCAAGGAGACTCAAGCGTCTAAACTTGGGGATGCCCCGCAAGGCATCCCATCTTTCTTCAACAAGTATCGGCATGTTTTCGGATTTGTTTCGTTCACATGATATGCGTAAACTCTTGGAGCATCGTGTGCTTTTCTTCTTCTTTTAATAAATGCACCATGCTGGTATGAGATAGTCCTTGGTTGCTTTATAGAATGCTCTTTGCACTTCACTTATATCTTTTGAGCATGGCTTTATAGAATGCTTCCTGTGCTTCACTTATATCATTTGAAGTTTGGATTGCCTGTTTCTCTTCACATAGAAAACCGACATTTGTAGAATGCTCTTTTGCTTCACTTATAATTATTAGAGCGTGGGCATATCTTTTGTAGAAAGAATTAAAACTCTCTAGCTTCACTTATATCTATTTAGAGAGTTGACAGGAATTGGTCATTCACATGGTTAGTCATAAAATCCTACATAAACTTTTAGATCGCTGAATATGATATGTTTGATTCCTTGCAATAGTTTTGCGATATAGAGATGCTAATATGTGGGAGGTACTAGTGAATGATTGTGGTCTAGTAAAAATATTGGTGTTAAGGTTTGTGATTCCCGAAGCATGCACGTATGGTCTCCTAACTATGTAACCAAATTGGCGCGCATTGTATTTTGATTGTTTATCTTTGCGTGAAGGTCGGGGGCGTGCGATGGTTAACTCCTACCAACCTCCCCCCTAGGAGCATGCGTCGTAGTATTTTTGCTTCGAGGGCTAATAGAATTTTTGCAATAAGTATGTGAGTTCTTTATGACTAATGTTGAGTCCATGGATTATACGCACTCTCACCCTTCCACCTTGCTAGCCACTCTAGTACCGCGCAACTATCGCCGGTACCATACACCCACCATATACCTTCCTCAAAACAGCCACCATACCTACCTATTATGGCATTTCCATAGCCATTCCGAGATATATTTCCATGTAACTTCACCGTTCCGTTTATTGTGACACGCACCATCATTGTCATATTCCCTTGCATGATCGTAAGATAGCTAGCATGATGTTTCCGTGGCTTGTTCTTTTTTTGATGTCATTGCTATGCTAGATCATTGCACATCCCGGTACACCGCCGGAGGCATTCACATAGAGTCATATTTTGTTCTAGCTCCGAGTTGTAATCTTTGAGATGTAAGTAAATAAAAGTGTGATGATCTTCATTATTAGAGCATTGTCCCATGTGAGGAAAGGCCAAATAAAAAAATATGACCTAAAAAAATAGAGAGAGGGGCTAATAAAAAAAAGGAATGCCTCTCCAAAACAAAACAAAAAAAACAAAAAAAATGAGAGAAAAGTGAGAAGGGACAATGCTACTATCCTTTTCCACACTTGTGCTTCAAAGTAGCACCATGATCTTCATAATAGAGAGTCTCTTGTTTTGTCACTTCCATATACTAGTGGGAATTTTTCGTTATAGAACTTGGCTTGTATATTCCAACGATGGGCTTCCTCAAATGCCCTAGGTCTTCATGAGCAAGCAAGTTGATGCACACCCACTAGTTTTCTTTTGAGCTTTCATACACTTATAGCTCTAGTGCATCCGTTACATGGCAATCCCTACTCACTCACATTGATATCTATTGATGGGCATCTCCATAGCCCATTGATACGCCTAGTCGATGTGAGACTTTCCCCCTAATTTTGTCTACTACCAACTTCTATTACATCCATAGTGCTATGTCCATAGCTCACGCTCATGTATTGCGTGAAGAGTTGAAAAGGTTCGAAAAAGTAAAGTACGAAAACAATTGCTTGGCTGACACCAGGATAGGCATGAGGGGTACCTTGTGTTAAGAAAAGGGAGCATAAAAGACTATATGATTTTGTAGGGATAACATTCTTTAGCATTGATATTTTGAAAGACTTGATTGTTTTTTGGGATGCCTGAGTATTAAATTCTTTTATGTCAAATGATAGACTATTGCTTTGAATCACTCGTGTCTTAATATTCATGCTATGATTAGATTAAATGATCAAGATTATGCTAGGTAGCATTCCACATAAAAAATTATCTTTTTTTATCATTTACCTACTCGAGGACGAGTAGGAATTAAGCTTGGGGATGCTGATACATCTCCGTCGTATCTATAATTTTTGATTGCTCCATGCCAGTATTCTACAACTTTCAAATACTTTTGGCAACTTTTTATACTATTTTTGGGACTAACATATTGATCCAGTGCCCAGTGCCAGTTCCTGTTTGTTGCATGTTTTTTGTTTTGAAGAATATCCATATCAAACGGAGTCCAAACGGAATAAATACGGACGGGGATTTTTTTCCGAATATATGTGAATTTTGGGAAGCGGAACCAACGTGAGACGATGCCCGAGTGGGCCACGAGGCAGGGGGCGCGCCCACCAGGGGAAGGCGCGCCCTGGGCCCTCGTGGCCACTCCGTAAAGTGGTTGATGCCCTTCTTTTGCCGCAAGAAAGCTAATATCCAGATAAAAAACGTGTCAAAAAATCAGCCCAATCGGAGTTACGGATCTCCAGGAATATAAGAAACGGTGAAGGGCCAGAATCTGGGAGCGCAGAAACAGAGAGAGACAGAGAGACAGATCCAATCTCGGAGGGGCTCTCGCCCCTCCCACACCATGGAGACCATGGACCAGAGGGGAAACCCTTCTCCCACCTAGGGAGAAGGTTAAGGAAGAAGAAGAAGAAGGAGGGGGGCTCTCTCCCCCTCGCTTCCGGTGGCACCGGAGTGCCACCGGGGCCATCCTCGTGTGACGGCGATCTACACCAACACCTCTGTCATCTTCACCAACATCTCCATCACCTTCCCCCATCTATCTACAGTGGTCCACTCTCCCGCAACCCTCTGTACCCTCTACTTGAACACGGTGCTTTATGCTTCATATTATTATCCAATGATGTGTTGCCATCCTATGATGTCTGAGTAGATTATCGTTGTCCTATCGGTGATTGGTGAATTGCTATGATTGATTTAAATTGCTTGTGGTTATGTTGCTATCCTTTGGTGCCCATCATATGAGCGCGCACGTGGATCACACCATAGGGTTAGTTGTATGTTGATAGGAGTACGTATTGGAGGGCAAGAGTGACAGAAGCTTCAACCTAGTGTAGAAATTGATGCATACGGGATAGATGGGGGACCAATATATCTTAATGCTATGGTTGCGTTTTACCTTAATGAACATTAGTAGTTGCGGATGCTTGCTAATAGTTCCAATCATAAGTGCATATAATTCCAAGTAAGGGATGACATGCTAGCAGTGACCTCTCCCACATAAAACTTGCTATCGGTCTAGTAACGTAGTCAATTGCTTAGGGGCAATTTCGCAACTCCTACCACCACTTTTCCACACTCGCTATCATTAACTTTATTGTTTCTTTATCTAATCAGCCCCTAGTTTATATTGATGTGCTCTTTATATTCTTGCAAACCTATCCAACAGAAACTACAAAGTACTTCTAGTTTCATACTTGTTCTAGGTAAAGTAAACGTCAAGCGTGCGTAGAGTTGTATCGATGGTCGATGGAACTTGAGGGAATATTTGCTCTGCCTTTAGCTCCTCGTTGGGTTCGACACTCTTACTTATCGAAAGAGGCTACAACTGATCCCCTACACTTGTCGGTTATCAAGGAGTCGGGTCTTCAGACCCCAGAGCTCCACTAGGCTCCGGGATGGTATTCGGCGGGGCACCGGATTGTTTGGGCCCCACATCTTCGGTCTCCATGGGGACTGTTTCCCCATGGTCAGCGGCCGCCGAGGTATTACCCTCGGCCGCCCTGTCTCCTGCCCTGCCCTCATCTCCTTGGGCGGAGAGAACACGCTGGGACGACACTTCAGTGTCCCCGCCGATTACGGGTGGTGGAGCCCGGACTGGCGGGTCACTCTCCATCTCCCCAGGCGCCAGAGAGTTCCCCTCTGATGATGTAACATCGGAGTTTACACCGGGAGGGCTGTAGGTCAGCAGGAGAAGAATACTAAGTAGGTATCATAAATATTGAATAAACAAAGGTGAAATAGTCAATCCGGACAAACTTACGATTCGGGCAGGGGTTTCACCCTGGGCTTCACCATGAAGCTAAGTTTGGACGAATCCAAACTATCTCCGAGCTTCAGCTTCCTCCGGGGCATGACCGTGCCCGCGTCAGCGATGGCCCCCCTCTTCTTCCCCCTGCCTTGCGCAGGAGGCATTTCTTCTTCCTCCTCTTCCTCCTCATCATCTTCCTCCGCCTCGTCGGAGGAGAGAATGTGGAGGTCCTCGGGCTTCTTGCCCGCAGGACGGGGGCTATCTCCGCCCCCCTTGCCCTTTGTCTTCTTGGGCTTCTTGGTCGGCGCCTTGTACGGTGCCGGAACCAGCATCGCCGTCAGTAGAGGCAGTGCTGGCTCTTCGGGCAAAGGCGTCGGACACTTAATCCGGGACGCCATCTTCGTCCAGCCCTGTATATCATGTAAAAATTCCAACTCCTATTATCATTAAATAAGGGAGAGGGTATGTGTTCGGCAAGGATCATTATTACCTCCGTGGCAGAAACTTCGGTGCTGAAGCCCGCATCCTCGTCCTCTTTGGGCCATTCCTTCTGGCTCTTGAAGAGGTGCTTACAGATATCTTTGTGTGTAGAGCTGAAGAGATGCTTCAGTGGCTTGTCTCCTATCGGATCGAACTTCCATAGGGAGGAATCCTGGCTTTGGCAAGGGAGAACGAGCCGGGTCAGCATCACCTGGATCACGAAGGAGAGCAGGTGCCCCTTGAAGATCACGCCGGACACACGACCCACAAGGGTAATTACCTCAGTGCGCGACCCCCAATCCAGACCCTTCTTGGTCCAGGAGGTCAACCTCATTGGGGGCCCGGATCTGAAAGCAAGTTCCGCCGCCCACTTGGAGTCGCGGGGTTCGGTGATATAGAACCATTCCTGCTGCCAGACCTTGTTCGTCTCCACAAATGAGCCCTTGGGCCAAGTTGCGTTCGGGAGCTTGCTGATCATGGCGCCCCCGCACTCCGCGTGTTCCCCATCAACTACCTTCAGCTTTACATTGAAGGTCTTAAGCCACAGGCCGAAGTGTGGCGGGATGCGGAGAAAGGCTTCACACATCACTATGAAAGCGGATATGTGAAGGATTGAGTTCGGGGCTAGATCGTGGAAATCTAGTCCGTAGAAGAACAAAAGACCCCAAACAAACGGGTGGAGTAGAAATCCTAGCCCCCTAACAAAGTGAGAGGTGAAAACTACCCTCTCACCCGACTTAGGAACGGGAGTCACCTGGCCCTTAGGGGGGACTCGGTGTGCGATGTCGCCGTTGAGATACCCTGCGCTCCGTAGATCCTCCACGGTCTTTTCGGTGACCGTGGAAGCCTCCCACTTGCCCCTGGAACTGGATCCAGCCATTGCTGGGAAGGGGAATAGTGGTTGAGGAACGAGGAGTTGTGGACGCAGGAGATGAGAGTACGGGGGCAAGGGAGATTGGAGAGCTCGAGCTTGAGGAAGGCGTGGGGCTGGTAAAAGGGACTGGTGTCCTTTTATAACGCTACGAACACAGAGCGTCCCCCACCTTAGCCATGAAACTCGCCGGTTCCCAAAGAGGTCATCCGTAATGCATGGCGTGGGTGCTCACGTCACAATGATAAGAATCCCATAATAAGCACGCACAATCTCTATTCTGATGGGACGTGTCAATGAGGATATGCCTCGAAACACGAAACTAGGACCAAATAAAACGGTTCGATATGTTAGTGGGTTGGACGCGACGCTTCACCCAAAAGTTGTCAGTAGAGACACATTATTCATTTTCTTTAAAAGCCTTGCCTTCGAGGCTAAGGGTTGTACTAATCTTGCAGTGCCGAACACAATCCATCTATTTGCAGAAGACATATTCGGGAGGAGGAACCCGCCTTGCAATGCCGAAGACAATACGGAAGCCGAACTCATCGCCATCGAAGACAGGTTCAGGGGCTACTGAGGGTGTCCTAGATTGGGGGGTCCTCAGGTGGCCGGACAAACTCCTGGTGGGCCGGACTGGTGGGCCATGAAGATTATTATAGAAGATCATCTCTCGTATCCGGATAGGACTCCTGGATTCTTGTATTGGCAATTTTTAGGCTCGGGTGTAGATTTTCCTTCCTCTGCAAGATGACATGTACAAACCCTAGGCCCCTCTAGTGTGTATATAAACCGGAGGGTTCAGTCCATAGAGGCTAGAGAAGAATCATAATACCCTCATTGGCTAGACCTAGGGTTTAGCCATTACGATCCTGTGGTAGATCAACTCTTGTACACATATTCGATCATACAAATATAGCATGAAGTAGGGTTTTACCTCGATCGAGAGGGCCTGAACCTGGGTAAACATCGTGTCCCCTGCCTCCCGTTACCATTGATCCTCAGACACATAGTTCGGGACCGCCTACCCGAGATCCGCCGGTTTTGACACCGACATGATCCCCACCATTTCATGAAAGATCGGCCCTAGGGTCTCCACCCTACATCATCTTGGTCTCATGACCCTTGGTTGATCACAAATTTGGAGCCCATACCCTTGTTTTCTAGCCTTGTTTTGTTGATTTTGTCCCAATTTTTAAATTCCCAACAGAAATAGCCCCAATTTTTTTCTGTGATTTATTGGTATGATGAAGTTTTGTTGGATTTGATCCGTGGATTTGCTTTGCCACGAGTGGATCTAGCTTTCCACATCTTTTCCCCAATTTCCATCCACAAATTCATCCATTTTTGCACAATTTTGCCCCCACATCCACGAACCATAGAGTTCATCACATGCCCTAAATCGCCCAGGCACCGGACATCTGGCAGCCTCCGGACGTCCGATGAGTACTGGTCGCCCGACAGCCACCGGACGTCCGACGACTTCCGGTCGCCTGACCACCACCGGACGTCCGAGGATTCCTGACGAAACTAAATTTTGTCAGCCCCACTCAACTTCCATTACCGCGTACGCATTCCTAGACCACTATACCTTCCGCAAGCCACCAGCCGCTTCCCTAAACCATCATCGATTACCCATTTCTAACTCCGACAAGTTTGACATGTGTTTGTCTTGGATCATTTGAGTTGTGGTATATCCATTTCCTCGGGTGTTTAGGCTAACTTGGAATGGAACAACATCGATGACACCACCTCTCAACTTCGACAAGGACGGTAACATCGTTGACACCTTTGTATATCTGACTCCGCATTTGCATTGATAACCCTATAGCCTTACTTTTGTGTTTCCTACCTATCGATACTAGCCGTTGAGTATTGTCGGCAATGCTACTTGTGCACATTAGTGATCATCGATACGAGTTTCAATTGCATCGCATACAAAATCTTGGTATCGTCTTGATATCTTGACATCATCTATTATGTCACAAGGTTTTGATAGCATATACACAATTTCTATCTTGGTCCGATAAGTTTTGCATAAGTGCCCTAGAAAAAGAGCTCAAAAAGAAAGACCCAACCAAGCTTGTAAGCAAAATAGAAAGATAAGCAAATAGATTTTAAGCAAGAACCATAGCAACATTAAGATTGTCATACTCGATCATCTTGGATCATATCATATAAACAACAAGTATATAGCATACCTGGGATAGAAGTCGTTGCATTTTTGCCCAGTAGGTTGTGCACAAGTCTCATATACACCTATTGTGCAATTGTGCTAGCGTCTCTCTAGCGGTGTGCAACATGAGCATTTTCCGTGGATTCCACAATTTCCACTCATTCCTTGGTTTGCACATCCCCATTTATCTATTTGCATGTGTGTTTCCATGTACCACTTATAGCTATTGGTCTTCTTGTTGCATTGGCAAATTTTGAATCTTTTTCAACACCATTGAGTCTTACTAACAATTGCATACTTTGGTCGACCATCCTAACCAATCTCCACCAAAGGCTTTTATTGTGTAGGTGTGAGAGATCGACAAGATTACAGTACCAATTGTGTTATATCTTTGTTACATCACTGAGTGATCTTTGATCCACTCTCAACATCAGTCAAGGCACATTTGGTATAGTTATTTCCTTCTTCCACTCACATTCTTGCTTGCAATGATGGATAGGCCAAGTACATCTATGAACCCACTATTTGATGATCCTCAAGAATCGAACAACTAAGTCATGAAGGTTCACCTATTTGGTGTTCAATGAGCTCTACATCAGGAGAATGAAGCTATGCAAGAGCACATTGAGCTACTCACCACCGACTTGAGGCATTCCGAAGCGCGAACAGAAGAACACTTCGACCACATCAACACTAACATGTCTTCTCAAATGGACGAGCTACAGACTTTGATGATCAATCGACACTCTTCCTCTACGTCATCTCAAAGGCGGAGCCTCTCACGTCGTCATTCCGACTCCATCTCCGGCTCAAGTACACCTACATCAAACACTCTTCGTCAAGCCGCACGCCAAGACCGACATGCAAGCCGGAACCCACTTCACGACAAAATTTCACAAGAGCAACTTGAAGAGAAAGAACGTCGACACCGTCAAAACTAAGCCAAATTTGAGCAAGCGCAAGAATGGCAACGCCTACACCAACAACAATAAGAGTGAGCGCACCAACACCAGGACGAGCAAGACGCCGAGGCACAACGTCAAGAACAACAACGGCGAGAAGAGCAATCTCTTGAGGCGCAACATGCACTACATGACTCACATCATGCCTTCACCGCTCGCAACCGACATACTCGCCAAGAGGAAGAAGCACTTCGAGATGAAGTTCAAGAAAGGCTCTATCAAGCGAGAATGCAATGCCAAGCTCCTCCTCAAGCGCGACAAGAGCAACAAGCTCAACAAGAAACAAGCTCTACAAGAACCAGAAGTTCAACAATAGCAACAAGACAACGAGCATCAACCACGCCAAGAGAAACTTGGGGTTGACAATCCTCCACGTCAAGAATGCCCTCCCAATAGGCAAGCAAACAATGAAGAGCACCTCTATGGAAAGCTCAAGTTCACAATGCCAAAGTTCTCCGAAAGCATTGATCCCGAAGATTATCTCTCATGGGCATTGAAAGTTGACAAGATCTTTCGACTCCACAGCTATGATGAAGAGAAGAAGATCGTGATGGCATCCCTTGAGTTCCAAGACTATGTTCTTGTTTGGTGGGAACAAGTCATGGAAATGCGAGAAGCAAAAGGTGGACCACCCATCACCACTTGGAACCAAATGAAGGCTGTCATGAGAGCGCGTTTTGTGCTAACACACTACAGCCGCGACTTGTTCAAAAAGTTGCAACTCCTCAAGCAACGCACCATGTCCGTTGAAGAGTACTACAAAGAAATGGAGATTGCCATGATTAGAGCCAACATCACGAAAGGTGAAGAGTAAACAATGGCAAGATTCTTGAATGGAATCAACTATCCTATCAAGAAAATTGCGGACTTCCAACTGTACACGAACCTCCTCGAGCTAGTACACCAAGCAACCAAAGTGGAGCGACAAGTACAAGAGGACTACAAGTACTCCAAGTTCACTTCCAAGAACTACGGTTCCTACAACCAAGCTTCAATGACTTCGGCGCCTCCTACCTGTACCAAACCATCTCCAAGCATAGGCGACAAGTCAAGCTACAAGACTTCAACAACATCAAGTCGTCCTCCTACTACGACCAACTTCAAGCCGAGGTCTTCATCATTTACAACTAGTACTGAGGATACCTCCAAGATGAGTTCCATCAAATGTTTCAAATGCCAAGGATGAGGCCACAAGTCATTTGAATGCAAAAACGTACGGACCATGATCATCAATGACGATGGCTCCTATGACTCTATGAGCGATAAAAAATGGAAGCCCTTGAGCATGTGGCCATGCATCGTCTAGTGAATGAGGATGAACACAATCAAGTCTTTTGTGACAATGACCCGAGTTCCAATCTCGTTGTCTCCAAAGTCTTGACACTTCAACACCAACAAGATAAAGACCAACGTTGTCACATCTTCCACACCAAGGCCGCCGTCAATGGATGTTACGTCAAGGTTATCATCGATGGAGGAAGTTGTCACAACTTGGCAAGTGAAGAGCTATGCGACAAGCTTCAATTGGTCAAGATGAAGCACCCTCACCCCTACAAGGTCCAATGGCTTAGCGACACCGGAACTATTCGAGTCGAGCACACCGTGCAAGTATCCTTCAAGATAGGCGCTTACAAGGAAACATTGGAGTGTGATGTGGTACCTATGTTCGTTTGCCACCTCCTTCTTGGATGACCATGGCAATTCGACCACAGAGTCATCCACAATGGACATACCAACCATTATAGCTTAAAAATGAAGGTAAAGGAGTTTGTGCTACGACCCATGTCGCCAAGTCAAGTGGTCACTGACAAACAAGTATCAACACACCATCGTGGAGAGAATGGTAAGAGAGTGATCAACCAAAAGGAGAGTGAGAGCCACAAGACCAAATCAAGTGCCTCCACAATGAGCGACAAGAAACGACTAGTATTATTCACCACCAAAAGTGAGATGAGAGAAGTGTGTGAGAACCCATGAAGCGTCCTTCACTTTGTGCTCTTATGCAAAGGAGAAGCAGAACAACCTAACACTTCACCACCTCTACCTTTAGTGTTGTCTCATTTGTTACACGAATTTCAAGATGTCTTTCCCGATGAGCTACCTCCGAGTCTACTGATGACCCACAAGTGTAGGGGATCTATCATAGTCCTTTTGATAAGTAAGAGTGTCAAACCCAACGAGGATCAGAAGGAAATGATAGACATTTTTCAGTAAGGTATTTTCTGCAAGCAATGAAATTATAGGTAACAGATAGTGTTGTGATAAGGTAATTGGTAGCAAGTAACAAAAGGTAAAAGTAAATAAGGTGCAGCAAGATGGCCCAATCCTTTTTGTAGCAAAGGACAAGCCTGGAAAAACTCTTATATGAAGGAAAACGCTCTTGAGGACACATGGGAATTATCGTCAAGCTAGTTTTCATCACGTTCATATGATTCACGTTTGGTACTTTGATAATTTGGTATGTGGGTGGACCGGTGCTTGGGTGCTGTCCTTACTTGGACAAGCCTCCCACTTATGATTAACCTCTATTGCAAGCGTCCGCAACTACACAAGAAGTATTTATGTAAACCTAACCATAACATGAACCATATGGATCCAAATAAGTCCCTTACGAAGCAACGCTTAAACTAGGGTTTAAGCTTCTATCACTCTAGCAACCCATCATCTACTTATTACTTCCCAATGCCTTCGTCTAGGCCCAAACAATGGTGAAGTGTCATGTAGTCGACGTTCACATGACACCACTAGAGGAGAGACAACATACATCTCATCAAAATATCGAACGAATACCAAATTCACATGACTACTTATAGCAAGACTTCTCCCATGTACCCAGGAACAGAAGTAACTACTCACAAGACATAATATTGTTCATGATCAGAGGGGTATTAATATGCATAATGGATCTGAATATATGATCTTCCACCAAGTAAACCAACTAGCATCAACTACAAGGGGTAATCAACACTACTAGCAACCCACAGGTACCAATCTGAGGTTTGGGTACAAAGATTAGATACAAGAGATGAACTAGGGTTTAAGAGGAGATGGTGCTGGTGAAGATGTTGATGAAGATAACCCTCCCCAAGATGGGAGAGTTGTTGGTGATGACGAGGCGATGATTTCCCCCTCCCGGAGGGAAGTATCCCCGGCAGAACAGCTCTGCCGGAGCCCTAGATTGGTTTCCGCCAAGGTACCGCCTCGAGACGGCGGCGTCTAGTCCCAAAAGCCTTCTTATGATTTTTTCCAGGTCAAAACACCTCATATAGGAGAGGATGGGCATCGGGGGGTCATCGGGTGGCCCACGAGGTACGGGGTGTGCCTAGAGGGGGGGGCACGCTCGTGGACAGGTGGTGGCCCCCCTGGTGAATCTCTTTCGCCAGATATTTTTTATATTTTTTGAAATGGTGTCTCGTGGAGTTTCGGAGCTTTTTGAGTTGTGCCGAATAGGTTTCCAATGTTTGCTCCTTTTCCAGCCCAGAATTCCAGCTGCCGGCATTCTCCCTCTTCATGTAAACCTTGTACAATAAGAGAGAAAAGGCATAAGTATTGTGACATAACGTGTAATATCAGCCCATAGTGCAATAAATATCAACATAAAAGCATGATGCAAAATGGACGTATCAACTCCCCCAAGCTTAGACCTCGCTTGTCCTCAAGCGAAAGACGATATCGAAAAATATGTCCACATGTTTAGAGATAGAGGTGTTGATAAAAATAAAATACGGACATGAGGGCATCATGATCACTCTTATAACAACAACGCACATATATTGTCATATAATTCTTATGCTAAAGTAACAATTCATTCACAATGTCAAGTATGAATCAAAAACTTCATTGAAAAGCAACAAACTATGATCTCAGTCATTGAAGTAATTGCAATTTATCATAACATCGGAAAGAGTCAATGTAAGAGCTTTTCAGCAAGCCCACATACTCAACTAGCATATAGTCTTTCACAATTGCTCACACTCACGCAATACTTATGGGTATGGAGTTTTAATCAGACACAAAGAAAGATAGGGGCTTATGGTATTGCCTCCCAACCTTTTACTTCAAGGGTAATGTCAACAGTAATAGACCATGATAACTTACATCCAAGTGGGTATATATGTCAGGATCTTTCCAACACAATGTGCTTGCCAAAGGATAAAATGTAAAAAGGAAAGGTAATTTTCACCTTGACTCTTATAAGGCAAGAATAATAGATAGGCTCTTCGCGGAGGGAAGCAGAGGTTGTCATGTGCTTTTATGGTTGGATGCACAAAGTCTTAGCACAAAAGAACGTCACTTTAGATTGCCACTTGTGATAAGGACCTTTATTATGCAGTCCGTCGCTTTTATTACTTCCATATCACAAGATCGTATAAAGCTTACTTCCTCCACACTAATAAATCATACATATCTTACTCAATCCATAGGTAGGTATGGTGGACTCTCATGGCAAAACTGGGTTTAAGGGTGTATGGAAGCACAAGTAGTATCTCTACTTGGTGCAGGGAGTTTTGGCTAGCATGAGGGGAAAGGCAAGCCCAACATGTTGGATGAACCATGACAATATACTTTATTTCGAATATAAGAAAACATAACCCATTATGTTGTCTTCCTTGTCCAACATCAACCCTTTAGCATGTCATATTTTAATGAGTGCTCACAATCATAAAAGATGTCCAAGATAGTATATTTGTATGTGAAACCTCTCTTTCTTTATTACTTCCTATTAATTGCAACGATGACCAAAACTATGTTTGTCAACTCTCAACAACTTTTATTCATCATACTCTTTCTATGTGAAGTCATTACTTCCCGTAAGATCAATATGATCTATTTGATACTTTTTATATTTTATTTTATTATATCACGATCAAAGTGAGGAAATCAAGCCCTTGACTCAACACTAATCTTTATTATATAGTACGGACTCGATTACAAAGGTAAAGATCATAAAGCAAAAAGCTCACACTAGATCATGCTAACTTTATTCTACTAGATCAAGATACTACCAAAAGGATCGAACTAAGAAAAACGGTAAAGATAGGAGTGTGATGGTGATACGATACAGGGGCACCTCCCCCAAGCTTGGCAGTGGCCAAGGGGCCTGCCCGTACCCATATGATTATCTCTCCTTCTTCGAAGTTGGTGATGATGGAGTTGAAAGTTGTGATGCCGGGTCATCATACATCGAGCGTAGGAGATCCTCCAACTTGCGGATAATACCTTTGAGTGCGGTGATATGCTCCTTCAGCAAAATATTTTCACCTGTGAGATACTTGTTTTGTATTTGAGCTAACTCAATCATCTTGAAGGCTTCAATCTCAGTTGAAGTAAAAAGGTTTGGAAGAGGTTGAAGGCTGTCTTCTTCTCCTGTTGCCGGAGCCTGATCTTCCACCGCCTTCTTGATCCTATTCTCCTTGTTGATCTCCTCGGGTCCTTCCCTCTTCAGATCTATCTTCGTTAGCCAAGCATCGTTGCCCTCATTGTTGGAGGAGGAGGACGACATGATGCCCGGCCTTGTCAACCCTAGCCGAAAATAGCTCGAAACAAGAATAGAGGATTTTTGCGTGATACGGTGGTCAAAACCTTCGGGAGAATATATAATGAATTTTTACCGACCAAAAGGAGTAACATACAAGAAATCAGAGTCCGGGAGGCACACGAGGTACCCACGAGGCAGGGGCGCGCCCAGGGGAAGGGGGCACGCCCTCCACCCTCGTGGACGGCTCGTGTCTCTTCCGGACTGCCTCTTATTTTTCTAGTTTTCTAAATATTCCAAAACGGTGAAAAATTGCCTTTAGAACTGTTTTGGAGTCGGTTTACTTACCGTACCACATACCACTTACTTTCCGGAGTCTGAATCGTTCTGGAAGGTGTCCCTTATGTATTCCTCCGGGGTTACGATTTCAATAACATTGGTTTCAACATTTATAGGATTACCTGAGATATAATGTTTGATTCTTTGACCGTTCACCACCTACGGATTTGTGCCTTCGAAGTTGTTGATTTTTATGGCACCGAACGATAGACCTCCTCGATAACGTAAGGACCTTCCCATTTTGAGAGAAGTTTTCGTGCAAAAAATCTTAAACGAGAGTTGTATACCAAGACATAATCATCTACGTTAAACTCACGCTTTTGTATCCTTTTGTCATGCCATCTTTTAACTTTCTCTTTAAACAACTTGATATTCTCATAGGCCTGGGTTCTCCATTCATTAAGAGAGCTAATGTCAAATAACCTCTTTTCACGGGCAAGTTTGAAATCATAATTGAGCTCTTCAATAGCCCAATATGCCTTATGTTCTAGCTCAAGAGGTAAGTGACAAGCCTTTCCATAAACCATCTTATATGGAGACATACCCATGGGATTTTTGTATGCAGTTCTATAGGCCCATAATGCATCATCAAGCTTCTTGGACCAATTATTTCTTGACCTATTAACTGTCTTTTGCAAAATTAATTTCAGCTCTCTATTACTTAATTCTACCTGACCACTAGTTTGTGGGTGATAAGGGGATGCAATTCTATGGTTAACATCATACTTAGCAAGCATTTTACGGAAAGCACCATGAATAAAGTGTGAACCACCATCAGTCATTAAGTGTCTAGGGACTCCAAACCTCGGAAAAATAACTTCTTTAAGCATCTTAATAGAGGTGTTGTGATCAGCACTACTAGTTGGAATAGCTTCTACCCACTTAGTAACTTAATCAACAGCAACTAAAATATGTGTGTACCCATTGGAGGAAGGAAACGGTCCCATATAATCAAAGCCCCAAATATCAAATGGTTCAATAACAAGTGAATAATTCATAAGCATTTCTTGACGTCTACCAATATTACCAATTCTTTGACATTCATCACAAGATAACACAAACTTACGGGCATCCTTGAAGAGAGTAGGCCAATAAAAACCAGATTGCAATACCATATGCGCAGTTCTGTCTCCAGCATGGTGTCCTCCATAAGCTTCAGAGTGGCACTTGCGTAGGATCTGTTCATGTTCATGCTCAGGTACACAACGTCTAATAATACCATCTACTCCTTCTTTATAAAGATGTGGGTCATCCCAAAAAAAATGTCTCAAATCGTAGAAGAACTTTTTCTTTTGCTGGTATGTGAAGCTAGGAGGTATAAACTTAGAAACAATGTAATTAGCATAATCAGCATACCATGGAGCAGTACGAGAAGTATTTATGACAGCTAATTGTTCATCAAGAAAGTTATCACCAATAGGTTGTGGGTCATCAAGAATATTCTCTAGTCTAGACAAGTTATCTGCTACGGGGTTCTCAGCTCCCTTTCTATCAATAATGTGCAAATCAAATTCTTGCAGCAAGTGAACCCATCTAATAAGTCTACGTTTAGCATCTTTCTTTTCCATGAGGTACTTGACAGCAGCATGATCAATGTGAATAGTTACTTTAGAATCAACAATATAAGGCCTAAACTTATCACAAGTAAATACAACTGCTAAAAATTCCTTCTCAGTAGTAGCATAATTTCTTTGGGCACTGTCTAGAGTTTTACTAGCATATTGGATAACATTCAATTTCTTATTAACTCTTTGTCCTAGAACAACACCTACAACATAATCACTAGCATCACACATAATCTCAAAGGGTAAATTCCAGTCAGGAGGCTCGACAATTGGTGCAGAGATCAATGCTTTCTTAAGTATTTCAAATGCTTCTAGACAATCATCATCAAAGACAAAAGGAACATATTTTTGTAAGAGATTAGTCAGAGGCCTGGAGATTTTGGAGAAGTCCTTAATGAACCTCCTATAAAACCCGGCATGACCAAGGAAACTTCTTATACCTTTGATGTCCTTGGGACACAACATCTTTTCAATAGCATCAACTTTAGCTTTGTCAACTTCAATACCTCTTTCAGAAATTTTATGTCCCAAGACAATGCCTTCATTAACCATAAAGTGTCACTTCTCCCAATTCAAGACAAGGTTAGTGTCTTCACATCTCTGCAAAACTCGATAAAGGTTGCTTAAAAAATCATCAAAAGAAGTTCCGTAAACGGAGAAATCATCCATGAAGACCTCAACAATCTTTTCACAAAAGTCAGTGAATATAGCCATCATGCATCTTTGAAAGGTAGCAGGTGCATTACATAAACCAAAAGGCATACATCTATAAGCAAAGGTACTGAAAGGACAAGTAAAAGTGGTCTTTTCTTGATCCCCCTTTGACACATGTCTTTGAGAGAAACCAGAATAACCATCTAGAAAGCAAAAATGAGTATGTTTGGGTAACCTTTCTAGCATTTTATCAATAAAAGGCAAGGGGTAATGATCTTTCTTAGTAGCTTTGTTTAACTTACGGAAATCAATTACCATCCTATAACCTGTAACTATTCTTTGCGTGATCAATTCATCTTTATCATTATGAACAACATTCATACCTCCCTTCATAGAGACACAATGGACATGACTTACCCACTGGCTATCAGCAACTGGATAGATAATACCTGCCTCTAGAAGCTTTATTATTTCCTTCCTTACCACTTCTTTCATCACATTTTCTTCCAATTTTATCTTGTGTTGGCATAAGGTGGGACTAATGCCATTAAGATCATCCAGAGTATATCCATTAGCAGCACAGTGCTTCTTCAGAGTTCTCAATAATTTTTCTTCTTCCTGCTCTGAAAGGTTAGCACTGATAATAACATGATATATCTTCTTTTCATCAAGATAAACATATTTAAGATTATCAGGTAATGGTTTAAGTTCAAACACGGGATCACCCTTGGGTGGAGGAGGATCCCCTAGGATTTCAACAGGCAAGTTATTTTTCATTACGGGTCCCTATTTAAAGATTATTTCATCTATTTCCCTTCTCTCATTCATATACATATCATTTTCATGGTCTAGCAGATATTGTTCTAAAGGATCGTTAGGAGGCACAGCAATAGAAGCAAGACCTATAATTTCATCCTTACTAGGTAATTCTCTATCATGGGGTTGTCTACAAAATTTAGCAAAGTTAAAATCATGAGACATATCCCCTAAACCAACAGTAACAATATCTTTTACGCAGTCTATCTTAGCATTAACAGTATTCAAGAAGGTTCTACCAAATATAATGGGACAAAAATCATCTTGTGGGGAACTAAGAATAAGAAAATCAGCAGGGTATTTAACCTTCCCACACATGACTTCAACATCTCTAACAATCCCTACTGGTGAAATAGTGTCTCTATTAGCAAGCTTAATAGTAACATCAATCCCTTCTAACTCAGCAGGTGCAATATCATGCATAATTTCCTTGTATAAGGAATGAGGTATTATTCTCGCACTAGCACCTACATAACATAAACCATGATAGCAATGATCTCCTATTTTAACAGAAATAACATGCATGCCTACAACAGGTCTATGTTTATTCTTAGCATCGGGTTTGGCTATTCTAGCAGCTTCCTCTTGGAGGTAAATAACATGTCCATCTAAATTTTCAACCAAGAGATCTTTAAACATAGCAACACTAGGTTCAACTTTAATTTCCTCAGAGGGTGTAGGTGTTCTACTATTACTCTTATGAACCAGAGTTGAAGCTTTCGCATGATGCTTCATTCTAATAGGGAAAGGTGGTTTCTCAATATAAGAAGTGGGAATAATAGGATCAACACTATAAGTGATAGTCTTTTCTTCAACTTTAACAGGTTCAACTACCTTTACTTTAATGGGAGGATGGTATTTAAACCACTTCTCCTTGGGAAGATCAACATGAGTAGCAAATGATTCATAGAAAGAAGCTACTATCTCAGAGTCAAGTCCATATTTAGTGCTAAACTCACGGAAAACATGTGTATCCATAAATTCTTTAAGACAATCAAACTTAGGGGACATACCTGACTCCTTACCTTCGTCGAGATCCTAATATTCAGAGTTGCGTTTAATTCTTTCCAATAAATCCCATTTGAATTCAACTATCTTCATCATAAAAGAACCAGAAGAAGAATTATCGAGCATGGTGCGATTATTGAGAGAAAGCCAAGCATAAAATTTTTGAATGATCATTTTTCTTGAGAGCTCATGATTGGGGCATGAATATAAAATTGACTTAAGACTCCCCCAAGCTTGAGTGATGCTTTCTCCTTCGCGAGGCCAAAAATTATACATATAATTACGAACACGATGAACCTGATGCATAGGGTAGAACTTCTGATGAAATTCCAACTACAGTCGATTATAGTTCCATGATCCAATATCATCGCATAGCCTAAACCATGTCAATGCATCTCCCTTCAATGATAAAGGGAAGACCTTATTCTTGGTAACATCCTCGGGCATAACTGCAAGCTTAAATAATCCACAAACTTCATCCACGTAGATTAGGAGTAAATCGGGATGCAGTGTTCCGTCTCCTGCAAAGGGATTATCTAGCAGTTTCTCTATCATACCCGAAGGAATTTCAAAGCAAACATTTTCAGTAGATTCAGTAGGTTGAGGAGCAACTCTTTGCTCTTCTGGTTGGGGTGAAGATACCCCAAACAAGCCCCTCAAAGGATGATGAGCCATAGCAACAAGTGACAGTAAATTTCAGAACACTATATAAATTTTTCCTTACCAAATTCCACTTACCAAAGGCGCTTCACTCCCTGGCAACGGTGCCACAAAAGAGTCTTGATGACCCACAAGTGTAGGGGATCTATCGTAGTCCTTTAGATAAGTAAGAGTTTCAAACCCAACGAGGAGCAGAAGGAAATGATAGGCAATTTTTAGTAAGGTATTTTCTGCAAGCACTGAAATTAACGGTAACAGATAGTTTTGTGATATGGTAATTGGTAGCAGGTAACAAAAGGTAAAAGTAAATAAGGTGCATCAAGATGGCCCAATCCTTTTTGTAGCAAAGGACAAGCCTGGACAAACTCTTATATGAAGGAAAACGCTCCCGAGGACACATGGGAATTATCGTCAAGCTAGTTTTCATCACGTTCATATGATTCACGTTCGGTATTTTGATAATTTGGTATGTGGGTGGACCGGTGCTTGGGTGTTGTCCTTACTTGGACAAGCCTCCCACTTATGATTAACCTCTATTGCAAGCGTCCGCAACTACAAAAGAAGTATTAAGGTAAACCTAACCATATCATGGAACATATGGATCCAAATCAGCCCCTTACGAAGCAACACATAAACTAGGGTTTAAGCTTCTGTCACTCTAGCAACCCATCATCTACTTATTACTTCCCAATGCCTTTGTCTAGGCCCAAACAATGGCGAAGTGTCATGTAGTCGACGTTCACATGACACCACTAGAGGAGAGACAACATACATCTCATCAAAATATCAAACGAATACCAAATTCACATGACTACTTATAGCAAGACTTCTCCCATGTCCCCAGGAACAAAAGTAACTACTCACAAGACGTAATATTGTTCATGATCAAAGGGGTATTAATATGCATAATGGATCTGAACATATGATCTTCCACCAAGTAAACCAACTAGCATCAACTACAAGGAGTAATCAACACTACTAGCAACCCACAGGTACCAATCTGAGGTTTGGGTACAAAGATTGGATACAAGAGATGAACTAGGGTTTGAAAGGAGATGGTGCTGGTGAAGATGTTGATGAAATAACCCTCCCCAAGATGGGAGAGTTGTTGGTGATGACGAGGCGACGATTTCCCCCTCCCGAAGGAAAGTATCCCCGGCAGAACAGCTCTGCCGGAGCCCTAGATTGGTTTCCGCCAAGGTACCGCCTCGAGATGGCGGCGTCTGGTCCCGAAAGCCTTCTTATGATTTTTTTTCCAGGTCAAAACACCTCATATAGGAGAAGACGGGCATCGGGGGGGGGGGGGTCATCGGGTGGCCCACGAGGTACGGGGTGCGCCTAGAGGGGGGGCACCCTCGTGGACAGGTGGTGCCCCCCCTGGTGAATCTCTTTCGCCAGATATTTTTTATATTTTCTGAAACGGTGTCTCGTTGAGTTTTGGAGCTTTTTGAGTTGTGCAGAATAGGTTTCCAATGTTTGCTCCTTTTCCAGCCCAGAATTCCAGCTGCCGGCATTCTCCCTCTTCATGTAAACCTTGTAGAATAAGAGAGAAAAGGCATAAGTATTGTGACATAACGTGTAATAACAGCCCATAGTGCAATAAATATCACCTTAAAAGCATGATGCAAAATGGACATATCTTCTACCTCCTCTTCGCGGCATCGAGCACCGCATCGACCTCATCACCGGAGCACCTCTTCCTAGCAAGGCACCTTACCGCGTGAATCCCGAAGAAACCAAGGAGATCCTATAGCAAGTTCAACAACTCATCGATAACGGTCACGTACGCGAAAGCATGAGCCCTTGTGCCGTTCCGGTAATCCTTGTCCCCTAGAAAGATGGCACTTATTGAATGTGTTCCGATTACCATCCAATCAATGCTATCACCGTTAGATATCGTCACCCCATACCGCGCTTAGATGATATGCCAGATGAACTTAGCGGAGCCACCATCTTCTCTAAGATTGATCTTAAGAGTGGCTACTACCAAATCCGCAAATAAGAGGGTGATGAATGGAAAACCGCATTTAAGACCAAATTTGGCTTATATGAATGGCTTGTTATGCCAATGGGCTTATCGGAAGCACCCGACACTTTTATGAGAGTCATGCACTATGTTCTTAGACCTTACATTGGCATCTTTGTCATGGTCTACTTTGATGACATCCTTGTGTTTAGCAAGTCTCTAAAATATCGCGTGACTCATCTTTGCACCGTTTTGCAAACCCTTCGCAAAGAGAAACTCTATGCTAACATGGAGAAATGCAAATTTGGTGTAGACAAACTTCTATTCCTAGGATTCGTTGTTTCCTCCAAAGGTGTGCATTTAGACGAAACTAAGATTATAGCTATTAAAACTTGGCCCAAACCAGCGAACTTACAACAAGTGCGTAGCTTCCTAGGACCAGCCGGATTCTATCGACGATTTGAAAAGGATTTAGCAGGATTGCTATGCCTTTACATGCTTTGAGCAAGAAGAACGCACCCTTTGTTTGGGGTCCATCTCAAGATACCGCGTTCAATGAGCTTAAAAACTTGCTTACACATGCACCTTTGCTTGCTTTACCCAACTTTTATAAACCTTTCGAGGTACATTGCGATGCTAGTGGTACCGACATAGGAGGCGTGATAATGCAAGAGAACCGCCCGATCGCTTATTTTAGTGAGAAACTATCCGGTGCGCAACTGAACTATCCCATCTATGACAAAGAGCTTTATGCTTTAGCGAGAGTCTTGCATGTTTGGAACATTATTTACGGCCTCATGAGCTCATTCTTCACACGGACCATGAAACACTTAAGTATGTTAAGGGTCAAACTAAGTTGAACAAGCATCAAGCTAAGTGGAGTGAATTCATTGAGTCATTTCCTTACGTTATCAAGTATATCAAAGGCAAGGAGAGTGTAGTTGCTGACGCTTTATCCCGCAAATGCATGCTTGTTACCCAACTTGAGTTGAATGTTATTGGCTTTGAGCACATAAAAGACTTGTATGCTTATGATGTTTTCTTTGCAAATACTTATGCTAAGTGTTTGATGCATACATCTTGGGAACGTTATTACATCAAGGATGGTTATCTTATGAGAGCTAACAAAATTTGCATTCCCCAGTCTTCTCTTCGTTTGCTACTTTTGCAAGAATCTCATGGAGGAGGACTTATGGGACACTTCAGACGTGACAAGACATTTGTGATGCTCTCCAAGAACTACTATAGGCCCAAGATGTTTTGTGACGTCTCATGCTTCACCAACCGGTGCTCAACATGTCGCAAAGCTATGTCTAAAGCTCAATCCCACGGTCTTTACATGCCACTTACCATTCCATATCAACCTTGGGAAGACATTAGCATGGACATTGTCCTTGGTTTGCCTAGAACTCAAAATGGAAAGGATTCCGTCTTTGTTGTTGTGGATCGTTTTTACAAAATGGCTCATTTCATTCCATGCAACAAGATAGACGCATGTTGCAGATCTCTTTTGTAGGGAAATCTTACGCTTACATGGAGTGCCCAAGACGATCGTCTCGGACCGCGACGTCAAGTTTCTAAGCTACTTCTGGAAGACACTTTGCGCCATGCTCAGAATCAAGCTACTATTCTCTTCGGCATACCACCCACAAACCGACGGCCAAACGGAGGTGACGAACCACATGCTATCGACGATTCTTCGCGTGTTGATCAAGAAGAACCTCAAGGAATGGGAGCAATGTTTGCCCATTGCGGAGTACGCCTACAACCGCACAAGACACTCAAGAACTGGCAAGTCCCCCTTCGAGGTCATCTATGGTTTCAACCCGTTGTCCCCATTGGACATTCTTCCTCTACCTCTCCTAGAGCGCACAAATATGGACCCTAGTGCCCACGGAAGCTAACTCAAGAAGATGCACGAAGACACAAGGCACACCATCGAGCGTCAAGTCGAACGACTCACGTCGAAGATCAACGTCAACGAGCGACCCATGACATTCGACATTGGAGATCTTGTGTGGCTACACCTTCGCAAGGAACGGTTCCCCAACGAGCGCAACTCCCAGTTACTACCTCGAGCCGATGGACCATTCAAGGTGCTCGCATGTTTCAACAACAATGCATACAAGATCAACATCCCATGCGACAAGTACTCCATGAGCGACATCCTCAATGTCAAAGACCTCTCTCCCTACCATGGTGATGAAGCTTTTGATCCGAGGTCAGATGTAATGCCCAGTATGCGACTATGTCTCCTACGTGTCGAGGCACGACTTAAAGAGATAAGCGAATACTAGAATGATCTCAAGTATGGTATCTTTGCACATCTCATGTAAAATTCAGGGATGAAATAAAAAAAGGATAGTTGGCTTACACTTGCCACGTCACACAATGAATACAATAGCATACATTCCTCCAAAACACAGGGTCCGACTACGGACGAAATCCAACGAGAAAAGATACCACAACCACAAGCCCGGATCACCCCTAGTAGGAACCACTACTGATCGTCGCAAAACGTCACATGCATACAACCACTCTTTTCATCGAGCTCCCAGTGAAGTTCTGGACCATCTCCTGCATTGTTCTCAGCGGTACCTGCATCTGGTGTGTGTTGAATCTATGAGCCACAGAGGACTCAACAATCCCGCTCCTAGGTATCAAAACTACCAAAGCCTTAGGTGTGGAAAGGCCATGAACAAGGGTTGCAGCAAGCACTAAGCACTAGCTTACGAGTTTAGAGCGAGAAGAGAACAAGTGCCAACGATCGCCAAGTTGATCAAGAAGTGATCCTAGCTACTCACGGTCAAACATAACCCCACCATGTTCACTTCTCGAAGCCGTTCGGAAAGAGACCATCACGGTTACTCACGCAAGTAGTGTATTCATGAATAAGGTGTCAAGTTATCTACAACCAGATATTAACAAATTCCCATCTGCCACATAACCGCAGGCACGGCTTTCGAAAGATCAAAACCCTGCAGGGGTGTCCCAACTAAGCCCATCACAAGCTCACGATCTGTGGAGTCACAACTCCAAAATGGGAAGACCCAAGTATTCTCGGAATCCCGTGCTCAAGATATTTTGACAAAGGTAAAACTAATCCAGTAAGACCTCCCGGCATGCCGACACCCTGATAGTAGCCGCGCGTATCATGTCTCAGGCCACGACCGGATGGGACAAGCTACAGGTGTATACCAGACCTTGGGTTTCCCCAAGGTGGCCCCGCAGGTTGCCGAGTTTGGACCAACACTCAAGACGAGCACTGGCCCGGGGGGTTGATTAATAAACCCTCGGGTTATTTACTCCCTCGGTAAGTTTTAGTTGTTAGGCAAATGGTAAAGCCAAAGTTGGGCCTTGCTGGAAAAGGTTTAAGCAGTGCGAATTATCAAGGGGGGCCCATAAACCCCAACCGTGTTAGGAACGCCAAATCAAGGAACATAACACCGGTTTATCGGGTCCTAAGGTGGCATGAGTGGAACAAAACACCAAGCAGAAGGCCAAGCCTTCCACCCATTGCCAATATATATGTGCATTGATTAACATATATATATATATATATTGTGTTATCCCAATAAACAAGTTCATCATGGAGCAATCTTCAATCTTCACCTGCAACTAGCAATGCTATAAGAGGGGCTGCGCAAAGTGTACTTATCCAATCAACGGTTTGCTAGGAAGGCGGTTATAGTGTTTCATGGCGATAATAGGAGGCTGGCAAACAAGAATATGCATCAAGGCATAGCTAAAGAACGAGACAACTAGCAAGGCAGAGATAGAGGTGATATCGGGGAATGGTCATCTTGCCTGAGATTCCACAAGGAAGAAGAACGAGTCCATGAAGTAGTCGAACAAAACCTCTCAACTCCGGAACGAAACCGAAGCTAACGAGAGAAGCATACCGGAAAGAAGCAAACAACACGGTAAACACACAAGCATAAACATGGCATATGATGCACAACCAAGTATGATGCATGTCCGATTTAATTAAACATGGCATGTCAAAGTGCACAAACAATACTACAAGTTAAGTGGAGCTCAATATGCAATGAGTTGCATATTGACAAAACACCACATTATATTTATTTAGTTGACTCTCGTTTATTTGCAAGACAAGAATAAATGTTTTTTAACATGGCAAGAGGTGAAGCATAAGTAAACTATCTATTTAGGCATTTTAAATGAGGCCGAAAATAACAACAACAATTCTGGGAAAACCCCATGATATTTAGCAATTATTAAAGCACACAACAATTTTTAACCATTTAAATGTTGTTATCATGATGCGGATGACAAATGCAAGTTTTGTGCAACTTTTAGTTAAAAGTTGACATGAAGACGACATGGAGTATTTCGTCACCGTGTGGAAGGAAAGGGACCACGACGGCAATAACTGAAAATGGTGCCACGGCAACGTTCCGGTGATCCGACACCTCGTTGAAATATCGGTACAAAAGAAGGACGACGGGAGCGTGAGCGTGTCATGCAAAGACGGTGGGGTGCTCCCGGTTACCCGGTTCCCACGTGATGACGGCAAAAGAGGGCACAACGGACACGATGCAAACAAGGGATGCATCTCAAACAACCAAATTCGTTCACGAGCATCGTTTCAGCGGTATACCTTCGAAGCATGCGTTTCAGGGCGGAATAAGTTCGACTGAAGAGGGAAGTAGTGATACACGGGTCGTCGTGGGAAGTAGTTGTTCACGGGGTCGTCATCAAAGTAGTCATTCACGTGGCGGCGGTAGTCGTACTCATCTCGTCGTGGAAGTAGTGGTACTCGGCGTCTTCGTGATGGTAGTGGTACACACGAACTTGACGCTTGCATTACACGGGTCTTCGGCGATGGTAGTTGAACACGTTTTGAAGAGGAACTTGGGGTCAACGTTTGTAGTCATTTGGGCGTAGCGGTCTTGCCGGTCTCGGTCTCGGCACGTAGTTGTACAGGAGCGTCGTCGGACTTGGTGAATTCAGAGGCGTGTACGGGAGGTGGTAGTCTTGGCGATTCAACGGGTACCACGAAGATGCACGGCTCTCCGGTGCTGATCTTGAGGACGTCACTAGTGTGACTTTGGAGGCGGGGTTGGGGACCTCCTGCTGGAGCAGCGATGCCCCCCGGCGCATGGCAGCACGCATATGGAACGACAGTGTCGAAGAAGCTGCAGAAGCACGTGAGCGAGGACGATGCTGAGAAGGAGCTTGGGCGAGCTGCCTTGGCCGAAACCGAAGGTGGAGGTGGGCTTGCAGCAGAGGGCAAGAGCTTGGCGGCGGTCTTGGCGCGAAGGAGGTAGAAGCAGCGAGGAGGACGGGAGGGCGGTGAGCGGAGCAGCTCCGGTGGCGACGCTCGCTAGAGCGGCGCCGGAGACGACAAGGGAGCAAGGAGGAGGGTTGCGGTCGCTGGGGAACGCAAGGGGAGGCAGCGCGCAGAGGAGAGATGGCGCCTTGGCGGCGGACGGCGTGGCGGCGCTCGGCCTGGCGAGCAGGAGGTCGCGGGGCCTCGACGCCGAGCAGAGGAGGCAGCGCCTCGGCGGCTGCAGGCCCTGGCGCCCCGGGGCGGTGACGCAGCGGCGTCCGGCGAGGGGAGGAGCTGGGATGGCGCGTCGGCGGAGGGAGACGGAGGCTCTGGCCGGTCGGTGCTCCAGTGGGCGAGGCGGGGGCCGTGCTAGGCGGAATGGCACAATGGAGAGAGCGCTCGAGGGAGAGCGAGAGGAGGGAGAGGGGATCGGGCGAGATGGGATGAGAGCGAGAGTGAGGGAATGAGGGGTGGCGGCGGTGTGGGAACTTGAGGGAGATGCAGCGGTCGGGCTAGGGTTAGAGGTTAGGTGGGCTTGGGCCTTAGGTGGGATGGTTGGGCTGAAGTGGCCGTTTGGGCTGGGCTCTCTCTCTCACTTCTCTTAACCATTAAGAGAAAAATATATTAGATAGATGAAAGAAAAAAAAGAAAGAGAGGGCTAGGGTGGAATTTGGGCATGGGGTAAATTATTTGGACACACAATAATGTGAGGAATATAAATAAAATTGTCTGAGGACTTTTGGAAGATGAAAATTCAAACAAGTCTGAATAAAAGTCAAGCTATTTGAATTTGAAGGCAATTTAGAGGAAGACCGAAAGAGATGAGGTTTTAACTGGTAACCCTACATGAATAACATGACTTATGGGCAGAAGTGGAACATTTCTAGAGAAAGCAAAATTGCACTCAATTTCACCAAAGGCCTTAAAGGAACATTAGGAAGTTGAGTTGGATATGAAGGAAACTTGAAGAATAGCGCAAGTATGTTATGGGTGATTCCAATAATGGAATAATTAGTATAATAGCTCCATAAATATTAGGAGGATATGTTATAAAGAGAAGTCATCCTTCCCTCAATTTAAATGGGTCGAAGATCCACACAATTTATTTAGTTGAGTTGTAAAAAATTAATGACATGATGGCATGATGACATGATGTAAGCACCAATAAAATGAAGCAAACACATAAAACACACGGCGAAACCCAGAATAGCTGGAAGTCTTCTGGAGCATCGGTCTTGGGGCGTCACAACTCTGCCACACAAATAGAGGATCTTGACCCGAGATCCTGGAGATGGCACTGGATAAAACGGAAAAGGAAGAGGTAAAACAAAGTTGCTTCTTCGACAAACGAGTGAAACCACGAACTTGAGAGGTTGACCAAATTGAAAGAAGAATAGAGCGGAGATGAATGAAGATGAAAACACTCCGTTAGAAAAGAGGAGCAAGGAACATTACGAGAACCTTGAAGGTTGCATGGACATAAACGAAGAGCTCAAGGATGACAAAAGAATTTCAAAACACTCCGGTTAAACAAGATGGAGAAGGAATAAGAATGAAATAATTTGGACAGCATTCCGACTGAAAATGGAAGGAATTGAACATGAACTTGCCAAGTTGGGATGATACTTGATGAAATCAACAACACACTGCCTCCGGAACAATTGAAAGAATGGCACAAGGGTAAGAAGGATTTCACACATCACTCCAGTTAAAAAGAGAGGCAAAACTTCATGAGATGAGGGAACTTGAATGGAGGACACAACACTCCCGTGGATGGGCTGGAAAGGACAAGAGCATGATCTTGATATGACAAGATGATGGTTCGAAGAGAGCAATATCACAAAGCCTCCGGAACAAAAGAATAGATGCTAAATCATTGGAAAGAATAGAACGGATAAGAAAATGATAACTTCTCCCACAAATGAATTTGAAAAGCATCCCTAGAAAGAATGATTGAATAAAGTTGTTGGAAAAATCAACAACAAAAAGAATAAGCTTGTTGTGGGCTTATGGAAAACATCTCAAAATTTGAGGTGAAATTCTGCCACTAACGGTAACAATTGTTGCTAGGGATCAACGAAGAGATGAAAACTTCTTCCACCGAGAGGATAAATGAAGAATTTGGGTCATTAATAAGCACCACAATAGCAACAATCTCAGGGAAAGCTTTAGGTGAATTATAACCCAAGTTAACTTCAACGAATAAATTGAAGGGTTGGAGAGATCTCCTGAACAAGAAAATGATGGGTTTAAATATCTCATTTCTGACAACTTGTGAATCATGAAACATGAAGGAAATTCTCAAGAATGACATAACATCATCTGAAACGATAAGGTAGAAAGAATTGCACTTCGGAGTGCACGCTGAAGAATACCTGACCTCCTCCAACAGGAATCTTGAAAAACAGTTCGAGGATGAATTAAATCATGATGAACCGCCATGAAGAATTCCGGTAATAAAAGGATGAGAAGTGAATGATGAAAAGATTAAGAATTATTTTATGCTTACCCTTCATCAATTAAATTGATGAGAAGCAATGGATTTGCATACTACTTATTCCCGTTGCAAACAATTAAAGAGAGATCTCGCACCATCTTGAGAAAGTATTCAATGAATCACTGGTAGGATTTCAGAAAGAACGAATGAATTGATATAATGACAAAGGAAATGAATTTTTGAACGAACCACCATAAGAATTGAAAACGGGTGAAGAAAAGAGAACGAATCGTCGCAAAGAATTAGAAAAAAGGACAAAGGCACTTGAGGAAACTTAGATACAACAGTACGAAGAGATCACGAGCAAAGTAGAGAATACTTGAATGATGCACCGAAAGAATTATGGAGACGAACGAAGAGGCATCAATTAATAATAGTTGGAGGGTGAAGTTGCAAACTAAGAACGAAGGAATCTTCTGAAATGATGGCCTTCGGAGGATCACAATTGGAAGAATTCATAAAATGCTTCGGATGATATGAAAAGATTCCTCGTGATCGAAACAACTATGAGGATGTCATGAAGCTAGAACCACGAATCTTTGGAAGAACGGGTAAGGATTCAAGCGGAATTCTTCTCCGGTCTTCAAATATTGAGAATGACAAGGAGAAACACCTTGAAGAATTTGCGAGATGCACCGGAAGAATAAAAAGATGGAAGGTTTAACCAAACATGAGAAGAATTTGAAAGCAATCTGGGAGAAGGCATAAGCCTGATGGAATCCATACTTACATCACACTTGAGAAGAATTTAAGTACAACACGAAAAAATAGAAGAGTCAGGTAAGATCCTGGGAAAGACCTATGGGTTAGGGCCCACTCAAAAGAAATCACCGTTGAAAAAGATTGCTTAAGAGATATTGCACCGGTTGAATTAAATGGTTTGAAAAAGATGACAATCCTGAAAATAGCTTGAACGGATTAAGAATTGAAACACGGATCTTCTGAGATACCTTGTACACTCCGGAGAAGAATTAGAGAGAGTTGAATAAATTAGAGAGACTTCGGATAAGAAATTCCAACATAAGAAAACATGTGAAACAAGAGGCACAGATATGATCAATACGGAAGCTTGGATTTAGTCCACCAGAGAAGAATATTAGAATTAAGAATGATGAACTTGAAACTCTTGAGCATCTTCACGATAAATCACCGGATAAGAACATTGAAGGAAAAGAACGAAGATACTTCACATGAATATAATGGATACTTGATTAAGAATTCTGGCTCCATAAAGAAAAGGGCGAGAGGGTGGGGAAAACAAAGACAACTTGGGATGAATGAAACAGACACCATTGAGAAAACCCAAAACTTGGTCTTGCACATATTGAAAGAATCAGGTTAACTTGAAGAGAGGCACGCCGGTTGAAGAGAATTTAACATGACAATCTTGATGATCAAGAAGGATTAGCACTCCCATAGAAATATGAGCACACCGAATAAGAAAGTTATGGAATCAACACTTGACATCGAAGCAACTCGAATACCAGAATCAAGACAAAAGCAAAGGATAGATATGATGCAACATTATCTTCACAATATCATTCAAACAGAGAATTGAACGAATGAATTCCATAGTTCAATGGTACATCAACTTGTCGAGAAGCCACCTGGGAGAACAAAATGATAGAATAAAACAACAAGGTACAGGTGGAACAAATACATAATAAATGTTTCGTCCCACATGTTCGTGTTGAATGCCCCATGGCACGTGTTACAAAGTGTCTTGCAATCCCTGGATCAGCATAGCCAAGGATCCTTTAAGATGCAACTCCCAATTGGAACAGCGCCCATGAAACCTCTTCACTAGATGTTGAACCCCAAACCTCATACTATGCACCCGTTGGAAGATTACCTAAGAGCTACTTGAATCCCACCTATAAATTCCTGAAGCTTTCCGGTTATGCAATCTGGTGTTGGGGATACAGGGGAAGCACCGCACACTCAACTCTAAACCTACATCCAGCTGTATCCATCCGTCAACACATAACCAGTCATCTTCGGAAACTGTTTACCTCGGACCTTCCAAACGCATCCGCTATACAAGCTGTGGCAATACTCCCGAACTATCCTGCCAGTACTGGGTGACGTCGGGGTTATCTCACCACTAACCGCATAGAAGAGTTTTCGATGTCGGCCGCCTCTGGTATTCTAGAACCGCAACGATACATTTGTGACGACAACACCTCAGAGCTCAACTCCCCGGGACACTGCCACAACCCCTGAATGACAGGAGGCACCAAGAACAATGTTCTCGTCACAAAGATATCGGAACAATCCAAACAATACCCACGTGATCCTAAAAAAATTTGGTGAAATTTTGAGAGTAGTGAAGGTAAAACAACGTCAGGAGTCCTCACCAGAGCGACGAAGGGGATGAGGAGTAAAAAGAAATCCTACTCTCCGATATATATATAGGATTCAAACATTTTGTGTGTGTGCCTAGACTCAACCGTCAGCGGTTCGATCAATCACGGGGGGCTCCCAGGTCGGAGAAGGCTCTAATACCAACTTGTAATGCCCAGTATGCGACTATGTCTACTACGTGTCGAGGCACAACTTAAGGACATAAGCGCATACTAGAATGATCTCAAGTATGGTATCTTTGCACATCTCATGTAAAATTCAAGGATGAAATAAAAAAAAGGATAGTTGGCTTACACTCGCCAAGTCACACAATGAATACAATAGCATACATTCATCCAAAACAAAGGGTCCGACTACGGACAAAATCCAACGAGAAAAGATACCACAACCACAAGCCCGGATCACCCCTAGTAGGAACCACTACTGATCGTCGAAAAACGTCACATACATACAACCACTCTCTTCATCGAGCTCCCAGTGAAGTTCTGGACCATCTCCTGCTTTGTTCTGAGCGGTACCTGCATCTGGTGTGTGTTGAATCTGTGAGCCATAGAGGACTCAGCAGTCCCGTTCCCGGGTATCAAAACTACCAAAGCCTTAGGTGTGGAAAGGCCATAAACAAGGGTTGCAGCAAGCACTAAGACCAAGCTTACGAGTTTAGAGCGAGAAGAGAACAAGTGCCAACGATCGCCAAGTTGATCAAGAAGTGATCCTAGCTACTCACGATCAAACATAACCCCACCGTGTTCACTTCCCGAAGCCCTTCGGAATGAGACCATCACGGTTACTCACGCAGGTAGTGTATTCATGAATAAGGTGTCAAGTTATCTACAACCGGATATTAACAAATTCCCATCTGCCACATAACCGCGGGCATGGCTTTCGAAAGATCAAAATCCTGCAGGGTGACCCAACTTAGCCCATCACAAGCTCACGATCTGCGGAGTCGCAACTCCAAAATGGGAAGACCCGAGTATTCTCGGAATTCCGTGCTCAAGATATTTCGACAAAGGTAAAGCTAATCCAGCAAGACCTCCCGGCGTGCTGACACCCTGATAGTAGCCGGGCGTATCTCGTCTCAGGCCACGATCGGATGGGACAAGCTACAAGTGTATACCAGACCTCGGGTTTCCCCAAGGTGGCCCCGCAGGTTGCCCAGTTTGGACCAACACTCAAGACGAGCACTGGCCCGGGGGGTTGATTAATAAATCCTCGGGTTAATTACTCCCTCGGCAAGTTTTAGTTGTTAGGCAAATGGCAAAACCAAAGTTGGGCCTTGCTGGAAAAGCTTTAAGCAGTGCGAATTATCAAGGTGGGGCCATAAACCCCAACCGTGTTAGGAACGCAAAATCAAGGAACATAACACCGGTTTATCGGGTCCTAAAGGTGGCATGAGTGGAACAAAACACCAAGCAGAAGGCGAAGCCTTCCACCCATTGCCAATATATATGTGCATTGATTAACATAGATATATATTGTGTTATCCCAATAAACAAGTTCATCATGGAGCAATCTTCAATCTGCACCTGCAACTAGCAACGCTATAAGAGGGGCTGAGCAAAGCATACTTAGCCAATCAATGGTTTGCTAGGAAGGCGGTTATAGCGTTTCATGGCGACAATAGGAGGCTAACAAACAGGAATAGGCATCGAGGCATAGCTAAAGAACGAGACAACTAGCAAGGCAGAGATAGAGGTGATATCGGGGAATGGTCATCTTGCCTGAGATTGCGCAAGGAAGAAGAACGAGTCCATGAAGTAGTCGAACAGAACCTCACAACCCCGGAATTAAACCGAAGCTAACGAGAGAAGCATACCGGAAAGAAGCAAACAACATGGTAAACACACAAGCATAAACATGGCTTATGATGCACAACCAAGTATGATGCATGTCCGGTTTAATTAAACATGGCATGGCAAAGTGCACAAACAATACTACAAGTTAAGTGGAGCTCAATATGCAACGAGTTGCATATTGACAAAACACGACATTATATTTATTTAGTTGACTCTCGTTTATTTGCAAGACAAGATTAAATGTTTGTTAACATGGCAAGAGGTGAAGCATAAGAAAACTATCTATTTAGGCATTTTAAATGAGGTCGGAAATAACAACAACAATTCAGGAAAACCCCCATGACATTTAGCAATTATTAAAGGACACAACAAATTTTAACCATTTAAATGTTGTTATCATGATGCGGATGACAAATGCAAGTTTTGTGCAACTTTTAGTTAAAAGTTGACATGATGACGACACGGAGTATTTCTTCACCGTGGTGGAAGGAAATGGGCCACGTCAGCGATAACCGAAAATGGTGCCACCACAACGTTCCGGTGATCCGACACCTCGTTGAGATATCGATACAAAAGAAGGACGACGGGAGCGTGAGCGTGTCATTCAAAGACGGTGGGGTGCTCCCGGTTACCCGGTTCCCACGTGACGACGACAAAAGAGGGCACAACGGACACGATACAAAAAAGGGATGCATCTCAAACAACTACATTCGTTCACAAGCACCATTTCGGCGATATACCTTCGAAGCGTGCGTTTCGGGGCAGAACGAGTTCGACGGAAGAGGGAAGTAGTGGTACACGGGTCGTCGTGGGAAGTAGTTGTTCACGGGGTGGTAATCGAAGTAGTCGTTCACATGGCGGCGGTAGTCGTACTCATCTCGTCGTGGAAGTAGTGGTACTCGGCGTCTTCGTGACGGTAGTGGTACACACAAACTTGACGCTTGCATTACATGGGTCTTCGGCGATGGTAGTTGAACACGTTTCGAAGAGGAACTTGGGGTCAACGTTTGTATTCGTTTGGGCGTAGCGGTCTTGCCGGTCTCGTTCTCGGCACGTAGTTGTACAGGAGCGTCGTCAGACTTGGTGAATCCACAGGCGTGCATGGGAGGTGGTAGTCTTGGCGATTCAACGGGTACCACGAAGATGCATGGCTCTCGGGTCCTGAACTTGAGGAGGTCACTACTGTGACTTTGGAGGCGGGGTTGGGGACCTCCTGGTGGAGCAGCGATGCCCCCCGGCACATGGCAGCACGCATATGGAATGACAGTGTTGAAGATGCTGCAGAAGCACGTGAGCGAGGACGATGCTGAGCGGGAGCTTGGGCGAGCTTCCTTGGCCGAAACCGAAGGTGGAGGTGGGCTTGCAGCAGAGGGCAAGATCTTGGCGGCAGTCATGGCGCGGAGGAGGTAGCAGCAGCGAGTAGGACGGGTGGGCGGCGAGCGGAGCAGCTCCGGTGGTGACGCTCGCTAGAGCGGCGCTGGAGACGGCAGGGGAGCGAGGAGGAGGGTTGCGGTCGCTGGGGAACGCATGGGGAGGCGGCGCACGGAGGAGAGATGGCACGTTGGCGGCGAACGGTGCGGCGGCTCTCGGTCTGGCGAGCACGAGGCTCGCGGGGCCTCGGCGCCGAGCAGAGGAGGCAGCGCCTCGGCGGCTACAGGACCTTGCGCCCCGGGGCGGTGACGCAGCGGCGTCCAGCGAGGGGAGGTGCTAGGACGGCGCGGCGGCGGAGGGAGACGGAGGCTCTGGCCGGTCTGCGCTCCAACGGGCGAGTCGGGGGCCGCGCGAGGCGGAATGGCGTGATGGAGAGAGCGCTCGAGGGAGAGCGAGAAGAGGGAGAGGGGATCGGGCGAGATGGGATGAGAGCGAGAGCGAGGGAACGAGGGGTGGCGACGGTGTGGGAACTAGAGGGAGAGGCAGCGGTCGGGCTAGGGTTAGAGGTTAGGTGGGCTTGGGCCTTAGGTGGGATGGTTGGGCTGAAGTGGCCAACTGGGCTGGGCTCTCTCTCTAACTTCTCTTAACCATTAAGAGAAAAAAATATTAGATTGAAGAAAGAAAAAAAATAGAAAGAGAGGGTTAGGGGTGGAATTGGGCATGGGGTAAATTATCTGGACTCACAAAAATGTGAGGAATATAAATAAAATTTTCTGAGGACTTTTGGAAGATGAAAATTCAAACAAGTTTGAATAAAAGTCAAACTGTTTGAATTTGAAGGCAGTTTAGAGGAAGACCGGAAGAGATGAGGTTTTAACTGGTAACCCTACATGAATAACATGACTTATGGGCAGAAGTGGAACATTTCTAGAGAAAGTAAAATTGAAACTCAATTTCACGAAAGGCCTTAAAGGAAGATTAGGAAGTTGAGTTGGATATGAAGGAAACTTGAAGAATAGCGCAAATGTGTTATGGGTGATTCCAATAATGGAATAATTATTATAATAGCTCCATAAATATAAGGAGGATATGTTATAAAGAGAAGTCATCCTTCCCTCAATTTAAATGGATCGAAGATCCACACAATTTATTTAGTTGAGTTGCAAAAAATTAATGACATGATGGCATGATGACATGATGCAAGCACAAATAAAATGAAGCAAACAAATAAAACACATGGCGAAACCTGGAATAGCTGGAAGTCTTTTGGGGCATCGGTCTTGGGGCGTCACATCAGATCTTTTCCAAGGGGAGGAGATGATGTAGAGCATCCCGCGAGCATCCACATGGACGTATCTACATGTCCCACGACACAACTTGTACCTATGACAAGTGCTCGAGCAAAGTCTATTGAAGATATGGTGAACTCGCTCCTCTTCGAACTACCACTTTCCTCATATGACACATGGCTACTACCTAAGGCGGAAACCTTATGCATGATCAGGTACTTAGAGGATAGCAATGGATTAACTACATCCAACGGACAAGGCGGTGAGGATATCAAGTACGTGGATCAAGAGAAGAGGGACACTGAAGTTGACAGCCACCAGACGACCCGTCCTCGTCGGACGTCCAACGCCTGGAAGCTTCACAAGCTAGCCCAAGCCCAAGACTGTGAAAGCTACAGCGGCCGGACGTCCGACGTCGACCGGAGGTCCAATGATCTTTAGGGCCCAGACGGTCGACCCGCACCGGACGACCGACACCTCCACGACAGAACCAAAACATCGAAAGAACGAGCCCCACTAGGCGACCGACGCACCGGACGACCGACCCTGACCGGACGTCCGACACATCAGCACCCGAGCCAAAACATCGGACTTCCGACGCTTCTCGGATGCCAGGTCCCTCACGAGCAACCGGATGTCTGGTAACCATCGGACGTCCGGCACCTGTGTGTGCACAATGTATTAGGCCGAAGCCTATGTACCCCTCACTTTCCCTTTCGTGGCCCTAGACTATTTATACTCCTCCACCTCCTCCTAGTTAGGGTTAGCATTGTGATAGCTCATCTTAGACTAGAGCTTTGCTCATCTTAGTGTTTCTACTCCTACGAGAGACCACGACCTCCCTATGGAGAAGATCCACACCGGATTCAAGACCTCCTCACGAAGAAGACCCCCAAGACCTCCTCACACAGAAGACTACCTTTTGTATTGTCCCTTATTGTGTTTGGATCATTGTGTCACTCTTGTTGTTCATCGATCTAGCCCATGTGTGATCGTTCTCGTCCTTCTTGAGTATTTTTCCTTGTGATTTCTCCCCGTTCATCCCCGTGTTCATCGTGTTCTTTGTGGGATCCCCTCCATTTCGTGAAAGATCGGCCCTAGGGTCTCCACACTACATCACGGCCTGCTTAGGGCATATCCAACGGCATCCCGCAAAAATCCTCCTGCATCCGTCCGCGGATAGGGGGACCAGTCCGCAAAAACGGACGCAGGAGGATGCCATCCAGTCGCAGCCACATAAATTTCAAACCGCATTTTAACTAAACGAACGAAATTCATGGGTAGCAACCGATATTCATGAAAGTTCGGATAGAAAATATCGCACATCATCCATACATAGCATGAAAATTAAGCTTAGTACAACAATGTCTCTAATTGGACTAGATCCCGAATGTCTAGCAAGTTTTTCATGAATGGATCATGTCATTCCACCCAAACTCCCCCTTCGGCTTTATCCAACAGTGTGTGCACGTCGCATATAGCCCATTTTACGGCCCGGCAACTCACGACGCGTTATGGCCTTTCCAAATTCGGCACAACAACGTCATATGGGTCGTCCAGTATAATACCAGCCCATTGTCACTTTTGGCCCATGTATGGCCCATATCATCATTCGGCCCATATGAGGCCTTTTGTAACTTGGGGCCCTTTAAAGGCCCATGGTGACTCTGGCCCATAATAAATAGTAAATTGCATTATACCCATTAATGGCCCATGATTCACATGAGCCGTTTCCATCCCGTGTTAGCTTTTGTCTACTAAGGGCCCATAAATTCTTGGGATCCTTTCCGGCCCTCGATTACTTTCGGTCCATTATTGGCATGTTCTCTAATGGGCCAAATTAAGCCAGTGGATAGAATTGACCCATTTGTGGCCTATTAACCCATTGGACCGTTTCCAGCCCGTCATGTATTCGGCCCATTAACGACCCATTATACCTGTGACAAAATTAAGCCTTTGATGTCTTCCGGCCTGTTAACGACCCGTTACCGTGCAAGCCCAATACCAATTACGCATGTTTATGGCCCATGTTGCGATTCGGTTATGGCCCACAAATTGTTGGACCCATGTGTGGCCGATGGATCCTACGACCAGTTGGAGGCCGATTTATCCTACGGCCCGTTGGAGGCCCATTTATCATATAGCCCGTAGGAGGATCATGGTTACCATGGTCCGTATGTGGCCCATGGTTGTTGCGGCCACTAGCAAACCAAGGAAAAAGAAGACGAAGGAAATAAATAAGCCAGAAACTAACGGTACACTATTAAGGCAATTGCATAGATTACATCCACTGGCCATCAAAGTTTGACACAGTGCAAATATAGGGAGCACCCTACACTATAAAAAATGGCTTGCTATTTTCTACAGCCAGTCGCTGCCCGTTAAGAAATAATTTTATATCGCAACAAAACAAATTACATCCATATAACAAAAGGAGGGTTGGCATAAAGGTAAACAGTCCGGCAGATAAATGCACCATCAGAAGTTCAGAAGCTCAATTCATTTGACCTGACTATTACATTTTCATGTTGTACTGTCCGATGGAGCACCATAACCTTCGCCTTCATTTCTCCTAGACTCCTGAACAACATAGCAAATGTTTGATAGTCTGGTTTCAAAACCATGCATATCTTGATGACATCGAACAATGGTTTTCCTTGTTTCACCAAGGGTCTATGTTAGGGATTGGACTTGTGTCTGGAGCGCAGATATAACATTTGTTTGAGCTTGCATATCTTGATCATGAGGTAGTTTGGATGAGATTGCCTTAACAACCAACCCAGTATTACATAGGAAGGTGCCTTTTGGCACTGTTAGTGGACATGTACTAATCCACTACAACAAGAGGTGACATTGCGGTTATGGTTGCCTCGTCACCTTCGGAAGGTGACGGTTCCACCATTTGTTCCATAGCTTTCTAAAAAGTTGAGTTTGTACATTAGTAGTACCAGAACATAAGTTATTAAGGAGGTAGCAAAACCAAATAGAATAGCTCTAGTCTATATACATAACTTATTTTGGTGAACCCGTGTAAAATATTAGTTGTATTTTACTACAAAGTACATAATAAAACCAGGTTCCAAACATATGAGAATCTACCATGGCTAATGTATTGTCCATTTCTTCGCATTGTATTGATAGCTAAGGATAAAGAGACAAAGTTTATAATACGATAAGCATAGTATGACATCATTCGTATCACAAAACAACTGAGAACATACAAACTGGCAATTGTAAGGTTGTGTGGGCAAGTCCAGCACGGAACTAGATTGTAGATCAAGATCAAAGGAACATCACTCCTCTCTTTTAAACCTTGTAAGGTGCAATGATGTGCTAAGGCAGTTGTGTATAAATTGAAAAGAGTAATAGACAGTGGTTGCAAACCGTGCAGTTAAATGCACAAGTCAGAGTAACCGGTAGTTAAAAGGCATGAGGATTAAGGACTTACAACATCGGCTTTGACTGGTGTAGTCATGGCCTTCATCTTGCTGGTGTGAGTCCTTGAAGATTTCCACAACATTTGGTTCAGGTACTTTTTGGTCCTTTCGGGGTTTCCTTTGCATTTGGAACAAGCCAATATGGATATGATAATATGGCACATCGAAAAGAGTGAAACCACAGCTAGTCACAAGAGCCTCATAGTGTGCAATATAGCTCCGAGATCTTGTCGTATGTTGGAATTTCACTTTAGTATGATTGGCCTTGTTCTTTGAATAGTTCACCTAGAAGAAGATAGATTTGTAAGGCACATGTGTAAATAGGAGTTTAACATGTGATCAGATCACATATATATATATATATATATAACGTACCTGATACTTTGGATCAGACCAGTGTTTAACAATGGTTCTCCAGTCTTCATCCGTTATATTTTCCACTTGAGATGTTTTGGCAAGTTCACTATTAGCCTTGCCTTCAAAGTGAGTTTTCCTCAAGTTATACCGATATTGTCGCAGAGCAGACTTGAAAACAAGGGTTCATGCTTGTCTGGTTGCATCATCTTGGCGATCCAACTAGAACCTCATCTGTTGAAAATTATGGGAGTCTCATTACCAGCAACCAAGAGAGTATGGGAGAGAGCAAGACGATATTACTAAGTTCTGTACATAACAATACTTATAGATAAATGGTCAAGGATGGTGTTAAACTGGGTTTCGTCTTTGTCATTCCTGTACTGAATCCATGTTGGGAGGATACGTGCATGACAACCTAATGGCAACGACTGCCTCTGATACTAACTTGGTCGACTCTGTAGCATTACATGGCCTTTTTAAACCTTCCAAAATAGATCTCCATTCTTCCTCCTCTAGATTTAATTAACCTGTCAAGCATTATCCCTGATGTCTATTTCCTCTTGCGCCTAGGTGCTAGTTCAACAACGAACATGTGAAGTGTTAGTGTACATCAAACTATGAGACTACATATAAAGAAGCATGCAACTATAACTTGACTCGAGCAACTACCTTCTTGTTATTCAAGCTCACAAGGTTCATCTGATCTTGCCAAGTACTCCTGTGTCGAGAATGCTTCATAAGTAGTGTCAGGTGGCAATGGAGCTTGGGAAGTTGCCGCTTGTGATGACCCACAATTGTAGGGGATCTATCGTAGTCCTTTCGATAAGTAAGATTGTCGAACCCAACGAGGAGCAGAAGGAAATGATAGGCAGTTTTCAGTAAGGTATTTTCTACAAGCACTAAAATTATAGGTAACATATAGTTTTATGATAAGGTAATTGGTAGCAAGTGACAAGAGGTAAAAGTAAATAAGTTTGAGCAAGGTGGCCCAATCCTTTTTGTAGCAAAGGAAAAACCTGGACAAACTCTTATATAAAGGAAAGCGCTCCCGAGGACACATGGGAATTATCGTCAAGCTAGTTTTCATCACGATCATCTGATTCGTGTTCGGTACTTTGATAATTTGGTATGTGGGTGGACCGGTGCTTTGGTGCTGTCCTTACTTGGACGAACCTCCCACTTATGATTAACCTCTAATGCAAGCATCCGCAACTACAAAAGAAGTATTAAGGTAAACCTAACCATAGCATAAAACATAGGGATCCAAATCAGCCCCTTACGAAGCAACACATAAACTAGGGTTTAAGCTTCTATCACTCTAGCAACCTATCATCTACTTATTACTTCCCAATGCCTTCCTCTAGGCCCAAATAATGGTGAAGTGTCATGTAGTCGACGTTCACATGACACCACTAGAGGAGAGACAACATACATCTCATCAAAATATCGAGCGAAGACCAAATTCACATGACTACTTATAGCAAGACTTCTCCCATGTCCTCAGGAACAAAAGTAACTACTCACAAGACATAATATTGTTCATGATCAGAGGGGTATTAATATGCATAATGGATCTAAACATATAATCTTCCACCAAATAAACCAACTAGCATCAACTACAAGGAGTAATCAACACTACTAGCAACCCACAGGTACCAATATGAGGTTTGGGTACAAAGATTGGATACAAGAGATGAACTAGGGTTTAAGAGGAGATGGTGATGGTGAAGATGTTGATGAAGATAGCCCTCCTGAAGATGGGAGAGTTGTTGGTGATGACGGCGTTGACGATTTCCCCCTTTCGGAGGGAAGTATCCCCGACAGAACAGCTCTGCCGGAGCCATAGATTGGTTTCCGCCTCGGTTCCGCCTCGAGACGGCAGCGTAGGGTCCCGAAAGCCTCCTTATGATTTTTTCTAGGTCAAAACACCTCATATAGGAGAAGATGGGCATCAGGGGGCCGTCGATGGGCCCACGAGACAGGGGGTTGCGCCTAGAGAGGGGGGTGCGCCCCCCACCCTCGTGGGCAGTAAGTGGCCCCCCTCGTGATCTTCTTTCGCCAGATATTTTTTATATTTCCTGAAATTGAGTTCTATGGAGTTTCGGGGCTTTTGGAGTTTTGTAGAATAGGTTTCCAGAGTTTTCTCCTTTTCTAGCCCAGAATTCCAGCTGCCGGCATTCCCCCTCTTTGTGGGGACCCCAACTTAGAAGTCGAGATCACCGAATGCACGTGTACAGTGATCCCAGAGATCAATGCTCACTGAACACACAGAAGCTGAAATAACAAGAGTCTTACATCCATACAAATAGTCTTACACGAATTAAGCCCATTATGGCCAAGTCTTACATAGATAGAGCCTCACGGGCTGAATAGCAAATAACTCAAGTAGCGGAAGTCTTCGATAAACGGGTAGAACCCATGCCATCTGCCTTAACCCTACAGGCATTCTGACTGGGATAGCGTCCTAGTTCGCATGATCGTCTCCAAAGAACTCTTCCTCATATTCCTGCTCTTCCATGCCTGGCCAATTAAATAACCACTGGCAAGCCAATGAGTACTTTGAATGTACTCGCAAGCAACCCATGATGTGGTTCAAGTAACAGTGCAATTGAATAACAATGATCAATCTAGCATGGCTAGAACAAATATTCTACCATCAAGATAATGCATCAATAAACTCGCGTAACCTCGAAGACATGTTACCGATATCAACATGAATATGATTCATCTCATTGAGTCAAGTCACCACCTTGACTCACACACACGCATGGTTTCACAAACATTGGACGTAGCCCAAGAGCGGTTACCCAACTGTCCATGACCGTGGACACGGCTATTCGAATAGTTTGACACTCTGCAGAGGTTGTACACTTTACCCACAAGATCCGGGGAACTTCCGTGTCATCCACGACCCGCGGTACCTCAAGTACCCGGGGTAAGCACAAGGTCATTACCTTTCCTTAGACGACACTAACATAGAGTCCACTCGTTGGTACACGGCCCTCGGGTACAAACAATAGATCACGGGACTTGCCCTAATTTCAATGTCACGCGTACCCGAAGGGACCAACGATGTGTCCGGTGCCCTGTAAAAACAGTCATGGCCGTCTATCCAAGCACGACCCCGTCCCGGGAAAGACCTCAAGTCTTCCCGTCACTAGTAATGCGGGCACCATGCTAGTATCGACCTAAGTAATCAATAAAGCCCCGTCCCATAAGGGGTAGTGTGGTTGCACATGTATGGTTGGAATAACGGTCGCAACTTAAACCAATCCGTTTGAAAAACACACACACTTGCCTTGGCACACCACTTCGTCATCAAGTGGTCACCCAACTCATCATCATCATCTCCCTCGGGCATAAATGGCACCCGACGGGGTTTTATGCAAAGACTTCAACCATGAAGGTTCATGTCACACATGCATCACTATCCATAACCACTAACCATATGCAAGTCGTCTAGCACATAGCAAGATCAAGATCATGGCATGCATCATATGGTGGAATCAACTAGGTTACCATCGTAACCCTATATCATGCATCGGAAACAAACGGGTTCCGAGGAACAAGTGTATCATGGTCAAAGGGCTGCTTGCCTGGATTGGCTTGGTCTTCAAAGTCTTCAAATCCTTCTCCTTCTTCTTCCACAGCAACTTCGTCAAATACGGGATCTATACGTCGCATAATAACCACGGGAAAATAAGAATACAAATAAAACAGAAAAATCAAAGTGCTTAGAAAAATGTCAACTCATTTTTTTTAAAATACTAGGGGGATTTCTAAGATGGGGAAAAATCTTAGTTGGAGTTTTGGAGTAACAGAATAGAATATATTGATTTTAGAACAGGAGTATTACTGCCCAAATTTGAATTTAAATTTGAACAGTACAGAAAAGTTTCATGGATTTGAATGGAAGTGGTACCATTAATTAGGTTGGAATATTACAAGATTTTAGGAGTTGGAATTATTTAATTTGGATCAATATTCTTTTCTGTAGAAATGTTTAAAGCATTTACAGAAAAGAAAAGGAAAAAGGGTCCTGTGCACTGGGCCAGAGGAGGCCACAGTGCACGGCCCAGACGGACTGGCCCAGCCGCACGGGAGCCAGCGCGCGCACGTCAGGTTTTCAAACCTGACAGGCGGGGCCCGTGGGTCAGTGGCACAGAGGAGGGGGAGAGAGGTGAGGGGATGACAGGCGGGGCCCGCCTGTCATCGCTAACCCCACGGCCACGGCGGCGGCGAGCTCACCGGCGAAGATTCCGGCCACGGCGACGGCAACTGAGGGCAGGAACGTGACCAGCGTCGTGTCGCGGTTGCAGTGGTGGTAGTGCGGCACGGCGGGGAGGTCTGGTTCGCCGGCGACGAGGTGGGGCGGCGGAAGCTCGTCGGAGGGTCGTGGTCGAGGTCGTTTCCGGCTGCCACAGAGAGGGGAAACGAGGGGGAAATGGTCAGTGAGGTGCGGCGGTTCCGAAACGGGTGGAAGGAGAGGCAGGGGAGGCCCGTACCTCGAGATCGTCGGCGGCCCGACGCGGCGGCGCTCCGGTCGATCCCGAGCACTGGGACCTTCTGGGGTCGAACTGGAGTTGCTGGGGGGTTCAGTGGAGTGGAGTGAGGCC